>JACGCM010002599.1:55000-57500 GCA_014058105.1 Kingdonia uniflora
TTGGATTTGAATCAGATTTTGGATCAATCTATATTGATTGACTGCCTTCATTATGTTGTTGCTAGCAAATACCACTATTTTGGGTTTTGGATCTTCCAAATCATTCCCGCGGGAGATCCGGACCCATTTTTTTCTGATCCTTCGATAAAAAGATTCATTCTCTTCATAAAAAATAGGAGGTACAACCAAGGAGTTGAATACCTCATTCAAAAAAATTTTTTGATCCAATCCGTAGGAATGATAGGAATGAATAGAAAAGGCAAATCCCTTAGGATACACCAGATCCGGCTCGGTTATTGATAGAGTGAATAGATCTACCATTTCTTGAAATCTCTCTTCTGATTCAAAATCATGGTGTAACTTGTATCCCCCCCTGTTCCGGTCATGGAATAGATGAAATAAATCAAAAAAGGATTTTGGTTCAAGAATGAAATCTTATTGGAACTGTCCATATACGGTTCATCCCTCGGAACCATATCACATCCCGGATCTGATGAAATAGGATGAATTGAGACGGTATTTTGTAAATACGTAATTATCTTGAATATATCAACCATTTCTTTATTTTCCGATCGCCTGGAAGGGACAAAAGAAACATCTTGTTGTTTCTTCAACAATTTCTGATCTCTAGTGGACCTCTCAGTAGGATTCGAACCCAGATGAAGTTCTGACCATCTGTCAGAGAAAAAAGAACGAATTGATCTTGTAGGATTCCCAATAAATTCTTGGGTATCTTCCGGAAGCAGATGATTCTTCATCTCCTTCTCACGTTCCGTGAATAGCCGGGACATTGAAGAATATCCAGAAAGGCATTTCGGGAATCGGTCTGATTCTATCTCTGTTCGTTCCATTTGAAGAAAGGAAGGATCCAAAAAAATAGATCTTTCTTTTAGTTGTTGAATCTCTCTTTGATTGATCAATGTGTGATATTCCGAATCCTCATTACTGATGGAATCGAAATGATCTCTGGATTGATCAGAAGATCCTTTCAATTGGCTATAATCCCTCTTTTTTCCGATCCGGTTCCTCCACCACCGCGAACCCCAGTTAGATTCAGGCATGATACACTTTTTAGTTATTGGGAGAACCCAAGTACTCTCTTTCGGATCCATGAAACAACTCTCAGAGATCTTTTTCCTTTTTGGAAGATATAGGAGCGAAACAATCAACCTATTGATATTGGAAGACCCAAAAGATTCTTCCAATGTATCATTTCTGGATCCAATGTAATTCATAGGTATAGGAAGAAGCCCCATCAAATATATATTTTTTCTTTCGACCATATTTCGATTGTTAATACGATATATAAGGACCACTACTACAAGCAGTACTACACCTTTGATCGTGAAATTTCGATTGCTTGTTGAACCTTGCGAATCGCGTGAAAGTAGGATACTCCAAATTCGGGGGTCAAAGAGTTTCATAAAACGTTCTTGCTGGAAAAGAATTTGAGTGAACGATCCCACTGAATTGAATTTGGTCCATGAATCTAAGAAATAGTGAGAATTCTTGATCTCTCTCAATATCTCTCTCAATTCGAAGATCCAGGATTTGAATTGATGTCGTTTCATTTTCTGAAACCTCCTAATATTCATTTTAATTTTCATTTATGATTCCTCTTAATCATTGATTACTCCTAATCATTGATTCCTCCTAAATATTTTATTTCTATATAGGATGTTCTATATATGAATATGATGCTCCCCGTTACGCATCCATGGCTGAGTGGTTAAAGCGCCCAACTCATAATTGGTAAATTCGTAGGTTCAATTCCTACTGGATGCACGCTAATGGGAACGTCCAATAAGTCTATTTGAATTGGCTCTGTATCAATGGAATCTAATCATCCATACATATCGAATTGGTACGAAATATTATATCATAATATATGATATATGAACAGAGTAAAAACAATACGTATAGGGAAGAAAATATATTTATGGATGGAATCAAACATGCAGTATTTACAGACAAAAGTATTCGGTTATTGGGGAACAATCAATATACTTCTAATGTCGAATCAGGATCAACTAGGACAGAAATAAAGCATTGGGTCGAACTCTTCTTTGGTGTCAAGGTAATAGCTATGAATAGTCATCGACTCCCGGGAAAGGGTAGAAGAATGGGACCTATTATGGGACATACAATGCATTACAGACGTATGATCATTACGCTTCAACCGGGTTATTCTATTCCACCTCTTAGAAAGAAAAGAACTTAAATCAAAATACTTAACAACACGGCCATACATTTATACAAAACTTCTACCCCGAGCACACGCAATGGAGCCGTCGACAGTCAAGTGAAATCCAATCCACGAAATAATTTGATCTATGGACAGCGTCATTGTGGTAAAGGTCGTAATGCCAGAGGAATCATTACCGTAAGGCATAGAGGGGGAGGTCATAAGCGTCTATACCGTAAAATTGATTTTCGACGGAATGAAAAAGACATATCTGGTAGAATCGTAACCATAGAATATGACCCTAATCGAAATGCA
>JACGCM010002599.1:67500-75000 GCA_014058105.1 Kingdonia uniflora
TTGTATGATGACTCCCCTGAACAAGCTTGCGCACGTGTAAACAGTTTGCTCTACCGAACTGACTATCGCCCTGGACTTCTAATAAATATTTTATTATGTAATATTTTTGTCAAGGCTTGTTAATATGGAGCCTCCCCTACGCCTACATGATACTCCATCGGTCGTTTTCTGCGAGATTGGTATTTCTTAGAATAAGATTCCATCTATAATCTATCGCTCTAACGGGTTCGCTTTTGTTTCTATTTGTACAATAAAATTACCTACTTAAACTCAGCGTTTAGAGTATTGCCTTTCATACGCAGGAGTCTTTGTTCAAAAAAAAAAAAAAACAAAAACAAAAAACCATCCAGATAGTGGTAGAGCTTGTTTTAGATACCATTGACTCGGGGTCCTTAATAATTTTTCTACAACCTTCTTTTTTTTTTATTTTTTTCTATCCCCACACTTCGGTATCCTATTATTTCTATTTCATTTATCTTTTTTAATATTTTATTTGCTACATGAGAATCATTTATGGATTACACTTGATTGTAAGATGCCATGGGTCTAATCAACATGGAGATTCTTCTTTTTATTATTTCGAACGCACCAACTCGTTAGGGGGGCTGAATGACATTTGATAGCCTCTACGCGCGTTTACTCGTCTGAGAGTACCTAAGCCTCAATTGTTTACTCTTCCCCACTTTACCAAGTTAGCTTCAGCTATTTCAAGAGTTTGCTGAGCTTTCTGCGGATCAATGTCCATCCCTGACCTTTTCCCCCCCATGATTTACCTAAAAGGTGATTTCATTATTGCCTATTCTGCGAAACCCCCATCGAGCCTTGTTAACCCTTGGTCATTAAGGCGTATTCTTAAAATACCTTATCGAACAGCGTGGCAATAGGAGCGGGGGTTTGGAAAACCCAATTTGACCACTATTAGTAGATAAAATGTTTCTTTTACTTCTGAATTCCCAAATAATTCGGGCTTAGGAGTTAATACACAAGATTCTAAAGTCATTTCTTCAGAGTTGCTCTCCTTTCTATGTTCGTAGCCTTCGCGGGTAGCTTCATCGGTCGATTACCCACAAATAAAAGGCCTGCTCGGAAGATAATCTAATTTCTCGCGGAAAGATCAGTTGAAATCCGCTTAATTGTTTCTGTTAGCCAACATATTTCCCTAGAACCGGTTAAAAACTTCTGCTACAAAGAAGGGTTTGATAGAAACGCTCAATTTTTTCGCGCTCTTTGCTAACGGTTAAACGGTCCCTCTTCGATAATTCGTCCAATCCAAGGAAGCTATAATATCCTGAGCTCTTTGACCGTTGTAAATTTTGCTTAAACCCTTGCGCAGTTGTTTTGTTTTTTTTCATAATGTTTCCTCACCAACATCCGAGGTTGAGCTAGTTGACGTTGCATCTAAGGATCTACTGCTGGATAGATACCTTTGGAGCAATTCCTCTGATATTCACGTATTGCATCTAAATGGTCAAATTCGTCGGGGAGCAGTGTCGGGCAATCGTCCGCATGTACATAAACTGCTTGAATAAGTTTTGGATCCCTTTTTTGTCGAAGTGATCTTCTTGTAATTACCCATTTCTTGTACAATAAGTAGGTTGATAACCTACAGCAGAAGGCATTCTCCCTAATAAGCGGATACTTTTCAGACCTGCTTGCTGAAACGGAAATTTGTCGATAACTTAGAATTACGTTTTGGTTCAGTAACATCCCGAATATTCCGCCATTGTTGGGCAGTTAACCAACTCTCATACAGCTCCCGGTGGTTCATTTCATCCCCTGACTCCATAGACTAAGCTACTTTTGCTTTTCCATATTTTGGTTCCTTAATCATCCCATTCTTTCATTTCCCTCCATGTAAATAGCATTTCCTTCACTTGTACGCTCGCCTACTTCCGCCAAATACGGATAACACCGTCCATGATCTTTGGCATTTGTTGATCATTCCATGGATCATTCTGTTTTACCCACCCAGCTCCCCCTAATAGCCCGATTTTCCCCCCACGACGATAGGAGCTAAAAGATCCACTACTTTAATCCCTGTTGTTCAAAAAAAAAAAATAGATAATTTTGTATCGAATTCTATCAAGCGGCGCAGCATCTATGAATAGAGATTGTGTGCGAGTATCTACAGGACCTAAATTTATCAAACAGGCTCCTCCAAGACCGTTGAAAATTCGTCCGAGAGTTGCTCCACTACTGGGAACACCTTTGAGGAGCTCCCGTTCAATTACTTCCATTCCTCTCATCGACATCCGTAGCACTCATAGCTATAGCTCTACCCTATTATTACCTATAATTGCTGTACCTCCAAGTCATAGAAATTTTTGGGCCAACATTATCTCGACCTTTAACTATCCAACGTGTAATATTAGTCATTTTGCCCGGTGCAAGGCTACCTCCAGTACCGTACCATGATTGAACATACGCCTATTTTTTTTGCTTCCAAGTGCGAAACCCCCGGACCAGAAGTAGTATGATTAATTCGTCATAAATAAAAAAATATATATATATATATATATATAACGTAAATAATTTCTTAAAACTTTAAACTTTTTTTTTGCGAAACCGAATCGAAAAATGTCCGATAGCAAGTTGATCGTTAATTTCAACAAAAAATGGGGATTTAGTACTCTATTTCATTGGTATCATCTCTAACCAACGTCATCAATTGTTTGCTCTGCCTGAAGTAATTTGAAGTTTAAACCAAACCCTAGCAGATGAATACAATCATAGAAGCGTTTTATTTATATAACCAACCACCGATTATGATGGAATTTGAAACCTGACTCCATTTAGATTCCTTATTTTAAGCATAGTTTTATGTTCGCTATTCTTTTTAATACTTTTTCATGGACGAAATCCAGGTTTTCACATCTAGGATGTAAATACAACATAAGTTCCCTGTCAAGAGTGAATTTATTTATTATTATTTGGACAGTTAGGAAATCCTCCTGACTCATCACCTTTTGGGGTGGGTGCAGGTCGTGGATCGTACGGTTTCAAAGCCTAGAATTTGGAGTAACACTATGAGTTGTTATATTTAAGAGTCCTTGAAATAATTAGTCAGGCAAGATAACCGCACCGGTCAATGCCTCGTGTCGATCTCTAAATCATAGAATTCAATCTTGGATTTTACTGAAAGAGTTACCCCTTTTTATTCATATTACATTCAATTACTAATAAATTAGTTTATTTTTTGTTTTCCGATTCTATATCTTATATCTTAAGAAATTTTCATAATTTTAATATTAATTCTATTAAAATTGAAAATGTAAAAGAAATTTCCTTTTCAATTATTTACAATTAGAAAAATATAACATATAGAATGTATAAACTTAATATTCTTTTATAATTATAAATGTCCTTTTTTTTTTTTATTTTTTGTGATTTGAATGCCTTTATCTTGTTCATTGTAGAGCGAAACCCAAACGGGTAAAAGCCCGTTTGTGTTAGAGCTTGATATTCATAACCTCACCATATCGAAATAAAATCGACAGAAGAAAAAAGAATTCCTTCGACAATCTTGAAATAAGATATGACCCTCAGTAAACAAAACAGAGGTCCGTATCAACATGAATTGCTATGTTCCATTAAGCAGTTATAGATCCATAACAAAACTTCGTAAGAAGGTATCCGCGAGAATCTATGAAGAAGAATTGGTTTCAACAGGGAGAATCGATTTTTTTACTACCACTCCCCAAATTTCATGTTGGACGCAGTACCATAACTGGAAATTATATCAAGGATTACTCTATGAATCGCCAGAGTATCTCTTCTGACACATTTTTCCAAGACAAGAGTTCGTATCCTTTCCAGTAATAGTAAAGTAGGCAGAGTTTTATCAGAATAATAACGCATGTCAATTTCATTGAAATTTATGAAAATTTGAATGTTAAATACTTATACAAATCAAAATAGGGATAGATCAAAAAGAATGCAGGTCTTTGTCTGCTTGGCTAGTCAAGCATGGCTAGTTCTAAACTTAGGCTTTGATTATCCCCAAGGAATAGGCACTTTACCATAAACCCGAGGAACTTGGCCCTCCATTGCTGTTCTTTTATATGTATATGGTTACAATTATCCTACGCTCCCAGTGTGCACACTTGTATCACCAGCGGACTGTAGCTATGTGTATCAGCTTACAGAATACACTATGCTGTGGATCACCAGAAGAGCTATTCATAAAAGTTTTTGTCCCAAGGAGAATCCTAAAATTCCCTCTGTTTTCTGATTTGGAAAAGGGCAGACTTTTCAAAAACGGGAACTAGGAATATGTGGAATCTCGGTATTATATCATCCACCCGATTTTTTATGCCTGAAATTGGATAGGGCCTTTACGGAGGATTTATTGTGCCTAATTTCTATTAAGACAAGAGGCTTATTGAATGATCAAAATAGATCTTTACTTATAGACTCCAGATATTCCAAAGACTAGTTTCACATTCTTTTGGATCCAACAGAGTGATTGTACCTCTCCTGTGGTTTAAACAGAACTAACTAATAAAAGGCTTCAGTGGTCTTCGCCAATTTGGAAGAAGTAGTTTATTTACGGGCTAAGAAAATAAACCAAGGAGTTTCTTACCATGAACTTTTACCGCACATACTTAGATGCACCTTTAGAAAATTGATGTAGGGTGTATAGAATCGGATCTTTTTTTGTTATTGTATCTCAAATAATCTTGTATATTCCCATATATTCCCAGTTTTTACATTTAATTTTGGGTTTCAATCAACTCCCTCAACTTTTCAAATAGTAGGGCGTAGTAACAGTTTTTTGAATGAGAGGAGGCCACGATATGAACAAACAAAACGAAGAAGAATAACATCGACTTGTTTATTCTTCCAAAAATATATATACTCTTTGCCTATGTTACAAAAATCTATAATAATATGTCTAATGAGTCTAGACTATTAACGAATATGTATGCTCAAACGACTTGTATGCTCTCTGTATCGACTCATTTGTATGGAGCTATTATTAACTTTTTATACTCAGCATTCCAGGACCAATTTGAACTGGTGACACAGGATTTCAGTCCCCTGCTCTACCGACTGAGCTCCCTGCCTCTCAAAACGCCACCCATACTACTATTAGGGCTTGAGTCTATGTCAATTAAAGAGACTAAAAAGCATTACAACGTCTTAATTCAGACTCCTAGAATTTTTTTGGATAAAAAAAGAAGACTTTGTAAGTTCATTTCCTTAAAGTATCGAAATGTCGGTGGTCATGGACTGATTTAATAGAATTCCCTTTCTTATATAGTGTGCTTGTACTATATCATATATATCACAAGACTTATAGAAGAGATTCATTTTTCTGCTCCGACCCTTTGGGTGAAAGATAAAGTAATGAGAAAGATATCTAGTTTTGTACCGTCAAAAGTAAGATAAGAAAGTTAGGGAGTAACATGGGCCTGATCTTTTTTTGGGGATAGATGGACCTTGAACCCTCACGATTTTTTAAGTCGACGATTTTCCTCTTACTATAATTTCCATTGTGCCGGTATTGATATTGACCTGTAGATGGACTCTATCTTTATTCTCGTCCAATGAGTCCAGTGTTCAAAGAGCTATCAGATTATGGAGGACTGATTTGATCATGAATATTAATTCTTCCTCACTTGTATACAGGTTCAGCCTTTCTCGATTTTCTAGAGAAGAATCCTCTACCAACCCAGTCAACCCATGCGTTGAGAACAGCTTCCGTTGATTCTCGCACCCTATCCTTTGTATTATTGCTCGTTTTATGAAGACCAGGATTTGGCTCAGGATTGCCCAGTTTTTATTCCAGGGTTTCTCTGAATGTGAAATTATCACTTAGTAGTTTCCATACCAAGGCTCCATCCAACAAAGTCCTTACGTCTACCGGATTTCGACATATCCCTTTTTGAGACTAGGATCCTATTGGATTTCTCCCCCTCTTTCATCCTCTCTTTGCAGTTATGCTGAACTGTTTGATTTTTTAGATATGGATCGTGTAATCGAAAACGTTTCTGGGTTTTATACTAATTGGACTTTGTTTATCTCTTTCATATCTATCGGAGACCCATATTTGGTCCATCAAAAATGATTCTATCATGTGTCTATCTGCATTCAATATGATGAAGCATATGGGCCACATGGTATCCTCTCTTCCTATCATTTTTGCGCGCGGTTTGGGTATACTCAAAACGGTCGTATTCTTTTTGTTTGTCTTATCCCCACCTTCCGTCAAAAACCCAGAGAATGTCTCATTATGATCTAGATTGTATCCTTATCCTTATGTTTTACTTTCCTTATTAGGACAAGGGGCAAAAATTTTTATAGAGATCCTCTTATATAAATTTTATGTCGTTTTTTTTTCTATTAATATTTTCTACTACTAAATTTAGTATGAGAATATCTTTTTTTAGGGGAAAATAAATTTATTATAATATATCTGTCCTTATATTTCGAATCTATTTCTAGTCCTTTCTATAGAAACCTAGATTTATATCTTATAGTATAATGAATGAAATAAGGAATATTTTCATATTCAGGATGAAATTATGAAGAAAGATCACTTAAACCGAGTATTTCATTCAATGTCCTAGCATAACATAGTTTATTTATTTGAGCCCCTTAGCTCAGAGGGTTAGAGCGTCGCATTTGTAATGCGATGGTCATCGGGGGTTCGATTCCGATGCCGGCTTTTCTCCTTTGTGTTTTTTTTTATTTTTACATAAATAATGTCTTCCTTTAAATCTAGGAATATTGACGAAAATTATTTTCTTGTTTTCCCAAATGCGCACTATCCATTCTGGAGTAGGAACTTCCAACTATGAATAAAACCTTGATTGGAGCAATTAGTTCTCTACCGGACCAAATAAAGAAAAGGACCCCTAACTATACAAAATGCTGATATTAATCAATCATCTCATTTTTCTTTGTAGTGATAGTCTACAAGTGTATTTCCTCTTCGTTCATCATTTAGTTCAGTGCTTTGATTTAGTATTAGTCTGTAAAAAAACAAAAAAAGAAGGAGGTATTTTATGTCTCGTTCTCGAGGGCCCTCGTTTCCAAAAAAAATACGCCGTCCTGGGGGCCTTTGAACCGGGACTACTAGTAAAAGACCTGGCTGGAAAGTGATCGAGACAACCATCGCGTTTCCGGAAAAGATCTCAATATCGTATCGTCTAGAAGAAAAACAAATTGCGATTTCATATGGTCTGACAGAGAGACAATTACTTAAATACGTTCGATCGCTGGAAAAGCAAAAGGTGCACGGTCAGGTTTTTACTACAATTCTTGAAATGCGTTTGATAACATCCTTTTTCGATTGGGTATGTCTTCGACCCTTCCCTTAGCCCGTCAATTAGTTAACCATAGACATATTTAGTTAATGGGTCTTGAGTGGATATACCCCTTCTCGTTGTAAACCCCGGGATATTATTACAACAGGGATGAACAAAAATCCAGAACGCTGATTCCAATTATCTTGATTTAACCCCCAGGAGAATTGCCAAAACACTTGACTCGTCA
>JACGCM010002599.1:80000-85390 GCA_014058105.1 Kingdonia uniflora
CAATTATGGCGTTTTGGGCCGAATACAATAAGATGCTTATTTTGATCGCATGATACGAGATCAAAATTAGTAACCACTTATTTAATAGAGTTGATCCACTAAGATTGGAGCAGCGGTGTAGCATCAGAAAGTCCCAAATATAGGTAAGTCTTTTCTTTCTTTTGAGGAAGGTCTTTTTCAAGGAGGCTATAAATTTTTATATGAACTCGGAATAGTTACCTTTCAGAAAATTGTATGATAGCGTAGATGCCTACGCGTTTCTTTCCTTCGCAAGGTTGGAGAAAAGTATAAAACTGATTATGAATTGATTAATTAAATCAAATTTCAAGTTTGACTTATGTGAATACAATTAATCTATTCTGGTTAACCCATAAAAAATTGGCTAAATTTACACACTATTTTTTATTTGGAATAGAGGAAACAATATGGGACTCCAAACATATTGACTTCTGACCGTATGATTCAGTAAACTCTCAAGTACGGTTTTCTAAGGACAGAATTGACCCACCTATTCCGGACCGAGGTAACCGCCATTCGACAGAGATCCCGAATTGCAGAGGCTTGGTGTCGATCAAGCTGCTGAGTAATTGTAAACAACTATAGGCTTATCCAGGTAATAATGAAGCGCCTAATTGGTTAAATCACGAGGCGTTTGAATAATACACTAATTTTTTTTTAAGACGATCCATGAATCAAATAGCATAGATCGATTCCTCTGAAGATCCAATGAGAATTTAATTATATCCGTTTGTAAAATCATCCATTTCCGTCTTGGTACCTCGTAGTGTAAACGATAGGGGGGAAGGTTAGAATACAGAAACAAATACGGGCCTTCTACTAATTAGTAATCTAGATACTGGGATCTCTCTATTATACTGCTCCAGTGGTTTGGAATAGAGGATACGTTCAATGTAAGATATGAAGTACTCATCTTGGCACTTATACATGATATACATACACTATGTCCGCACCAAAATTTTTTTTTTGCATCAAGTTAGGCTGGGAAAGGTTGTCCACGATTATAAAGGTCCGTTTGGGCGCCTCATGGCTATGTCCGAATAGATGCCTAACACTCTCCCCGGCTTGACTTCCCGATCTAATTGCTCTAGTGAAGACTAAAGAAATATATATAGATGGGAGAAAGAACAGACTAATTAGAACTATCTTTCAGAAGTTCACTATTACTTGACTTTTTGCGGTCGCTTTGTATGTGGTTTGTCCGGGAAAGAGGAGGACTCATGATTACTCGTTCGCCGGAACAGAAGTGAAATTTTGTGTGGATCCCTAAAAACTTCTTTCAGGAATGGCTAAACCGGGTAAAAAAAAAAAAAAAAAAAAACAAAAAAAGAAAAAAAAAAAAAAAAAAAAAAAAAAAAAAATAAAAAAAACATTTCTCAGAACAATACTAAGGGCCCGATACTACCACTTGGATCTGTACCCTACATGCCGATTGCTCACGATTTCGATAGGCATACAAGTGATTTGGAGGAGAGCTCTCGAAGGGTTGTAAGGTGTTAATTTAGTAGTGCCCATTTCGGGCAACTCCTCATCATATTTTCTTTGGCTTAGTGCATGTATTTTCCTGTTGCCCGTTTTTCCAATTATGAAGCATGGTTAATTGATTCCTACTCACATTGGCCCAGTGTCCGCCCAGGTGGTTTGTCAATATGGGTCCCAAGAATATAATGGTGATGGGGCGGTGGGTTCCGAGTACTAACAATAACCTCCGGTGTTTTTTCAGCTTTGGCGAGCATCTGGAATAACTCGTGAAATGACACCTCTATTGTACCGCAATTGGTGCTTAGTGTTTGCAGCGTTAATGCTTTTTGCTGTTGGTGTCATTATCAAAAGCTGCTCCAAAATTGGCTTTGTTCCAATATGTTTGAACTATGTTTTAATCACCACTTAGCGGGGTTACTAGGACTTGGGTCTCTTCCTTGGCGACACCAATCCAGTAGCTTTACCGATCAACCAATTTGCTAGACCTGGATTAGATCTAAAGAAATATCCCGCTCCTCCATGAATTCACTTTAATCGGGATCTTATGGCTTCAACTTGTATCCTATTTTGCCGATTGGCAACCCCTTTTTTTCACCTTGAATGGTCTAAATACGCAGGACTTCTTACTTTTCGTAGCCTGGAGCCAGTAACTGGGGGTCTATTGCTGACCATCGGCTCACCATCTTTACTATTGCAAGTTCTTTTCCCTGATAGCGGTCCACATTATAGGACCAATTGGCATTGTTCATAGCCTAAAGATATTTTAGAGTCTCATAACGTCCGTTGACAGCCAGGGTCATAACGTCTTTATGAGATCCTCACTACATCATGGCAGCTCATTAGCTCTTAACCGAGCTATGTTAGGCTCTTAACCATTGTTGTAGCCCCACATATGTATTCCAGGCCCCCTTATCCATACTAGCTACTGACTTGGAACACAACTCTTTGTTCACACACACGTTGGATCGGTGGATTTCTCCTAGTTGTGCTGCGCCATGCAGCCATTTTATGGTAAGAGACTATGCTCCACTAACTCGCTACAACGATCTATTCGATCGTTTCCTATGCACCGCGATGCAATCATATCACATCTAAACTGGGCATGTATATTCCTATGTTTCACAGTTATTGGTTTGTTATCAAATGATGACCATGAGCGCTTTCTGGGCGTCCCCAAGATTGTTTTCATATACAGCATACAATTACACCCTCCTGTTTGCTCAATGTAACAAACCACCCCTGCCCCCACCCCTTTAAAAAGCACCGGGTGCAACAGCCTCCTGGTGCAACAGCAAGCACAGTTTGACTGTGTGGGGTGGTGTTTAGTAGCATAGGCGAAAAGTCTCTTTGTTACCAAAATATTCCCCCTTAGGAACCGCGGATTCTTAGTACATCACATCAGCCTTTACGATTCATGTGACGGTATTGATACTACTGAAAAGGTGTGTTTATTTGCTCGTAGTTCTCGTTGTGATTACCGTGAGCAAGCAAATCTGGGTTTTTCTTTCCCTTGGTGACGGACCTGGAGAGTGGGCTGTCAGTATCCGCCTGGATCATGTTTTCTTAGGTTATTCTGGATTGTACAATTCAATTTCGGTCAGTAATGTCCATTTCAGTTGGACATGCATCGATGTTTGGGGTAGTATAAATGATCAGGAGTGGTAACTCATCTCACGGGAGAAACTTTGCTGCAGAGGTTCCCTTACTATTAAGGTCGGCTCCGTGGATTTCTTATGGCCCACCCCATCCCAGGTAAGTCATCCTATGCTCGTCATGTATCCGCATATGGACTTTTTTTCTGGGCTAGGTGCTCCTTTTGTATGGGCTTTTCCATTTATGTTTCCTATCCGCGTCCGTGGTTTATTGGGCAAGAAACTTATTGATCCACTGTTTGGCTCAAACAAATAAAAGTTGCTTCCTGCTACTCAGCCGTAGGCATTGACATTGTACAAGGCACTGCCTGTAAGTAACCCTTACCTTCTGTTGGAATTGCCACAACATGGGCTTCTTCTTACAATAATTATTGCAGTAGATAATGCTAGGACGGATTTGCAAGGCTTGGCATTAAGTTTCCAATTTTAGGCCAAGGCTAGCTCAGGACCCCCACTACTCGTCGTATGTTGGTTGTGTATTGCTACCGACATTGACTTCGAGAGTCAGATGAATTCTGGACGTCTTTATCAGAATATTTTGCTTCTCACTTCGGACAGTAGCAATTATTTTTCTGTCGTGGACGTCCTAAATCTGTTTGTTCGATGTACCTTGGCAATGAACTTTTGAGTCATGGTAGCAGGGACCCTTTACATGTAAACCTATGTCATGCCAATTTGGGATCCTCATTTGGTCACCCTGCTGTGGAGCTTTACTCGAGGGGTGCTCTCGGCCGTGCTATAGCTTATTCTGTTGATTATCATTGTTGATACAATTGCTTACCGCACTCTGAATATCTTGTATACGGGCGCTCTTTTTCTATTATTTCTTTCTGCCATCGCCCTAATAGCGGGTTGTTACACCTCACCGAATGGAAACCCATGTTTTCCTGGTCAAAAGTGCGAATCTCGTCCTCAATCATCATTTGTCAGGACTCTTCGGAGTAGTTTCCTGCTTGACGGGGCATTTAGTTTCATTTTGCTATTCCGGGAGCCAGGGGGAGTACTTCGATGGAATACTTTCTTAGATGGTTATTACCGCCTCCACAAGGATTAGTCCGCTTTGTACGGGTCCGTGGAATATTGGGTAGTGCTCACAACCCCGATTCCGTCAAGTCATTTCTTATACCTTCCAAGGATCGGGAACTGCATTCTAACCCTGCTCGGTATGTCTCCACACGCAAAGTTTGCTGACTGATATGCTTCAATCACCATTTAGCTATGCATTTATTTTTCTCATTGCTGTCATTTGTAGCACTACTTCGGGATGGGCACCGTATAAAGCATCTTTTTATGCACTTGCCTCCGGGTTTCGATTGGGGCGTGGACATAAGGTGCTTTATGACACAATTAATAATTCGATTCACTTTTCACTTAGTCCTTGCTTTAGCCTCTTAGGGTTATTCTTCTTTGGTTTGCTCAACACATGTATTCCTTACCTCTTATGCATTCATAGCACAAACTTTAACGAACCCAGCTGCGTTATAGACTCATCACAAATACATTGCGATTCATCTGACGGACCTTTGCTCATGTAGCTATATTCTGTCATTATCGATTATTAATCCTGAGCAGATTAGGATAATGTTTTGGCAAGAATGTAGAACATAAAGAGCTCTCAATCCCATTTGAAGTTGGGTCAGTCGATTTGCTGGGGTTCCATACCTTGGGACTTATGTTCATAACGATGTATGCTCGCTTTTGGTACTCCGTAGAATCCAAATTTTTGAGATCAACCTATATTTGCCAATGGCTACAATCTGCTCATGGGACTTCATATGGGTTCGATTACTTTTATTTCAACGAATCCCAGCATTCAATGCGGGTCGAGCGTATGGTGACCTGCTGTTACTGCATTAATGGAGAATATACTTCACTATTCTTAACAATAGCGTTGAGACTTTTTTGGGTTCTACATGCTATTGCTCTATTTTCCATACACCACCTGTGATCTTAGTAAGGTTCTTGTTAGATTCACTTGGTTCCAAGTTAATGCCAGATAAAAAGGATTGTCGGTTATGTTTTTTCCTTGCGACGGTCCGGGACGAGGCGTACTTGTGATATGGCGGCTTGACCCTGTTTATTTGGCAGTTTTCTGGAATGTAAAGACATTGATGGTTACTTTTTATGGCATTGTAACACTCACCTTATGGCAGGGTACGTGTCACAGTTTAATAATCTTCCCCGTATTGATGGGATGGTTAAGGACTACTATGTTCAACTCTTCACAACTTCTCAACG
>JACGCM010000999.1:4200000-4685848 GCA_014058105.1 Kingdonia uniflora
ACCTTGAAGGATATGATCACCAAGGTCAATAGTTTCGTCGACCTGGAGATGATGATGTCTTAGTGACATAAATCTACTAAATCCATCCTCACCACCAAAGATCCATCTACAGATCGAAGTACCAAACCAAAGGAGGAACAGGGAGATCAGAAGCGCACCAAGGGCAATACAGGCTACCCTCGGAAAGACGGTCCGCCAAATAAACCCATCCTCCCAAAGATAAACGTTCGAATCTCCACAATTTTTCTACTATTCTTGAAGGATATGCTCTACTGGGTTTTTCAACCACTGGAACCAATCGATAATTGACCATACTGCTTGCATCATAAAGCAAACCATCATTCTGCTGACAGCTGCTATGCTTTACAGAGATTGCTCGAGTACATTTTTAAAGAGGGACGGATGTTCAAATATATTGTCGACCTGGAATCATAAAAAGATAGTAGCTATAAGAAGCGGCTTAAAGTTGTTCAGGTTAATGATCAAGCTGAGGAGAAACATCTTTATCATATGCACCACAATAACATGATAAAAATCAACCAGATTACCAATTCAAATAGATCCAAGCGCAGGAGATTATCAAAATGCTACGATCTCATACCTCAAGACAAAGAAGCCAAGCTTCTTCCTGAGTCGAGAATTTACCGGCTTGGGATTTCCTTCAAAGATTGAGATACTAGCCATGTTAAATTTCCACATTATGATACATTAGTAATAATGCTCAAAATGAAGAAGCTTTTCATGCATATGATGATGATCGATACTGGAAGCGGTATTGAGATTCTATTTCAGGGCACTATCGACCAAATGGCATTGGCTGACCAAGTTATTCAGAGCGACACCAATATCAGTGGGCTCAATGGTTATAGAGAAGAACGAGTACGCAAGTTCATCTTACCTATTACCGTAGGACCAACCACCATTGACGTCGTCTTCTATATCATCAACGCTAAATCTCGTTATCTCAGGATTATGGTCTGCTGCTGGATTCACAACATGGAGGCAATGGATTCTACCTATCATAAGACACTTCGATTCAAGCACAACAATTGTATTTATGAGATCAGGGGTAGTCAGAATCTTTATCGAGCTTGTGAAAATACCCTCTTTGCTATCTTAGATACTTCTAATAGATTTGCTGGATAACAATTACAGGAAGCTGATCGCCTCAATGATCAACCTTCCACGGAGGAGCTCACAAAATATATCAACATTGATGGACCTTCCAGAGGTACTTTCATTGATACTAAGATGGTTCTACACGAAAAAGGTGCCCTTATTCAGCTCTTATAACTAAATTGGGACATTTTTGCATGGTCTTTCGAAGAAATGCCTGGGGTCGATCCGGCCAAGGCATGTCACAAATTGGCCATCAGCATCAATGCCACGGCGGTCAAAGAGAAATGGTGACAACTATCACCTCATCTTTGAGATGAAGTTAACACCGAGATCGAGAAATTGATCAAAGTGGGATTCATTCGTGAAGCCAAATATTCAGACTAGATATCTAATATTATCGCTGTCCTAAAGAAGAACGGAAAGGTTCAAGTTTGCATAGATTTTATCGATCTAAATAAACATACTCTAAAGGATAGTTTCCCTCTTCCCAACATTCATCAGGTCCTCGATTCTATAGTATGCCATGACCTCCTATCTATGATGGATGCTACTTCAGGATACAATTAAATTTCACTTTTGGAAGAAGATCAAGAAAATACAACTTTTATCACTGAAAGAGGTCTTTATTGCTACAAAATCATGCCCTTTGGACTCAAAAATACGGGCGTCACAAATCAACGATTGATGACTGCTATATTCAAAGCACATCTAGGGAAAGTTATTGAAGTCTACATCGACGATCTCTTATGCAAGAACATACAGTCAGCCAATCACATCTCAGATATCTACACTATATTCAATATTCTTCAATCTTACAGGATGCATCTTAACTCTGATTAGTGTCAATTCGGGGTACATTCAGGCCGATTTCTAGGCCACCTCATTAGTAAGAAAGGGATTAAGGCCGATCCAGATCAGATTTGTGTTCTCCTCAACATGCCATTTCCAAAAACAGCGAAAGACGTTCAAAAACTTGCCGGCAAGATTGCCGCTATCAACCATTTCATTTCTAAATCTTCAGACCGATGTCGTTGGCTATTCTTATTACTCCATAGTTGTACCAAATGAGGAAAAGTTCAGCCAAATACAGAAGTCGCATGGACACCAGAATACGAAGTAGCTTTTCTGGATCTCAAAACCTATTTGGGGAGGTCTCCCATAATGAGCACCACAGTAGATAATAAGGAACTGATTATCTACCTAGCAGTCACAAATACTTTACTCAGCTTAGTTCTTATTCGCCTTAAAAGGGAAAATCGAGAAACCAATCTACTTTATCAGCAAAACCCCTCACTCCAGCGGAAATGAGGCACTCTAAAATTGAGAATCTTCTTCTCACTTTTGTTTACACTTCACAAAAACTCAAGCACTACTTCCAAGCTCATTCAGTCAAAGTCATGACGAACTACCCACTTCGGGAAGTTCTATACAAGAAAGAAAAATAAAGGATAGTGCAACAGTGGTAAGTCAGTTTGGGATAACATGATATTAAGTTTAAACAATAGCATTCCGAGAAGGGTCAGGCTTTTGCCAATTTTCTCACGGGTTTTCCAGTGAAAGATCCCGAGTAGGAGGAGCACGAACCTAACCTTATAGAAGAAACTTCTAAAGATCCATCCCCCAAGCCATTTGACGAACGAGCTGTTTGGATTATGACAAAAGGGTAGAAACTTATTACGGATGAACCAGCAAGAATCAGAATCGTATTGATTACCCCTTCCATTGACAGAATTAAAAAATCAATCTGCTTAGATTTTGAGGCCTCAAATAATGTTACCAAATATAAAGCTCTCATTCATGGACTCGACCTCGCTCTTGAGCTCGATGTCCCCAAACTCTCAGTCTACACAGATTCCTTATTCCTCGTCTACCATTACTCTGAGCAATATAAGAAGAATAAAAAGATGATCGAATACGTAACCCTCATTACAGATAAGATGAGCAAGTTTGTGAAAGCAACTTTCAATTATCTGCCTTGAGGTAAAACCAGATACGCCAATTCCTTGGCATATCTAACCGGGGTCTTGGGTACAGAAGCTCGATATCTCTAGATCAAAATCATTTTAACTCTCAACATTGATCGTATTTTTGTATGCACGATCAACACTAGGGGCGATAAAGGGGGAGACGACGATTGGCAAAAGCCTTTCTTAGTCTACCTCGGTATCAATAATAGTTGTAACTGACCACTTCCAACAGATCTGAAAGAATATCGGCAGCTGATCAACAACTCAAAGCGCTACACAAATCAAAATGGTATGCTATACCGCCTCTCCGTCACGGAGCCTTACCTCAAGTACCTCTTCAAACCAAAAATAGATAAAATGTTTCACGAATTACATGAAGGGACTTGTGGCTCCTATGCCGCAGGTCGATCACTAGCAAACATAGCTATTACACATGGTGTATTATGGCCTGGCATACGTAAGCAAGCAGAGGAGTACTCGTACAGATATGACGCCTGCTAAATACATAGACACATGATACGTGCCCATGCGCTTGAACTCCATGCAAGCAAGATGTTCTGGCCATTCAAAAGATGGGCACTTGATCTTGTCGGCGAATTCCCTAATTCTCCAGGTAACCACCATCACATACTCGTAGTTACCAATTATCTTTTAAAATGGGTAAAAGCAGTTCCACTATGTCGAACCAGAGAAGAAGTGGTCATCTTTATTATCTGGGAACACATCATCACTCGGTTTGGGTACCCTCAGTTAATTCATATCGATAACGGGCCCCAATTTGTTGGAGAAAAAATTGTAACCTTCCTCAACCAACACAATATCATCCATTCACCATCCAATCCTAACTATCCTCAAGTCAATGGCCAAGCCAAAATTACTAACAAAATCATCGTGGATGGACTCAAAAAATTGCTTCACTCACAGAAAAAAGGGAATTGGGTTCGAGAACTACCTCATGTCCTATGGGCATATCATATCACTCACCAGCAGTCAACAGGATGCACCTCATTCCTCCCTGCTTATGATACTGAGGCTGTCATTCATTATGAATACCATCATCCAGTTCGAGATCACAGGCTGACTAACGAGGAAAATAAGTTCGAATTGGCTTGTAACCTTAATATGATCGATGAAACCAGGGAATGTGCCATCGCTAACCTATGTCGATATCATCATATGCTATCCAGATCGTTCAATAGCCGAGTCAAAAACTGTACCTCTCAAATCGATGATATTGTAATGACCCGTATTTTTTCTTTATAATTATTACTCTTTATATTCCAAATCTGTATATTCCTATTCTTTAACTTCCGCATATTCCTCTGCATCATACTTCTGTATATTCTCCTATCCTTAATGCAACTATAATTGTTCTTAGTACCAGGTTTGGTATAGATTCCTTCTTGGTAGAGTTTTGGTGGTTTGATGGTTTTGGTAGTTTGGCATTTTAGCTTGATTGTGTAGTGTGTGTTCGGAGGGTGGTTTCTGTATCCGTAAGGGGCTTTCTGCTTCTCTCCTCCGCGTGGGTTATAGTGTTTTTGATTTTGGACATTTCTGGCATTTCCGATTTTTGTTCTGGGGTGGAGAAATAGGGATTAGCTACCCCTGGTTTCTCAACGCCTATCAGACCGTCGTCAGACTCTTTCCGTCCATTTCATTCCTTCCGGTTAAGTTTCTAGCTGTTAGATTCCTTTTCTTGGTTTTAGGAGTTCTGGTGGCCGTTCAGCAGCAGAGGTGGTGTTAGACCTTGGGAACCCTTTGTGGTGGTTGCTCGAGTTGTTTCAGTCTTCTGAGGGTCTTAGAGTTGGATGTGTGTGGTTCAGGAGGACCTCAGAGTAGACTTTCCCAGAATTGTCGTTCGAACGTGGTTCATTGTCGTTCGAACGAATCTTTGTATTTTTTGATCTTTTTCTGTATCTTCTGGACGTTTTGGCCATTGGACAGTATTGTCGTTTGAACGAGTTGACTAACCTCCTGGAATTTGGCCCATTACCTCTTAGTCGTTCGATCGACTTTCTTCTGTTTTGACTACTTAAGTCTTCCTTCCTCATTTATTTTTATTGGTGCTCAGTGAGGCGCTGCTTGAGACGATTTTAGAGAGAGAGATATAGAGTTCTAGAGAGAGGATTCTTCACCCCAATCATTCCCTCTCTTCCATTCATCACCTCCTTATCTTCCTCATCATCCTCTCCTCTCCCTAACCTAATCCCCTCACCTCAATACTCTTCACCCAATCCTTTCCCTCGCTCGCGGATCCTTGCCGAGCTTCACCGCGATCATCTCTCCTATCCTCGGTAAGTGATTCTTGTTTCCCTTCTGTCAATTTCGCTTTATTTGGCTTAGGTTGATTTCTAGGGTTTGGGTTTTATTATCGTTTCTTTTAATTGATTGAGGGTTTGTTGTTCTCAGTGATTGTATTGGCTTGTCAGGTGCTCCGCTTGTCGTTCCACGGACTTTAGTTGAGTTTCCGGGCTGATTTCTGCAGGGCTCGGGTTTGTTATCAGGCGAGTTTATATCCCAACTTTACTAAGTTTCTTTACTAGATCCAGTATATTGTATTAGAGTGTAGCATTGAACTTAGAGACATTTCGTGATTAACTATAGTTTAACTTAGAGATTATTCTGTTAGAGTTGTTAACCTATGGTTGGGTTGTAGTTGTTAACCTGTGGTTGGGTTGTAGTTGTTAACCTGTGGTTGGGTTGTAGTTGTTAATCTTTGGTTGGGTTGTATATTGATTCTGGAGTTGGTTTTGGTTTGTATGGAACCTGAGTTTAGTTAGTGGTGGTTGGATGGTAATGATTATGGAGTTGGTTTTTGTTCATATGAGACCGGAGAGTAGTTGGTGGTGGTTGGGCTAGCGTTCCCGTGGGTTGCCCAGGAATGCCCTTTCCAGCCTTATAAGATTGTTGGTTTGGACGTAGGCGACGGCTAGGTTGTTATTTCGGCTATGCAGAGTCGGTGCAATAGAGTCCCTATCAATCCTATTTGGGTTGCCAGGTTAGCGGCAACTGTGTTGTGCTTGGGCACCGGTTATACATTATAACCTTCCACATTTTCATACTTATTGAGATGGGATACACAAACACTCCGCTTCGGTTGACCTCCGACGGGATCCATGGAGTCTGCGAGATCGGGTTAAAATACACAGGTGAGATTGGGAATGACACTATCATACCTAGCAAAACCACCGCGGAGTGTGGATTGGTATGAGGCAGAGTCATGGAGATCCTAACTTATTCCTCGGTGAGGTTGAAATTCCTTGAAATGTGCAGAACTATTGTTCCGGGGTTTGATCCACCTTTCCACTTTGATCGAGTGCAACCATCCTAGCTTGGTCGAGCTTAAACAAATCGTACCAGTGTATCCCCTTTACTGAATCTCTTTAAGATAGTATTAGAGGTTAGTATTTTATCATATTGCATTAGGGGATATTTATGGGAATATCGCCGCTCATCATATAATAATATTGTATCTAGGATAAGTATGGGATTATCCTAGTCATCACTTCACGGCATAGCATAGCATTGCATCATCATCATCATTCCCTCCTCTCATATTCTTAACTCTATTCCTTTTCTAATCTACTCTATTCTCTCTCCGCATTACTCTATTCTCCATTCTCTTATCAACTCAATCCTTCTTTCCTTATTGTTTTCTTAGTTCATTAATGGTTGCTGATTATATTGTTAGAACTGTTTAGTTACTTATTTCCTTATCGCACTCGTCTTTACTCTATTTCCTGTACCTGTTATTAGTAAGTTATTTAGTTCTGTTGGATTAGTGAGCTCGTTGTTTGCTCACTCTCGCATTTAACTTTTCCAGAGGTTGAGTTGCTTGGACTGCCGCGTGGTTAGCCGGTCCAGAGACTGATTTTGCCGCTGCAGATTCTTTCATTTCTAGATTCTGTAGGTGTTCTCAGCATTAGGTAGCTGAGCTTGTATTTGAGATATTGTATTACGTTTTGACATGATATGTATATATATATGCCTTTTGCATTCGCGTTATATTATTATATTATTGCATCGCTATTTCTTTACTCTGATGATTATCGCTATATGTGAATAGCCGAGCCAGAATTTGTCTTCGGCTTGGCTATTTATGGGGTAGAATCTTTGGATTCCCCGACCTGTACTACTTAGAGTCTAGTAATTGGTCTAGCTACCGATTACTTGATTTTGGGGTGTGACAGATATCGCTCTCAAAGAGATTCCTCAACATCGCAAAGAGCCTCACGCTAGAAAATTAGCCGACAATTGGGAGGGTCCATTCATTATCACAGGTCTCTCAGGCCTAAGATCATATTATCTCACGATAGAATAGGAAATCCCCATTTCAAATCCTTGGAACACTAGGCGACTGAAACAGTACTATCGCTAAACGCCTTACTACTCTATTTTCGTTTCTCACATTTGCTTTTTTTCAATTCCAATAGTGAGATTTTCATCTCCATCTAATGTAAATTCTAAACTGATCAATGAAACTTCTAAGTTTTTCACAACAACTTTCTACTTACGTAGATTCAACTACATTCTATAGATTAAAGCATAGATAATACTAGCTTTCAATCGATTTTATACAAGTTAAATCAATGATAACTCTTGGTTTAGATTACTCTACTAAATCGCTGCGATTGAAGCAAATATAGAAACTTGTTTTATATCAAAGACTCTACCAAACATCAGATAGAGCAAAGGTAATACTAACCTTTATATACTTCAACTTGTTTGCGACATTATACTAGTTAAATAAAGGATAACACTTGGTTTGGCTGACTCTACTAAATCTCTGCGATTAAAACAAATGTAGAAACTTGTTTTATATCAACGACTCTAACAGGCATAGGATAAGGCAAAGGTAATACTAGCCTTCATCTCTTTCAATATGTCTGCAATATTACTACAGTTAAATTAAGATTCACTTGGTTTGACTGACTCAACCTATCTTTGTAATTGGAAAAAATGTAAAAACTTGTTTTATATCAAAGACCCTACCAGACATAAGATAAGGAAAAGGTCATACTAGCTTTCATCTATCTCGCTATGTCTGCAATATATACTATTTATGTTTAGGTTACATTCACAACCACTACAATAGATTCTTTTATGTTGTTGGGATGTCAGCCGTGCTTTCCCCTATAGCAGGAGGTCGATCAGGCTTCAGTTTGCGAGTTTCAGTAACCCTGTCCCTCTCTATCAGATCAGCAGGTCGAGGGCCTAAATTTGTTTTTATGGAGGCCATACAGTTCCCTCGATCTATATCAACTCTACAAATTTAACCCTTGTCCGGCAGACTCTTGAACAATGTATCTCGTTCTAACTCAAGTCTTTTTACTTTCTCTACAAAATAAACAACGATAAACTTTAACAGGTCTGAGTGTGATGTATGGGATACAACTATCTTTAAAAAATGAGACCTCACCTTCTTGAGGCGTGACTCCAACCTCGTATACAGTCTCTTCTGATGTGCAATTTCCCTTTCTATAAGAGCATCAAAAGCTATACTCTCTTCCAATTTTTTGACAACTTTAGCTGATTCGGCCTGATTAATGGCCTATATGTCCACCACCTGAGCGTGAAGTCTCTCAATTTCTGCATTCAACTCTTCCCTGGCAAAAGTATCCTTTAACAGGTCATCTTTCTTCTTTATCAGAATCTTATTTGCCCTGATTTCCCCTTCCAAGACTTCTTCCCTGACAAGAGCAACATCTAACTTATGTTGGCACTCCCTTAAGTTTGCATTCCCTTTCTGCACATGCCCTTAAATTCAAGCTACGTCACCTTTCGGCTCCTTAATTTGACCTGACAGGCTAACTACATCCCCTTGGACTAGAAGAACCTTAACATCATTTCTACTCCTCTTTGAGCGCTTTCCAACCACAGCGTTCCTGACACGTGCGTGGCCTGATCCAATTTGGTCTTCAATCGTGCCACCCTCTCATTTAAATCATCATACTTCCATTGCATCGTCCGAAACTCTATTTCCTTGGCAGGTAGGGCTGTATGCAAGTGTACGGCTGCAGCTTCCGAAGCTGATAGATCTTCTCGAGCTACCTTCAGCTCATTATCTTTTTCAATCATTTTCTTTTTCAGTTACTCCAGCTCGCTTCTACAATTATGAAAATCAACTTGAAATTGTCCCTTCGATCTTTTTAGCACCTGGATTTGGTCTTGGGCCATGTCAGGATGCCTACTCTTTACCATCAGCGTGTCAATCTGGCTTTGAAGCTTCGTTGCATGTTCTTTTATCTCTGCAAGCCCTTTTAGCCCCTTATTAATTTTGGCATCCTTCTCCTCAATTTTACGAGTGAGGCCAACAACAGTCTGGGTTGCCTCAGCAAACTTGAAGTGTACAATTAGATGTTGGTCTTCTTTATCCACATTTTCCTTCCTCACCCTATCCAACTCCTCTGCATATTCTCGGTTGCATTGGAGTGCCTCACCTTTGCGCGAGCGAGCTGAATCCAATTCGACCTGCACAATATAGATACATTATATACAGTTCGATTCAGAACACCCCATCAACATACATATAAATATATCATTTCTAGCAAGATATCTGATTTCTAATATCTACCGTGTATAACTACTTCTAAACTTAAAGGTCGAAGTACGATCTCTGATGGATGCTCCATGAAATATATTTTAAGGTCTAAGTTACATATTCTCTATATGCTACTTTGTCTAAAACTTTGATTTTTCCTATGCACTATTTTAGTGTCATTTTCCTAAAACTGATAACAAGTTTTTGGTATGCCTCTACGTTCTATGTTGTCTTATTTACTTGGTAACTTTATGCCAATATAGCATACAAGTCAAAAGGCCTATTTCGATTTAACCTGCAGCTTCGCTTGCGAAGACAACGAGGATTTAGAGATCTCTCTTGCCCTGGCAAGCTCGATCTCTAAATTTTTTATTCTGAGACTCATTTTTCTAAGTGCCTACAAATGGGTTACAAAAAAAAAAAACTCAGCATACAGAAGTTTATTTAATACACACAATTCAACCAATTTATAGAACAGTTCCAACATATTCATACAAAGTCATTTCTCAAACCTACCTTCTCATGCTCCTCCTCTGGGTGTTCGTTGTTATCTCCTTGATTGTCTACCATCATCTGGCGGGAGATACCGTCCAGCCCATCAACAGCTCCAACCGCAACCTCTTCCACTTCTTCATCATCTCCCTCCTCGACATAGGTGTATGCCTTAATAGCTTTCCACCTCATCCTCAGAATACCCCTTTAACATAAGGTGGTGCCCGAGTCTTTCGCGCTCCACCACCACCTCCTCCAGGTTCGCTCTTGCCTCCTCTTGTCGATTGCCAATCATCGCCACTACGTGGGAAGCCTTCAGGGCCTCCAACTTTTTTACATCCTTGAGAGCATCAGCCTTTATTCGAGCCACCTTCTTTTCAAGCTCGATCTTCCCCTTCTTCAGCTCGAATTTCTCCTCTTTGACTCTAAGCCAAATCCCCTTTACCAAATGAGAAACCTCCAAAGCACAATTCGACCTCAGCGTGAGCTCGAAATGCAATACATAAATATATTTCACAAAATCGAGCATAAAGACCTACCATCTCGCTCATATCCTCTTCCCTGTAAAGAGCCGCCAACCTGACCATTTCTTCCACCTCTTTAAGATCATCCTCAGTAGCCGGTCGCTCTTCAGCGACCTTCTCCCCCGACTTTCCTAAAGGTTTAATCCTTCTTATTTTTTCTTTTCCGTTGACTTCACCACTTCCAGTGGTACCAGAGGCCAACGGGTGCTTCAACATCTATTTTTTTGAAAATATTTGAGCTAATTTGCTCGACATAATAAACTTTGGCTAAACCGAACTATCTATTCTAGGGATCTTGAGAAAGTTTGTTCGCCCTTCCCCACCAGTTCCTTCCTTCTTTCCATCATCAACACCTGCCATCAATCTGGTCGATTGAGATTTATAAACCTTTTTGGACTTGCTCCCAACCTGTTTCTTTCTGCTAAGGCCAAGTCCTTCCAACACAAATTCGAGCTCAACCTCTTCCTCAGCAACTTCGTCCAACAAAGATTCTTTTCTCTCCACCTCAGACTTCGGGATTGTCATGCACAATATATTTATTATCAACAAAAGAACATACAGTTCAAGCATATCAATATTTTATGTTATGCATTGTTATACTTACTTTGTTTTACAGTTCTAAACAGAAGATCCAATGGTTCTTCATCATCTCTCTGAAGGTAATTACCCTTTACCCATATTACGTTGTCGTTCCAGGCTCGACCTACTGAGTTCAGATCAAAGAAGCGAGGCCGAGTTGCACTCACACAGAAATATGCCCCACCACTGGCTTGATAATTCTTCACCCCATAAAACTGCAATACATCCTCAGGGGATATCCTCCTCACTTTCCCCTCATTCTCCCATTTTTCGTTCAGATGGTCGCAAACACTTATTACCTCTCACATGTTCTCGTTCAATTGAACAAGACGTGCCCCAATCTTATTGATAATCCCTTTTGCCAAATTGGTAAGGGGAAGACTCAACCCGTACTTTAATTGAGACAGGTAATATAAAAAACCCTCTGAAATGTCACTCCGCACACTCCTATCAAAATATTTCAACGAGATCGATTAATCTATACCCCTATCTCGTTTCTCCTCCTCCAAGTAGGCCAATAAATAAAAATTCTCCTCCCCCGTCGCTACATTACATCCCCTAAACAGCCTAATGGCGTATTCTAAGCAGTTACCCCATATCCCTCCTACAGCAGCTTTGGTTTTTCAAAACTCTTTAAATCCATCCGAACAGGGAAGATAGGTCACCAATTTTCCAAGGAAACCTGAAAATTGTTCAAACCCTACTTCAACCTCACTGTCAGACATTTCAATTTTAGACTCTACCATTCGACCAGAGGTCGACACCTCGTCAACAGGTAAACTATCCATCTCAACAACAATTGTACAGGCAAAGGTTTAATATTACACAAATACCTCTCACATTTGACCTACATACAGGTTCAGGTATCTATCATTATGTCATACACATCGATCATGAACATACAAAATATCTTTCATATATTCTATATATAATTCAAATTTCCAAGATTACTATAAATAGTAATTTTTTAGAGATTTGCTTAAAACAGATTACGATTTGTAAAAACACACACACATGCAACGCACGTCTCTATTAACCTTCTGTGTCATAATAAAAATCCAAAGCAATGCCAAATCCCTCCCCTCATATTTTAATCTATTTTTCTCTCCGGTTTCTATATCTTTCTCTGACCTTCTCACACTCATGATGACTCAAACTTACATGATATCAGATTTTTGCAGCTTTGCAAAAATAAAACAAAACTAGAAGCTCCAACTTTTTTCTGCTCTTGTTTATTATACTTATAGTACTAGTGACGTTAGTGATGCCATTTTCAAAGCTAACATAATTTTCAAAGTTATTCAAAATTGTTTATCAAAATAGTCTCAAACGGTATTTACAATTATAGATGATCAATTTGACTTTCATCTTTTCTGTTAAATTCAAAAATTTACATTTATTTATGATAGCATTTTGCATATAATTGCACCTAAAATAGCCTTGACGACCTGGGTGACCATATCCGATCAGATATCCTCCAGCAATCATCACATCTTTAGACTCGATCTCCTCCACAACAAGCAATCTCACTGCTTCCTTTTGAGCTACTAGGTTAACCGTTATTTCTCAAAACATCTTTTTGTAAAACAATGTTCATATTCCCGTTCAATCTCAATCATATCCAAACCCTCAACAATCACCTCCCTCACTGGCAATTCAGCATCATAATCCAGTAACCCAAAAAATACGTTCACGCACTTCGGCTATCTTAATAGCCAATCACCCCTCAACGGTACAACGGATCCTCTCAGAATGAGTCCACCTTATAATTCTTTCCTTCCACCTATTTCTTCCTCCTTAACCCCACCCTTCATTTTATACCCTGTCTGGCCATATATTCCACGCAGCTCAGGATGTTCTCTTATTATCTCATAACAGAAGCCCTAGAATCTTAGTAAAAGTTATATCTGAACAAATCTCTTTCTATCGAGCTATATCATTTAATCCTATTTTATATCAACCTGATTCCTTCTAGCAAATTGTCGCAAATTGACCTACCATTCCAAAATTTGTATAATTTCCTTTCCTCAATATTTTTATCTAACCCCAGGTTGACCTTATAGTATCTACATGACGACATATTTCTAACAGTTCGATTATGATAATAATAATTTTGTGTCATACATATCATCTTATCAGTATCTTCGTAAACTCATAACATTGTTCTTAACTCGATTCCAGAGACATTCTATTCTCTATCAACACAACGTTTGGATAACAAGTATTATTCATTTCAAATCAGATTATAGAAACAATTACTGATAACAAGTCTTTCAAAGTACTCAGAGATCAAATACTTTTACAGATATCAAGTCTTACAATCACTACAAAATCAGGTACTTTACAGATAACAAGTTTTTCGAGTGCTTTACAGATAACAGATCTTTCAGACACCCCAAGAATCAAGTCCTTCAGTTCGTCCTACTTCAGTAAATTTTCACCCTAATACATAGTAGAAATTAGAAATAACAAAAAGCTTCTCTCACATGAGTTTGGTCGAAGTCTAGTCGAGATTTAAAAGGAAACTATGCAAGCAGAAGACTCAGTGCTGGACCCAACTCTTCAAACTGAAGGTCTTCTTACCACAAAAAAGTGATAGAAATGCGGAAGTAGACTTCAACTTCCCATCTTACACCTCCACTACCTTCACCGCCTCTCCTATAAAGACCGCCCTCATTGAGTTGGTAGAGATGAAGAGGGCCTAACCTTAGAATCTATTCCAATACAAGTTAGTAGCATAACTGCCCTGCAGTTATGCCTATCCCTGTATATATCCCCCCAACCTTGTCCTTCGCAAGAGTACGGAGACAAGCCCAACGTTCCTCGCCTGTCAAGACTACGACATTAATCCTCTACCTACAGTAAAATTCCTCCTCAGCTTCAACCGCTTTGTCTTCCGACATACCTTGATAAGTTAAAGAAACAAGAGCAGGTATCGACATCTCCAAGGATTGGTCGCCAAAGTACTCCAACTTCAATCTCTGCATTTAAGAAGAAATTAACTTTTCAAGGACCATCCTCCGAGTCTTCACCATCTTCGAAACTTTCAGAGAATTTGACAAATTACAAGCGTACTTTGCTTTAAAAACTTGATACATGTACTATTTATATAACACTACATTTATTGTGCAGGTATATTTTTCCAAACGTCATCATTCATTACAGACGTAACTCTTCAAATCATAACCGTCACATACATTAACATACACATCTTCATTTAATAAACATCATTTCCCCATAACCCGTACAACTTCCATACAGTCAAAGCCATCATTACTCCATTTCAATTATCAAAAACATCAACCCGAATACCAATTACCTACAGATCCTTTCTCAACTAAAGCCACTCGTGACTTCGGTTACGAGGGGGCAATTGTAGGGACCTATCCCATGATCTAACCTAAAATCGAGCTGTTGCCAGTTCGAATTACCTCTATCTCAGACTCACTCATTTTTAACATGACTTCTCCAGTTAACATTTCAACCTACTCTAGGAACTGGTGAAGAACGTGGGTCGAACTTCAAACCGTAAAACCTTAACTAGTCAAAGACACCTCTCACTCACGAACTCGTCAGTTACTCAGTCAACTGCCACTAAGCATATTGTTCGGAGAGCGTACTCCAATAGAATGAAGAACTACAGAGATGGCTTATATAAAGAAAAAGTTCCAAAAGAGACAAGGACCAAAAAATGACACGAAAAATCACCAAGAAAACTGTTTGTTCTTGATTCTCTGAAATATTCAAACTTCTTAGTTACAAGGTTCAAGCATTTCTAAATTTAGAGATCACTTGTAATATGATATCTGCCTCAGGCAATAAAGATACTTTTACAAAAATCCTCTACTCGAGGTTGTGGTTTTTATTACCTATTCAGAGGTTTTCCACGCTAAAATGACATGTGTCATTTTTTGCTTTCTATTAGAATATCGTCGCAGGTTCATTGGTGTGATAGCGAATTCCAAGCCATTTCGAGCTTACAGAATTTGGCCATTACAAAAGCGATTGTGGAGGTTGTTCAGGTTTGTTTGCTTTCAAGTATTAGTTTTCATATCTTGCAATGTTTAATTGTTAACTTATTTCACTTTATTGCCTATTACGAGTTTATTGTTCGTGTTTCCATCTAATAAATGCTTTACTTCTTTCGTAGTATATGGTTTATTTTCCTTAAATCTTGACATGGATTTTGTTTTAATGATCTTATGAAAAATGTCACTAGAAAGAAGTGAAAATCATTAAAAGATTTTATATGACTGTTACCTACTTGTGAAGAATCCCCTTGCGGATTGTTTTTATTTTTTGTACTTCACTTTTGAGATGTTAATGATTATCTGTAGAACTAATTTGGCTCTAAATTAATAAGGATAGTTTATCCACTCTGAGGAAAGCTTTTCGAGATGAGCCACAACCAAATAAAAAAACTCAAAGAGAAAGTGAAACAAGTAAAAGGATAATGAATGACCTGACAAGAAAAGGTAAGAAGCCGCTATATCATAACGAGATATTCGGTTTTGACCTTCAAATTGTTAACTCATATCCCACAATGATACCTTTCGTTGTGTGTCCTTAGTCCAAAAATCGAAGCCATAGCAGATCTTAGCTTTTCCATTTAAAAGTCTTTCTTACACACTGTAAGATGTAGCACTATCTGTCCTTGATTTGAAGTGTGAACTTTATTAGGGCTAAGATATTTTCCCCTATTTAAAACATATAATCTCATGTGTGTGTTTTTGGGATCTTCAGGGTCCCATGGCCCTAACTTTAATAATGCACTGCCCTCCGTCAATCGCATTTCATTTTACTACTAGGTAGTATTGTATTTTGCACATTCTTTTCTTATTTAGAGTTTAATAATCCGGCTTTCTTGTTTTGCAGAGTTGTCACATACACGGTGTAATCCATCAGAACTTAAAACCTGAGAACTTTTTGTTTGCAAACAAGAAGGAAACAATTGCCCTTAAAGTGATTGATATCAGATTGTCAGTTTTCTTTAAACCTGGTACTAAAGTTTTTTTTTCTAATATGGGATATATAATTAATAGTTGCCATCATTTTAACCTTTGCCTCTTTGTTCATTTCTTTACAACCATCGCTAAAACTTACCTTTTCTACAGGTGAGCATTTCACGGAGATAATGGGGAGTCCTTACTACATGGCACCAAAGATTTTAAAATGAAACTACGGCTAGAGGTTGATGCCTGGAGTAATACTCTGCATTTTACTTTATGGGATCCCACCTTTTTGAGTAGGTTGGTAACATTACTTTTTGAACATATAAGTGAGTGTGCAAGCTTTATCGCCTTCATGAGGCAATAAGAGTTGGCAGCCATAAATGCAACTTTTTGATATTTTATTCTCATGTCTGAAAAACAAGTATTTTCTTTGCAGAAATTGAAATAGGAGTTGCACAAGCGATTATTCGCTCTATTGTAGACTTTAGGAGAGACCCATGGCCTAAAGTTTTTGATAATACGAAGACCAGGTGAAGAAAATGCTTGATGTACACCTAAAGCATCGCCTGACAGCTCAGCAAGTGCTTGACCATCCTTGGTTACAACATGTGAAGAAGGCTCCAAATGTCTCTCTTGGTGAAACTGTAAAAGCAAGACTTAAACAGTTTTCTGTGATGAATAATTTGAAAAGGAGAGTCTTAATGGTAAGAATTCAACTCATTTACTGCAAGTATATCAAGAGTTCTTTCTTGAAAAATGATTTTACTGACATTCTTTGCACAAGTTCAACTCCGCAGGTGGTGGCCGAACATTTTTCTGTGGAGGAAGTTGCCGGCATTAAGGAGTCATTCCAATTGATGGATGTTAACAACAATGGGAAAATCACCCTCAGTGAACTCAAGGTTGGTTTGGGTAACAACCCCACAACCAACTTACCTGTTTCTCTCTCCTTTAATTATATAAACATATACACACACACTGTATGTTTATTACTTACAGAGAGTTCAGTCACTCATAGCTTTTGTACAATTAATCATGTTCCCCAAAATAGCAATTCAATATTTTTTTTTTACAGGCTGATGTAGATGGGAATGGAACTCTGGACTTTGGGGAGTATGTTGCAGTTGCAATTCATCTCAAAAAGATAGGAAACAACAAATATCTACATAAAGCTTTTACATTCTTTGATAAAAACAAGAGCGAATATATAGAGATCGAAGAACTTAAAGATGTTTTGGCAGATGAGGTGGACACCAATAATGAGGAAGTCATAACTGCCATTATTCATGTTGTGGACACAGACAAGGTTAGTCATTCACATCGGTGACATTAATTTATATATCCTCACCATTCCTATATAATAGAGTTCTTTGGAGATACCTATTATTTTTTGAGGTTATCTTGAGCGGGTTATTACAAAATATCCCTAAAATGAAAAGGGTATCTTCAAAAAAATTATGAAGTAAGATATTTTCTTTGAATATTTATAACTCCCTTACAATCATATTCATATTTTAATAACGTGCAGGATGGTAAAATTAGCTACGAAGAGTTTACTACAATGATGAAGGCTGAAACAGATTGGAGGAAAGCATCAAGACAATATTCAAGAGAGAGATTCAATAATCATATTGTGAAGTTGATGAAAGACGGGACATTTGAAGTTTGATTCAGATGAAGTGAGGTTGTATGATGGCATGGAAAGAAAGAACTAAAGGTTCATCTGAGAGTGACGTAGACAGTAGAGGGAGTTTGAAGGTTGAAGGTAGGACCTGAGAAAGAAGGCGAATCTGAGGTAGATGTGTCTCAAGATGCGTCTGAAGAGGTCTGTCTGTCTGATGATGAGTCTGAAGAGGAGGAGAAATATGAGGTTTAGAAGTTCTTTAGTGTTTAAATAAAGTTGACTAAGCATGTTTTAGAGTAATTTTCACTTTTCTATGTTATGTTTGCAGTTTATGACATGTATGTTGTTTATCTATGTTATATGCAGTTCATGCTTAATGATGAAAGTGTATCTCTTTTAATATATTTTTGTTATTGCTCTTTCCATTTCTGTGCATTACTCTTGATTTCTTGTTTACGATTTTTCCTCTATTGGCTTTCTATTTATTTATGTGCATTTATAAAATGTTTAGATGTTTCTGGATCCTCTATCAACATCATAAGAGGTCATTCTCTAAATTAGATTTTTTCAATATATAGAAAATTTCGACCTTTAATCTCGTATATAGGTAATTATACGTATGTGTATGTTTGTTTGTGACATGTATCCGAAGTTTAAGATTTATCTGCCAGACTATTTCATATTCATTTCTCCTTTAGAGCATCCACAGCAGCCTCCCTAAACTTATTTTAGGGAGGCAAAAGGTAATAAAATGGCTTTTATAGCCTCCTTATCCCTATTTTTTTCTTTCTCTCTTCTCAAGTATGGGGAGTCTAGAGAAATATTTGGTGAGCCACATAGGACTTATATTACGTGTAAAGTTACTTTAGAGGTTTAAAGTTAAAAAAGGGTTACTTTTTGCCTTTTATTATTAAACATAACTAATTTTAAGTTTTTTAGGTAGTTAATTTTGTGATGTGACTCCTTTTTGTAGGGAGTCTGCTACATCCACAACATCAAAGTTGGGTTGAAACTCCTCAAAAATACTCCCTATTATAGAGAGGCTGCTGTGGATGCTCTTATTTGCTCCATTATTTTATATTCTTAAAGTTGCTGATTATACTTCTTTTACTGCTACTGCCAAAAATTATGTTGTCCAATACATATTATACCTAAAGATCCCATCTACAACCACAAAATTAGTTTCTTGGTTTAATGGGAGATATGTCCATCTCTCAATGTAAAAGTTCAGTTGTAAACATCGTTGAAAAATGGCTCAAGGTTTTCAATGAAGAATATCGGTCAAGGATCATTCGTGAATTGCTCCCCACTTCTCAGTTTGAGTTGTTGTTGTAAGATCCTTATGCAATCTATGTTGTTCAATGTGCCATTAAAATTTCCAAGGTTTGAATATTTGCTCACTTTACTATTGTAATTGCAATATAGAATTTCTAATTAACTCTAACAATGTATACCCGCTTCGAACTAATTCATCAGGTCAAGTGGATATAAAGTAGTTTGAACTGTCAAAATTAAGTTTCCAAAAACTTAACTAATCACAAGTTCTTCATTTCTGTTACTGTGGTGGCTTATTCTGCATCTCAAACTTATGCTTCATCTTCAAACTACATACAAACTTTCAACCTCAACAACAGAGTACGCGACACAATCAGAAATATGATAGCAACATCAGGAAATACATAAAATATGAGTTTCTTAACCAACACCACTCATCCCTGATGCTACTCATGCTATTGCTTAAGAGTAGTTTATTTTGAATCTTGAACTCAAAGCCTCATCCTCGACCTCATCAACATACAGGAAATACTGCTAAGGACATATTCAATATTCCTCAGTTCGAGTTATCGCTTTCAACCTCCACATCAGCAGTTTGATTTATGCAAGTGTACAATCATCAATATAGCCGTTGTACAGCAATAGAGGTCAGAACCTTATACTATCTGGTCAAAGAATATTTTATATACACTTTGTAACATCCACCATTAGGAATATTAATGGCCATCAAACGGTCATATTATACGACCTATAAATAGAACCAGATAACTACAAATTGAAGACAGACAATTCTATAAAGAAGAATTCATACTCCGAAACTCCATATACTCAGAGTGCTCGTTATAATAAGTTAGCAACTTCAATAAGATCATTTCTTCTTTCTCAAAATCCTTAAGAGATGTCATGGTTTTTAACCTATTCAAAGGTTTTCTACGCTAAGTTATCTTGTTGATTATTGTTTACTGTTCTTGAGCATTTTAGACACATTTGGTGTAAAGGCTAAGTTTGAATCCCAGAATTAGGCCATTATAATTTACGCCATCTGTGGGAATCAAAGTTCTCAAACCCATTGTCTCTTAAACCGCTGATCATCCACTTTTAGAATGTTACCTCCAGGTCAGAGTACGCCAAAAGTTCAAGCAGAAGAAAATGCCGTATTAGCAAATCTGTGGGCGAACTTAAATTTTGAAATAGAAAGACGTGCTGCTTTGGAACAACAGCTAGCGAGTGTACATGACGCACTGAAGGTTTTACAGGGTCAGCAGGCCACCGCCTAGAAGAACAAAGCCGTACAACCTAAAGGCTCGCGAATCTCCGTTCATGACAGAATAGGGCCCCCTTCGAAAGGTAATCATATAGGAGAAGCACTTCAATCTAACCATCATCAACAGGAAATAAAGTCCATCCCGATCCAAGAGATCCACCAAGAAGTAGATGGCACACCAGCGGGAGTCAGATAGATTGAAAATCTACCTCGAAGAATTTGAGTCCTATCAATAGAACGTCTAAGTGAAGGGAGTGGTGACCATAATCCTGGAGAAGGACGTGTCACCCACCCGACCATCGCTGCTCGACAATACATGACTCAGGAACATGTCGAGAGACGAATCAAAGAAATGCTCAAAACTTAGACCCCGGCTAAAGGAATCCGTAATAGATTACAAATAAGCCCGATCACACAGGAGCTATTGGATAGCGAAGTCCCCACCGGATTCCATACTCTGAAGATCTGCAAATACAAAGGAACAGATCCAGTGGAGCACGTCCAAGAATTCCAGGACACCTTAGGCCTACATTCCATATCCAACCACATTCTCTGCTGGCTCTTCCATACCAGCTTGTCCAAAGAACCATTGCGATGGCTCCATACACTACCTGATGGATCCATCACAACTTTCGAACTATTGCGAGAACTCTTCGTCAAGAATTACTCACACAACTGAGACAAAGAAGAGAATCTATACTCCCTTTTCAGCCTTAAGCAGATACCATGTGAGAAGCTCAGGACGTTCACTAAGAAGTTCTTAGAGTTAGCTCGAAAGGTAGATCAACTCGACCAAAAGATCATTATATCAGCTTTCACCAATGCGTTACTTGTTGATGGAATGGCGAAGGAGTACCTCGTCCTTAACAAATGAATAACTCTAGAAGACATGATCGAAAAGGTCAACGGTTATATCGACCTAGAAAGAATGGTATCTGACAGACAGAAGCCCCAAAAGTCAATATTAATAGCTCGAGATCAATCAGCCAGCCATGACTTTAATCGTACTGCCGATCAGGTAGGAGATAGGAAATAGACAAAATCTAACGATGAGCAACCTCGAAAAGGGAATAACTTGCCAAAGCCCTACCTTCTCAAGATTAATATGACCATAACCAGCATTTATCATATACTTTAGAAGGAGTGTTTTTTGCAATGCACTGTATCTCCAACCTATTGAGAGCAAACCATATTGTATTCTCCACAAGGTCAAACATCATGAAATAGAACACTATTTTGCCTTACAACAGTTGTTGGAGTATATCTTCGCTGATGGAAGAATGCATGAGTACATTGTAGATGTTAAAAGCTATAAGAACGGGAGTAACAAACATCCAACAAAAGCCGTACAAACCAAAGAGCCGACATGAGAGAAACACTTATAGCATATGTTACTCTGCCACTTCGTTGAGACTCAGATCGTCAACCAATTAAACATAACTAAGAGGCGATGGGTCAACCAATGTCACGACCTATCCATGAAAGACAAAGAAGCTCGTCTACTTCCTGTGTCTAGCTCTCAACGAATAGGAATTTCTTTCGACGACTGTGATGTACGTCATATCAACTATCCTCACTGTAATGGCCAAATTCTGTAAGCTTAAAATGGTTTGGAATTTGCTATCAGACCAATGATCCTGCAACAATGTTCTAATGGAGAAATGAAACAGGTGCTTTTAGCGTGGAAAATCTCTAAATAGGTAAAATAGACCACGACCTTGTATGAGTGATTTTTGTAAAAGTATCTTTATAGCTTGAGGTAGATATCTTTGTTACAAGTGATCTCTGAATATAGAAATGCTTTGAATCTTATAACTAAGAAGTTATATAATTTTTTGGTCCCTATCTCTTCTGTAACTTTTCCTTTATATAGCCTTTTTTTGCAGCTCTTCATCGTGCTGGAACACGTTTTCTGAATAATACGGTTACTGGTGGTTAACTGAATAACTGACGAGTTTGTAGGAGACAGGTGTTTTTGACTGGATAAGGTTTTTTGGTTTAAGTTTGGCCCACGTTCTTGACCAGTTCGTGGGGTAGATTAGATTATTGACTGGGGAAATATGGTAAAAATGCGTAAGTCTGATATGGAGGTAATTCGAACTAGGTGAGCTCGACTTTTGGTAAGATCGAGTGATAGGCCCCTACAATCGCCCCCTAACAACCGATGTCACGGGTGGCTTTGGTTGAGAAATGACTAGCTTGTAATCTGGTTTGAAAGTTTTTGATAAGTGGGTAAGAATAATGACGGCTTTGGAAATGACGTGTATTTAATGAGGATGTTGATGCTGATGTATGTGACGGTTATGATGTGAAAAGTTGCGCCCATAATGACTGATGACGCTTGGCAAAATGTACCTGCACATTAAATGTAGGGTTATATAAATGATACCTGTATTAGTTTAAGAGCAGAGTACGCTCGCTGCTGCATGAAATTCCATGAAAAACTTTGTCAATGGTGAAAACTCATAGCATGGTTCTTGAAGACAGGATTACATCCAAAATGCAGAGGTTAAAGTTGAAATATTTCGGGGACCAATCCTTGGAGATGTTCATACCCGCTCCGGTTCCTCCGACGTATCAAGGTTTGTCGAAAGATGAAGCGATCGAAGCTGAGGAAGAATTCTACTACAAGTGGCGGCTTCATGCTGTCGTCTTGACAGGCGAGGACCGGTGGGCCTATCTTTGTACTCTTGTGGATGACAGGGTTTGGGCCACATATGCAGGGATAGGTGTAACTGCGGGTTGGTTATGCTGATTCCTTGCATTGTTATAGATTCTAAGGTCAGGCCCTTCCCATCTCTACCAACTCTTTGGTGATGGTGGTTTCAGAGGAAGGGGTGGTGGTAGTGGAGGAGGGAGGCAACCAGTGGTTGTCTGCTTCTGCATTTCCACCACGTTTTGGCACTCAGGTGACCTCTAGATTGAGAATTTAGTTCTAGCACTGAGTTTACTGCTTGCATAGTTTCTATTTGAAGTTCGATTGGACTTCAACCAAACTCATGCAAGGGAAGCTCGTTGTTGGTTCCAATTTCTCCTTTGCATCAGGGTGAAAAATTACTGAAGTAAGAAGAACTAGAGAAGTTGATTTTCGGCATGCCTGAATAACCTGTGATTCTCAAAAATAGGGAAAAACTTGTTACCTGTAAAGTACCTGAAGTTCGGTTCTGGACGGATAATGTTTCTATAGTATACCTGAAATCGATGTACTAAAAAACTTGTAATTTGTAAAGTAGTATGTAATTTTTTTCCCGATATGAATAAATAATTTTCATTCAATTACTATTGTTATGCTGATAGAAAATACTCCTGGAATTGAACTGAATTTTGTAGGATGTGTGAAATAAATTGGAGTTCACGGCTATTGAAAACACTGTTACTGTGATGTTCAAACTGAGATAAATAACTATTGAAAATGACGCTATGATATAAGTAAGATTTTGTTGTGCGTTTAAACACGTGAGGGTGGGAAATTGTAGGAAACATGTAATCATGGAAATTCGAGCTGCTACAGGTCGATAGAATTATAGTTCTTGGAAAAATAAGTTTGCTCTGATGAATAATGTAACGCAGGTACTAGAGTGAAGGGATAAGCTCAAATAATCTATTTCAAGATTATGAGATTTTCGGTTACGAGATACATGGTTAAAATCACATTTTAAGCGGAAAGTGGTGAAAAACAAATATATAAGGGCAGAATGATTTGTGAATAAATGGGTAAGAGATCAGGATGGTACGGACTCGAGCTCAGAGGATTCGTCACGCCGTTGAAGGGCGATTGGCTATAAAGACTGTTGAAGTACGGGAGAGAATTTTTGGTATGTTGGGTTATGATGCTGAGCTTCCAGTGAGGGAGTGTTAGCTCGAAGGATTAGATGTAAGGAGTAGAGAACTTGAGTATGCTCATTATTTCTATAAGGTATGCTTTCGGCAACTGGTGAGGGATCTGGTAGATCGAGAAGTGATGGTTGGTTTAATTGCTGAGGTTGAGACCGAATTCGAAGATCTGAGGATTGACGACTAGTATGATTGGATGATGCCATCAGTTTATCAAGGTTTTTCTAGGCGTTGTATAAAGTCTTTATCATAAATGAATATAAGTTCGTAGGATGTAACAGAAAATATTACAACTCAATGGAATCCTCTATGTTTGGAAATACCATTTGAAACCTGTTGTGATAAATATTTTGAATAATTTTGAAAATTTTGTTAGCTATGAAAATGACATCATTTTTAATATAAATATGATACAAAAATTGAGGAAATGCAGAAGCTTATAGTTTTGTTTTGTATGTAAAGCTGTGCAATTTGATAACGTGTAGTGTGAATCATCATGAGTGTGGGAAGGTCAGAAAAAGATATGGAGACAGGAGATAATAAAATGTTGAAATATGAGGGAAGGGGTAATGATGAAAAGTCTGCTTTATTGAAAATGAACAAGACGTCTGACATGGATAGATAATATATTAATATTTTTGAGCTGATATTTGTTGTTGATGATAAAAAGATGTTGTGCGTTGCAGGTGTGAAATCCCACGTCGAGAGGAAAGAATCTTTGTTGGACGAAGTAGCTGAGGAGGAGGCTGAGCTGGAATTTGTATTGGAAGGGCTAGGTCTTAGCAAAAAAATAAGAGTTTATAGTAGGTCCAAGAAGGTGCAAAAGGCTCAGTTGACAAGATTTATGGCGAGTGCTGACGAAGGGAAAAAGATAACAACTTGCGGGGAAGGTCAAACAAGCTTGGTTAAATCCCCTGGAATAGATAGTTTGGCCCAGTCGGAACTGCTAAAGTCGAGTAAAATAGCCCAAAAATATCCGAAAAAATGGATGTTAAAGGCTTTGCCGGCCTTCGGTACCACTGGAAGTGATGAGGTCATAAAAAAGAAAAGGAAAAGGGTTAAACCTTCGGGGGTGTCAGGGGACAAGGTCGCAGAGGGGCATCCTGCTACGGTAGGCGATCTCAAAGAGGTCAAGGAAAGGACCAGGTTAGCGGCTCTTCATGTGGAGATAGACACGAGCAAGATGGAAAGCTTGTATTATGCAAAATAGTTGATTAAGGCGGTTTGAGCTAATCATTGAGATTTATTTTATGTTTTGCAGGTTGCTTGCTTAGTTAAGGGGATTTGGCTCGGCATTGAGGAGGAAAAATCTAAGCTAAAGAAAGGGAAGATCGAGCTGGAAAAGAAACTAGCTCGAGCCGTATCTGATGCTCTGAAGGAAGCAAAACTGCTAGATTCTCTGAAGGCTTCCCATGCCGTGGCCATAGGTCAGCTACTGGCAGAGACGCGAGCCAATCTGGATGAGATGGTAGAGGAGCGTGATAGGCTGGAGTGTCACTTGATGCTGAAGGGCTATTCTGAGTAGGAGGTGGATGCTATTAAGGCGGACAACTATGTTGAGGAGGGAGATGACAAAGAAGTGGAAGTTGCTGGGGCCGTGGATGGTCTGGATGGTGTCTCCCACCAGACGGTGCTTGACAACCAAGGGGATGACGCCAAACTCCCAGAGGTTGATAACGAGAAGGTAGGGTAGAGCTGAATGTTTGTAAACTATTCAATCGTGTGTATGGAAAAGGCTTATGTATGTTGACTGTGTATGACGCTTATTTTTATAAACTTCTTGTAGGCACAAAGAGAAATGAGTCCCAGAATGAAAGATCAAGAGACCGGGATTGCCAGGGAAAAAGAGATCTTTACAGCCTTGTTGTCTGCGCAAGCTGAGCTGCAAGTTAGATCGGAATAGGTCTTTTGACTTCTATGTTATATCAAAATTAAGCTACCAAATAAATAGGATGTAGATGTAGATTGAAAATTCTGCTATCAGTTGTAGGAAAATAATACTAATGTGTTGCATGGAAAAATTAATCTAATGCTCTTTATGCAAAGTAGTATAACGAAAAGTATGTACCTTAAATTTTGTAATATACCTCATGGAGCGTTTATCAGATAGTGTACCCCCATGAAATAGGAGTCTAAAAGTGTTTGCACAATGCAGTTGTTAGAAATCATAATTTAGAAATGTAACATATATATATATATATATATATACATATTGATGGTACCCTGGATCGAACTCTATTAAGATCTTTATATTCTTCAGGTCGAGTTGGATGCAGATCGCTCGGGCGAGGACGATGCACTCGAATGTAATCGTAATTTTGCAGGGGAGTTTGATAGGCTGAGGGAGGCAAAGGTGAATAGAGAGGATCAATACGTAAAGATGCATTTTAATCTTGTGGAGGTAACCCAGGCTGCTTCCGACATTAATCATAAGGTTGAATAGAAAGATACCGAAATAGGTAAGGGGCTAAAATAGCTAGCGAAGATGACAAAGCATGCCACGAAGCTTCAAAATCGGGTTGACACGTTGATGGTTAAGTATAAGTCGACTGAAATGGCTCAATACCATATTCAAATGTTAGAAAAATTGGAGGGACAATTTCGATCTGATCTTCAGAATTGCATAAACGAGCTAGAGGGACTGAAACAAAAACTCATTGAGAAAGACAACGGGCTGATGGTAGTTGGAGAAGATCTAGCTGCTTCGGAAGCCGCAGATGAACACTTCCATATAGCTCTTCCTGCCAAGGATATGGAGTTCTGGGAAATTCAACGAAGGTATAACGATTTAAACGAGAGGGTGGCACAACTGAAGACTGAACTGGCACAAGCCATTGTGCGTGCCAAGAAAGCCGAGGCTAGAGAGCGCTAAGGGGGAAGCAGAAATGTGGTTAAGGCTTCTTTAGTCCGAGGGGATGTCATTAGTCTCTCAGGTCAAATTAGAGAGCTAGAGAGTGATGTGTCTCGCATTCAAGGGCATGTTCAGAGAAGAAATACAAACTTAAGGGAATGCCAGCAAAAGTTGGATGTCGCTCTTATCGGAGAGAAAGTCCTAGAAGGGGAAATCAAGGCAAAGGAAACGTTGATGAAGAGGAAGGAAGAATTATTAAAGGAAATTCCGGCTAGGGAAGAGTTGGATGCTGAAATCAAGAAACTTCGTACCCAGGTCGTAGAGTTAGGGGCCCTGAACCTGGCTGAATCAGATAAATATATATATAAATTGAAAGAGATTGCAATTCATGATGATCTAGTCGATAGGGAAATGGTTCATCAGAAGTATATGTATAGTAGATTGGAATCACATCTCGAGAAGGTGAGGGTGAAATTTACAACGATGGTCATACCTAATACGTCACAATCAGATTGTTAAAGTCAATTGTTGCGTATTTTGCAGATGAAGTAAAAAGACTTGAGTTAGAACGAGATACCTTGTGCAAAAGTCTGTCGGATAAGGGATGTATTTGCGGAGTTAACATAGATCGAGAGAACTGTCTGGCCTCCATGGAATCCGATTTAGGTCCTTGACCTGCTGACCAGATAGTGAGGGGCATAATTGCAGTAATTTGTGAACTGAATATTTGACCTCTTGATGTAGAGGGAAGCATGGCTGACATTCTATCAGCAGAAAAAAAATCCCTTGCATTGTGAATTTGACCTGAAAATTAAATAGTATCTGTCGCTGACACATTGAATTAGATGAAAGCTAGTTTGACATTTGCCTTATCTTGTGTCTGGTCAGGTCTTTGATATAAAACACATTTTTACATTTGCTTCAATCGCAAAAATGAGTTAAGTTAAACCAAGATGAAACTTGATTGAACTATAGAAATGTTGTTGACATATTGAAAGAGATGAAGGCTAGTATTACCTTTGCCTTATCTTATGCCTAAGAGAGTTGTTGATATGAAACAAGTTTCTACACTTGCTACAATCGCAGAGATTTAGTAGAGTCTACGAAATCAAGTGATATCCTTGATCTAGCCGTTATAAATTACCTAAAAAAATTGAAGTAGTGGCCAGTATTATCTATGCCCTATATGCTGTTTGGTAGAGACTTTGATATGAAATAAGTTTTTACACTTGCTACAATCGCAGAGATTTAGTAGAGTTAGTCAAATCAAGTGATATCACCCAAACAAATTGAAGTAGTGGCTAGTATTATCTATACCCAATCTGTTATTTGGTAGAGTCTTTGATATGAAACAAATTTCTACACATTCTACAATCGTAGAAATTGAGTAGAGCCAGCTAAATCAAGTGATATCCTTTACCTAACTGGAATAAGATCGATTGTAAGCTAGTAATATCTATGCTTTAATACATAGAATGTGGTTGAATCTACGAATATAGAGAGATGTTGTGAAAAACTTGTAAGTTTTATTAATAAGTTCAGAATTTATATTGGATGGAGATGAAAATCTCACTTTTGGAATTGAAAAACAAAATAACCAAAGTGAGAAAAAGAAAAGGAGTAGTAAGACGCTTTAACGATAGTACCGTTTCAGTCGCCTAGTGTTCGATGGATTTGAAATGGGGATTCCCTCTTCTGTCATGAGATGATATGATCCCAGGCCTGAGAGGCCTCTAATAATGAATGGACCCTCCGAATTGTCGGCTAATTTTCCAGCGTGAGGCTCTTTACGATGTTAAGGAATTTCTTTGAGGACGAGATCTTTGATTTGGAAGGTACGGCTCTTGATTCGGCTATTGTACATTCTGGAAAGCATATGATGATATCGACCTAGGTTATTGATGGCGCGTTCCCTGGTATCATTTATCATATTGAGGTTGCAAGCCAACTCGATCTCGTTTTCCTCGCCAGGTAGCTCGTGACCACGAACTGGATGATGGTATTCAGAAGGAATAACGGCCTCAGCACCGTAAGCAATGGGGAATGTGGCATATCTGGTTAATTATCGGGGAGTGGTACGATATTCCCATAGAACATGAGGCAGCTCGCGAACCCAATTCCTTTTTTTCTGTGAGTGAAACCATTTTTTGAGTCTATCTACGATGGTTTTGTTGATGATTTTGGCTTGGCCATTTCCTTGAGGATAGTAAGGATTTGATGGCGAGTGGATGATATTGTGGTGGTTTAAGAAGGTCAAGACTTTATCACCCACAAATTGGGGCCCGTTATCGATATGAATCAGGTGGGGGCACCCAAACCGAGTGATTATGTGGTTCCAGATAAAAGAGATGACCTCTTCTTCTCTAGTCTGACATAGCAGAATAGCTTCCACCCATTTTGTAAAATAATCGGCACCTACGAGTAGGTGATGGCGGTTACCTGGAGAGTTAGGGAACTCGCCGACGAGATCTAGTGCCCATTTTTTGAATGGCAAGTAAACCTTTCTTACATGGAGTTCGAGCACAGAGGCGCGTATCATATGTCCATGTCTTTGGCAGGTGTCGCATCTCCGAGAGTACTCCTTTGCTTGCTTATGCATGCCAGGCTAGAATACTCCTTGAATAATAGCTCTGTTTCCTAATGATCTACCTGTGGCATGGGAGCCATAAGTTCCTTCATGTAATTCGCAGAGCAGTTCGTCTGCTTTTTGGTTTGGAGAGGCACTTGAGGTAAGGCCCTGCAACGGAAAGATGGTATAGCACACTGTTTTGATTAGTGTAACGCTTCAAGTTGTTTATCAGTTGTCGGCGCTCTTTTAGATCTGCTGGGAGTGATCCATTGCAATATTTGTTGACTCCGAGGTAGGCCAAGAAAGGCTTTCACCAATCATCGCCTCCCCATTTATCGCCCCCAGTGTTGATCGTGCATACAGAAAATGATCAATGCTGGGGGTTATAATGACTTCGATCTAGAGATATTGATCTTCTGCACCCAAGACCCCGACTAGATATGCTAAGGAATCGGCATGTCTGTTTTTACCTCGAGGAAGATAATCGAGAGTTGCTATCGTAAACTTGCTCATCCTATCTATAACGAGGGTAGCGTATTCGATCATCTTCCCGTTTTTTATATATTGCTCTGAGTAGTGCTGGACGATGAGTAGTGAATTTGTGTAAATTGAGAGTTCGGAGACATCGAGCTCAAGAGTGAGGTCGAGTCCATGAATAAGAGCTTCATACTCGGTGACATTATTTGAGGCCTCAAAATCCAGGCAGATTAATTTCTCATTTTTTTCATTTGAAGGGGTAATCAGAACGATTCCGATCCCTGACCCTGCGGTTCCTGCTGATGATGTAATCCATTCAGCTCGATCGTCGAATGGCTTTGTGGGTGGATCATCGGGTGTTTCTTCTCTAAGGTCAGGGTCGTGCTCATCCCACTCGGGATCTTCTATTGGAAAATCCGCGAGAAAATCAGCAACGGCCTGACCATTTTTGGAATTACGTTACTCGAACTTGATATCATATTTTCCCAAACTGACTGACCACTGTTGCACTCTTCTTGACTTCTCTTTCTTGGAAAGAACTTCCCGAAGTAGGTAATTCATCATGACTTTGACTGAATGAGCTTAGAAGTAGTGCTTGAGTTTCTGGAAAGTGTAAACAAGGGTAAAAAGGAGTTTCTCAATTTTAGAGTACTTTGTTTCTACTGGTGTAAGGGTCTTGCTGCTGAAGAAGACTGGTTTCTCTATTTTCCCTTCAGGCAAATGAGAACTGAGCTGAGCAAAGTATCTGTGACTGCTAGGTAGATAATTAGTTCTTCATTAGCTATTGGGGTGCTCATTATGGGAGACCTCCCCAAATAGGTTCTGAGATCTTGAAAAGCTGCTTCGTATTCTGGTGTCCATGTGACTTCTGCATTTGGCTGAACCTTTCTTCGTTTGGTTTATCCGCGGAGTAAGCCAACGGCAGCGGTTTGAAGATTTAGAGACAAAACGGTTGATAGCGACAATTTTGCCGACAAGTTTCTGAATGTCTTTTATTGTTTTCAGGGAAGGCATGTCGAGAAGAGCCCGAATCTGATCTGGATCGGCTTCAATCTCTTTCTTGCTGATGAGGTAGCCTAGAATGCGGCCAGAATGTACCTCGAATTGACATTTATCGGGGTTGAGGCGCATTCTGTAAGATCGAAGGATGTTGAATATAGTATTGAGATTTGAGCTATGATTGGCTGACTGTACGCTTTTGCACAAGAGATCATCGATGTAGACTTCAACGACTTTCCCTAGGTGTGATTTGAACATAGTAGTCATTAATCGCTAATATGCAGCACCCGCGTTTTTGAGTCCGAAGGGCATGACTTTGTAACAATAAATACCTCTCTCAGTGATGAAAGTTGTCTTCTCTTGATCTTCTTCCAAAAGCAGAATTTGATTATACCCCAAAGCAGCGTCCATTACAGAATGGAAGTTATGGCCTGCTGTGGAATCGAGAATCTGATGAATATTGAGAAGAGGGAAACTATCATTTGGTGTGTGTTTGTTCAGATCTGTGAAATCTACGCAATCTCAGACTTTTCCATTTTTCTTTGGGACAACGATAATGTTAGATATCCAGTCTGGATACTTGGCTTCTCAAATGAATCCTACTCTGATCAATTTCTCAATCTAACTTCATCTCAAAGATAAGGTAAAAGTCATCGCTGCTTCTGTTTGACTGCCGCAACGTCGATATTGGCAGCTAACGAACTTGTGACATGCCATGGTTGGATCGACCCCAGGCATCTCTTCGAAAGACCATACAAAAATGTCCCAATTGAGTTGTAAGAACTGAATGAGAGCATCTTTTTCATGCCAAACTAGCCTAGTACTGATGAAAGTACCTCTGCTAGGTCCATCAATATTCATATATTCTGTGGGTTCCTCCATAGATGGTTGATCGTTGAGGTGATCAACTTTCTGTAATTGTTATGCAATAAATCTGCCTGAAGTATCTAGGATGGCAGGGATAGTATTTTCTCAAGCTTGAGAGAGCTTCTGATAACCTCTGATCTCATAAATTCCATTTTCATGTTTGAACCGAAGTGCATGATGATAGGCGGAAGTGATTGCTTTCATATTCTGGATCCAACAGTGGCCCATAATCCCGAGATAGCGAGATTTGGCATAAATAACAAAGAAAACGACATCGATGGTGGCTGGTCCTGCGGTAATTGGTAAGATGATCTTGCCTACTCGTTCTTCCCTGAAACCATTGAATCCACTGATATCGGTATCGCACTGAATTACTTGGTCGACCAAACCCATCTAATCGATCGTACTCTGAAAAGGAATCTCAATACCGCTTCCAGTATCGATCATCATTGTGTGCATGAAAAATTTCTTCATCTTGAGCATTATGACTAATGCATCATGATGTGAAAACTTGACATGGCTAGTGTCGTAATCTTCGAAGGAGATCCCGAGTCGGTGATTGTTCGACTCGGGAAGAAGCTTGGCTTCTATATCCTGAGGTATGAGATCACAATCTTCTGATAGCCTCATACGTTTTGACCTGTTGAAGTTGGTGATTTGATTGATTTTGATCATACTGCTGTGGTGCATATGGTAAAGTTGTTTTTCCTCGGCTTGATCATTGACTTGAATAAGTTCAAGCTACTTCTTATAGCTGCCATCTTTGTATGACTTCAAATCAAAAATATATTCGAGCATCTGACCCTCTTTAAAAATGTACTCCAGCATCCGTTGTAGAGCATAGTAATTATCAGTAGTATGATGATGTACTTTATGATGATGGTAATATGGTCGACTATCGGTAGGTTCCAATGGTCGAGAGACGCGGTAGAGTGGGTCCTTCAATAGTAGTAGAAAAATTGTAGAGATTCGGGTGTTCAGTTTTGGGAGGATGGGTTTGCTTGGTGGTTCGCCTTTCCGCGGGTAGCCGGTATTGCCCTTAGTGTGCTTCTGATCTCCCTGCTCCTCCTTGGGTTCGTTGGTTTGATAAGTAGATGGTCCTTTGGTTGAAAGGATGAATTTAGTAGATTTTTGTCGCTCAGATATTATCTTCTCTAGGTCGACATAACTGTTGACTTTGGTGATCATCTCCTCTAAGGTCACATGTTTGTTAAGGAAGAGGTATTTTTTGGCCTTCCAGTCGAGCCAGAGAGCATTGGTGAAAGCGGTAACAACTATTTTTTGATCGAGGTTATCCACTTTTCTCGCGAGCTCTAAGAATTTTTACAAAAAATCTTCGAGCTTCTCTCCATAAGACTGCTTAAGATCGATAAGAGAATATAAGTTCTCATTTTTGTGTTTGCTGTGAGCATATATTTTGACAAACTTCTTCTATAGCTGGTCGAACGTGTAGATGGAATCTTCAGGGAGAGAATGAAACCATCAGAGTGGTTCCTCTTATAAACTTATGGCGAATAGACTGCAAAGAATGTGGTTGAGATTGGAGTATAGTCCCAATGAATCACGGTATTGTTGAATGTGCTCCTTCGGGTCAGTACCCTTGTATTTACGAATTTTTGGAGTATGGAAACCTTTCGGTATCTCCACATCGAATAGCTCTTTGGCAATCAGACTTCCTTGTAACTTTGTGACATCGACGATAGTACCCAGAACTTGTGCTTCGATCAACTCCTTAATCCGTTGGTCCATATGCTCTTTTATGACGTAATGGCGTGCTGGTTGGATCACTGTGCGGGAGGGTATTGGATGATGAGTACCAGTACCTTTACTCACACGATTTTGTACTGGAATTTATTGCTGAGCCTGATGTTCTTCCTCTTAAAAGACAAATATTCGATGACCTTGGCTGGCTTCTGATTAAATTTCGCCTCCTAAATGAATAGAGGGTTGTGGTTCATGTTGAGGATTCTTGGAAATAACTCCTCGAGGCCCCAACCTTTCCCTTGCAGAAATATAGGAAGTCTTTGGCAATTGATTGTGACCCCTCATTGGTGGAGCCAGCTAAATAATTTACAGAGCCTCGAGAGCAGCCTTCATTGTTGTTAATTGGTCTTCATGTCGTTTGAGCACTGTCAAACGAGCTTGTCTTTATGTATCGAGCTCTTTCTCACGGAGCTCCCGATCCTTAGTTAACTAAAGTTTGAGCTCGACGCATTTCTCTATTTCGGCATCGAGATTTGCCCATAACTCTGTAAGCTATCCCGATTCTATTGACACCTCGAGCTGGACATCTGTAGCAGGTCATCTAGAAGTAACCATAACTAAAAATCGCAGTGAAAGACTGCCTTAGGATATCGTGGAAATGCAATATTTCCTACAGACGACGCCAAATGTAATGGCCAAGTTATGTAAGCTCGAAATGGCTTGGAATTCTCTATCACACCAATGATCCTATAATGATGTTCTAATGGAGAAACGAAACAAGTAAATTTAGCGTGGAAGACCTCTGAATAGGTAAAAAAACCATGACCTCGTATGGAGCATTTTTGCAAAAGTATCTTTATTGCTTGAGGTAGATATCTTTGATACAAGTGATCTCTGAATCTAGAAATGCTTTAAATCTTATAACTAAGAAGTTGTGTAATTTTTTGGTCCATGTCTCTTCTCCAACTTTTCCTTTATATAGCCTTTTTCCGCAACTCTTCATCGTACTGGAACACATTTTCTGAATAATGCGGTTAGTGGCGGTTGATTGAATAACTGATGAGTTCGTGGGAGACAAGTGTTTTTGACTGGATAAGGTTTTTCAGTTAAGTTCGACCCATGCTCTTGACCAGGAAAAATTATGTCATCATTGTTCCAAAATCTTCAGAGCGACAACTTGCATAGAAATTACAGAAAACGGCAGGAAAAGTTACAAAAAACTATACAGTAAACTCTACAGAAAACCATCTGCCAAGCCTAGAAATAATAAAGTACATTGAAATCAGTGGCAAAAAGTGAGGAACATACATTGGCACTCTTTTGCTAACAGCAGATTGAGACGTCCTCATTAAGTTCCTTAAAGACAATAGTAATGTATTTGCTTGGACATTTCACGAAATGCAGGGTATTGATCCTAATCTAGCTTGCCACAAGCTCAATTTAATGGATAAAGCCAAAGCTGTCAAATAGAAGCAGAGAACCTTAACACTGAGAATCCGAGAATAAGTAAATAAAGAGATTGACAAACTCATCAAAGTTAGTTTTATCAAAAAGGCCAATTACCCAGAATTGATCTCGAACTTTATAGATTTTACGAACCTCAACAAACGTACTCCAAAGGATAGTTTTCTACTTCCTATCATAAACCATCTGCTCAATTCTACTATGGGACACAAACTCCTGTCCATCATGGCTGCCGCATCAGGATACAATCAGATACCTATGCTACCTGATGACCAAGAGAAGACAACTTTTATTACAAAACATGGCTTATACTGCTATAAGGTCATGCCTTTCGGTATCAAGAATGCTGGAGCCACTTATCAATGGTTGATGAGATAAATGTTCAAAGATCACCTCTGAAAAATGATGGAAGTTTGCATTGATGGTATGTTGTGTAAAAGCCTTAGAAAGGTAAACCATATTATAGACTTGCGTACTACTTTCGAAATTCTCTATTTCTACAAGATGAGGCTCAACTCTAAAAAGTGCCAGTTCGAGGTCTAGTCAAGAAATGTCCTAGGACATTTAATCAGTAAGAGAGGTATAGAAGCTGATCTAGATCATATTCACGTTGTGCCTTCACCGAAAACAAAGAAAGACGTACAAAAGTTAACAGGCAAGACTGCTGCAATAAATCATTTTGTTTTGAAATCTTCAGATCGATATCGATGGTTGTTCAACCTTTTACGCGAAGGGACAATAAAATAGAAGTCTAAAAAGGATCCTGAGATCGAGTAGACAACTGAGTGTGAAGTAGCATTTCAAGAGCTCAAACTTTACTTGAGATCACCTCTAGTGATGAGTACACCTAACGAAGGGGAAGAACCCACAATATATCTTGCGGTTACCGAAGAATCTTTAAGTTTTTTCCTCATTCGACTTGATGGGAAGACAAAAAAAACTTGTCTATTTCATCAGTAAGACTCTCACTCCTGCGGAGTCCCGGTATACCAAGATCGAGAAATTGCTCATAGCTTTCATGTACACATCGCAAAAGTTGAGACAACATTTTTAACCACACACAATTTGAGTGGTGATAAATTACCCTTTACGAGAGATTATAACGAAAGGGAAAAGTTCATACGAGTACAAACATGGTCGATCACTCTTGGCGAACACGACATCCATTTTGAACTACGACACTCTGAAAAAGGTCAAACAGTAGCAGATTTCATCGCAGATTTCCCAGTAGAAGATCCTGCCAGGGAAGAAGACAGTACGGATAACAATGAGGAACATTTTAAAGAAAAATTAAACTGGATAACTCAAAAGGGATGGTGTCTTTTAACTGATGGATGTTCCGGATCTGTAGGATCAGGCATTAGAATCGTACTTATCACACCTTCTAATAACAAGATCGAGAAAGTAGTCATGCTCAATTTTGAAGCAACCAACAATGAGGCCGAGTATGAAGCAATGATTCACGGTCTAGATATGGCTCTAGAGATTAAAGTCTCTGAGTTATCTGTTTACATGAACTTATTACTCATTGTGAACCATTACACATAAAAGTTCCAGAAGAATGGAAAGATGGTCGACTATGCAGCAGTAGTAGCCAACAGAATGAGCAGATTCAAAAGAATTACTATTGAACATTTACCGTGCGGAGAAAATTGACATTCAGACTCTCTCGCATACCTGACAGGAATACTTGGTACGGAAACGCATTATCTAAAGATCAAAGTATTATCCTCCCCCAGCATTAACATCATAAGCTCGAATTTTGTTAATACTGGGGGTGTTGAAGAAGACGAGGACGATTAGAGATAACCTTACCTCAAGTATATTGGGACTAAAAACACATTTGACGGCGAACTCCCTACAGATCTTACAAAGAAGAGACGCGTACTTGATAATGCTAAGCGATACATCATGGACAATAGTCTTCTTTATAAAATTTTGGTCACAAGACCATACCTCGAATATTTGTTGAACAAAGAAGCTTAAAAGTTCTTACACGAACTCCATGAGGGGACTTGTGGCTCCCATGCAGCGGGACGATCTCTCGCAAATCGAGCTCTAACTTCAGGAGTCTTTTGGCCCAAGATGAAATCTCAAGCCATTGAACTCAAGTGCGATGCCTGCCAAAGTCATGGCCCCCAAATTTGAGCTCCAACCTTGGAGCTCCATTTCTGCAACGCTGTTTGGTCATTTAAAAGATGGACCCACGACCTTGTAAGAGAATTCCCCATGGCACCAGGCAAAAGGAAACACCTCCTAGTAGCGGCAGATTACTTCACAAAATGGGTAGAAGCAGTCCCTCTATTCCGTACACGCGAAATGAAGTCATCAAATTCAATTGGGAAACTATCATCATCCGATTCCGTTGCCCCCATCTCATCAGAATTGACAATGGACTTTAGTTCGTTGGCTCCAAAGTCGTTGAGTTCCTAAATCAACACAATATCATCCACTCCCCTTCAAATCCATATTACTCTCAAGGAAATGGCCAGGCAGAAATCAGTAATCGAACTATAATAGATGGGATCAAAAAGGGCTTGACAGAAAAGAAGGGTAATTGGGTCCAAGAACTACACATGTCCTGTGGGCATATCGTACAATACCTCAGGTATCAACTGGATGCATGCCATTCTTACTAGCATATGGTATCAAAACAACTATCCCCACTCTATATCATCACCCAATACGCGACCATACCATGACGGATGAAAAGAATGAGTACCAGTTGGTATGTAACATAAATTGAATCGAGGAGACTAGAGATAGAGTAATCATTAATTTGGGAAGATACCACCAAGCTCTAGCCCGATCTTACAACAAGCGTATTCGTCAAAAGAGCTCAAAATAAAAGATCTCGTTCTACGAGAAATTCCCAAACACAAAAAAGAAGTAAGCATTGGGAAACTCTCCAAAAATTGGGAAGGCCCTTTTGTTATTATTAAAAAAAGCGGCCTTGGTTTTTACGATCTTACTACTGAACATGGAGATCGAATCCCTAATCCTTGAAACACGAAGAGATTGAAATTGCATTGCCGATAAAAATCTATCACAGTGTACTTTTCTACAAATCAATCTATCATCTTGTATGACGATCTTACATCAATGAAAGATTTATGTTCGATCCCCATACATCTGAGTACTTTCTACTATTTCATACAGTACTTTATCTAACACATTCATCGTACGTCAATCTTACAACAATTAAATATTTGTGTTCGATTGCCCTATACTATAGTACTTTTCTAATATATCCAACAAGTACTTCTATATACAGGTTATAGATCGTTTATTACCTTGGCCAAACTGATCATCTATTACATTACAGATTGTTTGCTGTTTTAGCCAAACTGATCATCTATTACATTACAGATAGTTTGTTTCCTTGGCCAAACTGATCATCTATTACATTACAGATCGTTTATTGCCTCGGCCAAACTGATCATCTATTACATTATAGATCATTTGTTGCTCTGGCCAAACTGATCACCTATTACATTACAGATAGTTTATTACTTTGGCCAAACTGATTATCTTTTACATTATAGATCATTTGTTACTTTGGCCAAACTGATCATCTATTATATTGCAGATCATCTGTTGCTTTGGCCAAACTGATCATCTATTACATTATAGATCATTTGTTGCTCTGGCCAAACTGGTTATTTATTTACATTAAAGATCATTCGTTACTCTGGCCAAACCAATCACCTCTTACGTTACGAGTCATTTATGGCTTCAACCTAACCGATCTGCCATCTATGCTCCCTTATGTTCGATAACCTCTTGGACCATCCTATACAACGGATGTTCGACTAATGCGGTATTGTTGATTTAACAAAAGGTTAGTATAAATCATTATTCTAGAGATTTTTATACATTATATACATTGGTATACATAGCGCACCCTCATAATTGTTACTCCTCACTAGAGCCATCACTCGAGCCATCACCTATATTAGAAGGTTCCGCAACGTCAGGTATATAATCCGCGTATAGCCGTTGACGCATAAACTCTAACATTTTCCCCATAATAATTTTATTTCCATTTCTAACCATACTTTGTCTCAGAACTCCAATTTTGGCTACCATGGGACCTGGATACTCAGATCGTATCGCCTTCATGTCACACTGCATACATTTTCCAACTGGAACATCATACATCAGTTTACATTCTTTTTCTAATCTCTGGAACTCTGATGCAAAGAATGAAATCACTACTGTCATATCTCTCTCATACACATCACCTGCTTCAGTCTTTACCTGTTTAGACAGACTAAGCTCGCTAAGTTTAGTTTGAACTTCCTTTAGCAAGGTTTTCAAATGACCGTAATGCTTCTTTACTCGTCGTTTCACATCCAGTACAGTAGAATTCTGAGACTCCATATGATAAATCAGATACATTGACCCATCAAGTTCTACTTCACAATTTTCTCATTCTACCCTTCTTTTATTAGGACGTATCTCCGCCCGTAATAGGTCAGCATCTAAATTTGTATTTATATCACGCAATTTCATATTCTCATCCAGGTGCTCCAAGGTATTTAACTTCAACCCTTGTATGGTATGCTCTAGAGTGACTACTTTGTTCCAAGCCGCATTTATGTTTTCATTCTGTCTATTATGGGCCTCTTCCATCTTCTTTATCAGAAAGTCAGCAACTAGCCATAACACTTCAAACTTAGAAGCATACGCTCGCGTATCAGCTACCTTCACTTTAAGCACATTTACTTGGAATTGTAAGTCTTTCACATTCTTACCTTCCTCCTCTAATTCTGCCAATAGTCCTGTAATACAAACTCGAGCAGATGACAACTCCGCTCCCTGCTGACTCGCTAGCCTCGAGCTACCTGTAAATCCAACCTCTTTCATTCATATAATTTCCCTTAACTCCTCTATTTTTCTAAGTCCGTTGGCTAGATCTGCCTTTTTCTTCTGTAGATCCTCGAACAATTGAGCTCCAACGTCTCGCTCTTTCACCATCACCACCTTCGTTCAATCTACTAACATAGTAGCACCTTTTAGTGCGACTTGAATGAAACTTAGCTTAGCGTTCAGTTATTTGTTTTGGCCGCATAACGCATCACACTGACTTTGAAAAACTTCCAATTCCACCTGTCATCACAGTTTACATTCATAACAATTTGATTATACCAACAGATTACATATCACAGTTAACAAGTTTAAATCAAGAACATGGTATCTGAGTAATATTGATATACTGTTTCATTCATCAACACAGAGAACAAATTTCATTTATCATCAATAACAGTATGCAAAGATCTAACACATGCAGGGCCGGTAAAAGAAAACTGAGAATACCCTATTTTCGATTCTTCAAGAAATGAGAAGACTGCCCTTTATCTCTCAAACTCTTTCTGTTCGTTATTTGCACATCTATGGGAGTGGTAAAGGTCACCACCTCTTGCGGATGTTGTTTATGCCACGATCGGGGTATTAGGCTTTCGACCTCCTCCTCACCCTCTTCTGATGACAGTTCCCTCAACCTCCGAATGGGGTTGTCACCAGCAATTTTTCTATCACCTTTGGTAAACCATATATTTCTAGCCTTGGCGTTCTCTACATCAAAATCCTTCCCACATCCCATCACGAACTTCCTAAAGTTATTCTCTACCCTAGACAGTTCTCCCTCATAAAAATCAATAACATTGTCAATAGCAATGGATATAGATGATCTTTTAATGTCATTTGCACTTTGTACAACCTTTAACGCGTGTCCTTCTGTAATACACCAAGAGCCCTCAAATCTGCTTCTACCTTCATTCGAACAGTTACTTCTTTCGAAAACTGCATTGCTAAAGATATTTTTTACTTTACGTATTGCGATAACTCATCCTGTAACCCCTTTAATTCACCCTCTAATCACTTTTGAACCTCTATTTGCTTTTTTCTTATCCTGAAAAATATAATTCTCATAGCCCTCCGATTCTACATAAAGCCAAATGCATCAGATAAAGGTTCTACATCACCCCATACAACAGACACACCAGCTTGAGCAGAATACTTTCTCGCCTCTAAACTATGACAATTTCGTGCTTCTTGAGCTAAAAACATAACTCGAGCTGGGTCCAAAACTATACCTCTCTCTTTCAAAAGCTTTACATAAGCTTCCTTTAACCCTCGTTCACTATCAACTTTGACCTCAAAATACAATGTCAGAGCTATTAACATACTTTGACACCTAGCCTTATCACTCAGGTCGCTAAAACAGGTCAATTTTTTTGGTTTTCAAACTAATACTCCCCTTTCTTCTTCCTTCCTTAACACCTTATCCCTTTCTATTTTTATCTTATCATATCTACACTGGATATCATATAACTCTTTAAAAGTTTTCTCTTAATTCAACTTAAGTTTCCTTCTCTCATATTCAGTTTTATTAAGTACCTGCAGAATATGAACCATAGAATCCCTCGCTCTACTCAGCGACCTCTCCAATTTGGAATTAGTTTTTCTCAGTCGCTCTATCTTCTACATAGAGTACAAATATTTTGTTATAAGACAGACATCCAAAATAAATATGTTTCAAATCGTCACTCCAACTTTAACAAATACAAAGTACTATTACTTTGATATCACAGGAATTGCATCAAATCAAAAATTGAATACCACAGAAGGTTTAGAGATTCTTGTTGAGTTCTACCTCAGATGGAGGATCCAATGTTTGCCCAACCGGATGGCTTGGATCAACACGTTTAGGAGAAGGATCCAATGTTTTTTCAGCTGCTCGGACTGGTTCAGCACTTTCTGGTAGAAACTCCAACACTTTCTTAGAAGAAACACCAGTGCCCACCATTACTTCCTCCGGAACCTCTAATGGGAACTCTATTTCCTTGTACCTTCCGACTCGGCCTAGCTCCACATCAGCTGGACTCAATCCAAAATCATAATAGGATTGGATGAAGTAATTTCGTTCCACTTTAAAGGCCTTAACCAATTTCGACATCACATCATCATGCTCTACCAGATCTGAATATTTTTCCGCGAGTTCTGCAGCCACTTTAGCCTCTTCAACTCTCTTTTCCTTCTCTAGCTTGAGCTCAGCTTCGAGCTCCTTTACACGAGTGAATTGATCTTCGAACTCCTTCATGCGAGTAAATTGAATTTCAAACTTCGCTGTAAGATCCCCAAACTCCTGGTTCTTCTTTTCCAAATACTTTTTTGCCCCCTTCAACAGTATTGAGAGTTGCCAGTACAAACATACAGAGTCAAAGTCAACACAACAATTTTCAGTTTGAATACAAAAGCAATTAAGGATTTCAAAAAACAAAAAAAGTACCGCAAAAGTATGTTCGTAATACTCTGCATCGAGCTACTACGGATCCGTCCCAGCCATCAAGCAGTATTTCAGCTCTAGCTCTGCCATCTTAGCTGTGGCATGAGGATTTGTTTGAGAACTACCCTCTTCCTCATTCCCTTTTCTTTTCAGCGAAGCCTTCCCGATCTCAGCAGGAGCAACCGCACTCACTTTGAGTTTCTCAGCCACATCGCCAGAAATAGACTTTGCGATCTCTTGTACCGTGGCTGCCACCCTGGTGATTGAAGTACTCTGCCGAGCTGGCCTCACGGGCCGCCGAGTATTCTGTTTGGTACTCTAAGATATAGGAGGTGGAATACTAATATCATTAACAACAGTCAAGACAGCTTTTCCCTCAGCCATAACTCATTTCTCCTGAGCTCGCTGAACTTTGGTAATTGCAGAATCTACCCTTTTATCTTTACGAATACCCAACTCACTAAGTACCTAAATTAGCTCGCCAGGATCTCGAGCAACACAGTCAAACAGGCTGGTCTTGTCCGGCGTGGATAAAGTTTAGGCTCTGCCAAAACAAGGAACACAACATTAAGTAATAGATCGAAGACAAGTTATAGTTTATTTGAAGATTGGTTAACATTACTTACTTGGATTATAAAATCTATGGCTCAGTTCGAGCATCGGTTTATCTGGAACCTGCATACATTTACCCTCTATCCATACAAAGTGGTCATTCCATGGTCTACCCGTAAATTTGAAATTAAAATTTTTTAGCCTAGCTGAATCACTATACAGGTAACCACTACTTTGACCTTTGAGATATTTCCATTTATAAAACTTTATCACATCTTCAGCTTCGAACTGCTTCACATACAGTCCCTTCCTTCCTCCATTTTTCATTCAGTACCTCACATACCCTCATCATTTCATAAACATTCCCATTAAACTGGGCAAGAAAACACTGTAACACATTCATAACCCTTTTCTGAAAGAAGGTTAGAGGAATTCTAAGACCATATACGACCTGATTCATAAAGCACAAAACCCATCCCACGGGCCTGATAGCCCGAGACCATTATAATATGAGAGATTAACCCCCTCACCAATCCCTCTATCCTTCTTCTATTTCTCCAAGCATGGGACTTGGTAGTAAACAACCTCCTCCCCTTTACCGGGGATATAGGCCCTAAACCTTTCTCCTCCACATAACTTCTCCATTCTCCCTGTAATTTCTTTTTATATTTCAGGTATTTTTTTCCCTACATCTACCCCCTCTAGGTATATCACAAGGACTTTTTCCTTCTCTGATCTATTCTCCCTTTTTATCACCTCTTCAAAATTACTGGGTTCCCTACCCTTTATGCTTCTCTCTACACTATTTATAGTTTCCTCCATCACACTATACTAGTCACCCCTCCCTGACGATGATATTTCCTCAGAACTGGACGATACTACATATTTACTAGAGGGAATACCAGGTTTAGATCGCATATCGAACTTATAATATATAAATATTTTTTTTTCATTTTCTCTATATTGCATACAGACAAAACAAACCCACCTTCTACACATTCAACACGCCTATTTTACAAATTCCCAAAACAAAAGGCAAAAATCAATCATTTTAAATTTCCCCCTTCCTTTCCAAACACATATTTTTTCTCTCTCTAACAGTCTATTCATATACCTAAGCTTATATCCTCTATTTTTATTCAAACATCCCACAACCCCTAGGTTATCAGATAAACATGTTAAATAGATCACTACACATCAAACAAGTTACTACATATATCAAACAGATTACTACAAATATTATCCATATAACTAAACAAATTAACTGGATAGATCTTTATATTACCAACCTATACTTGAAGAACAACAATCCTCTGTTTTACCCAGACGTCTTTCGAGAATGAACACTCCCATCATTTTTTTCTGACAGTTTTCTTTCACCTGATGACAATTTCCTTTTAAAATCACACTCAGCGCTCAAACGTTTCCTCTCCTTGAAAATAAGATTTACACCACTTTTTTTTCTCTCTAAAACTGTAGATAATTTATGAGGAAGAGAGATGCGCGTTTTTATACTCTTCCCCAGTTTGTGAAACGAGGACTCCTTCAGACACGTGTCAGTCACCCCTACTATCTCTACAGGCACATCTTTTTGGTTAAATGCATTATTATGACTTCTGTGATAACATCTATCGTCATCACGTCTGTCCCTATTGTCTGCCATTACACAATTATGCACCTCTTCCTCAAACACAGTACAAATGGCCAATCACCTTACTTTTATACCCTTCCAAGATCGTACAACTTTCCTAAAACAGATCAATATTTAAAATTTGAAGATATCAATACAGTTGTTAAAATCCAGCAGCTGTCTCCCACAATATCCATACAAAAATAGAAAAATAGAATACTTTATTTTTATTCAACCAGATCAAAACATCACATTACTTTATTGTCTTAAAATTCCTCACCTTACATTTATTCAAACCCAACCACAAAATACTCAAAAGCAGATTACTTATTACGAGCTCCCATGCTTCGAGCTTACCGAGCCCCCATGATTCAAGCTTACCGATCTCCCCAGTTACATCTAAAGCAACCTCGATAGTACGCCTCCCCACACAAAATTATCTATCCATTTGTTGCCCTTGCATCCTCTTCAACGATCTTATCACACGCGAGCTGCCAAACAGTGAATTCCCGTACCGCGATACTCAACAGCGACCTCCGAAACACATCACAAAAAAAAAATGGTCATACTCTGCACGCTTACCTTCTTTATCTAGTCCAGTCAGATTCAACGGCCATTCCGGCAACATGACGTTGTAAGGGAGTTGGCAAAAATACTGCTCACGAAGTTCAGTAACCTTGATATGAAAGTGACCATCTGTTGCCTGATGAGCATGCTGAGCACGAGTCCTCACCATGGATAATCACGCCACCACCACAATAAAATTATCCCTGCAGAAGATGCAAATCATGACAGCCAAGAATCGCTATTTTATAGACACAAGGAAGATCTATGCAAATCCAGATTCCCCACGAATTTTGCTGAAATGAATATTTTTTTAAAGAATATTTTCGGGATAGCAGAATATCTGCATCAAGTAAAGAATATTGTGATAAGTCATCCATTCCATATTATAAAATATCTCCACAAATTTTATACGAGCAAATATAACGATGGCAACATACAAGATCAAGCAAATCCAGCAGTAGCACCTACAGATCAATGCCCACCCTTCCTCATTATTCAAAATACTCTGTCATCCAGTTCAAGTATGCAAATCATAGAAAAAAAATATATAATTACTTCCTGATAAGTCATCTTACAAAAATTATCTACTTCCTATCACCACATTTTTGAACTCTTCTCTTTTCAACCTCAACTATACCTACCATTTACTCTCATACACGCGAAACTCCTTACAGCTCGATCGTACCCCATGATGTCTAACTCCTATTTTACAAATAACAAACTACACAAACAAGTTTGTGACAAAGAATCATAACCAAAGAACGAAGTTATTTCATTAAGTTTGAAATTCTCTTTACAGGATAGTTTATAGATAATAAAAGGTTCCCAATAATTATAACAGATTACATCACAAAGTTACAGTTCGAATTATTTTTCAGGAATCAATAGAGAAGATGATGAAAAACTGAAGCACCTTCCAAACCCTGATCCCATGCTGCAAGATCGGGGAAATAGTCAGAACTAGAAATCGAAGATGAAAGATCTTCTTCATGGCCAAAATCTATGGTTCATGGAAAAAAATGATCCTCTGCATCCTTCTACCTCTTCCACCATAACTCACACCTCCTCGCATGCTAGAGACAGACGAAAGGCCTCATTTCTTCAACAAAACCCACTCGTTAGAAGGGTACCGATGAGAATCCCTTGGAAAAATCCCTGTCGCTTCATCTTCAGTTGTCACAGCCTCCTTCGCTAGCAACCGAAGGTCATTTCGACGCTCCGCCTTAGCTGTTAGCAGATAGTGGAAGCATACAGTCTGGTAATGATCACCCCTCACCTCTATCACTTCTTCATATGACATATGATGGTAGGTGGCAAATATTGGAATTGGTATTGGAAGATGCAACGGTTGGTATCCAAAATACCTTATGCACAGTTCTTCCATCTTCCTATGAATCCTAGACTCCCAAGCCTGAGTCCTTGTCATCACCATGTTCTCCAATACAAAGAAATTTCTAAGTTATAGTAAGACAGTTTATAACAGTGGGATATAGATGAAGATTCAAGAAGACTTAGTTCATCATGAACAAATCAGAACCCTCTTTATACTACGGTCAGCATTAAAGGCGACTCCCCAAATTCCCAACGTCAGCAAGATTCCCCATGAAATAACATTGACTAGAACCATTGGTTCTAGGAAACCCAAAAGGCACCAACCGATATTCATGAATTTACATTGGAGATGATTCCCAGATACTAACTACGGCATTAATGATACTTCTCAACTAACATCACTCACCCACCATATTTTTTGTATAGTTGGCTGAGAAGGGGCGGTTGTAGTGGCTTATTCTGAATCTCAAACTTATGCTTCATCTTCGAACTACATACGAACTTTCAACCTCAACAACAGAGCATGTGGCATAATAAAAAATAAGACACCAACTTCAGGAAACATATACAGTACGAGTTTCTCAACCAACACCACTCATCCCTGATGCTACTCATGCTATTACTTGAGAACCATCTTGTAACAACTTATTTCGTATCTCAGACTCAAAGCCTCATCCTCGACCTCATCAGCATAAAGAAAACACTACTAAAAATATATTTAATATTCTTCAGTTTGAGTCATCGCTTTCGACCTCCACATCAGCAGTTCGATTTATGCAAGTGTACAATCATCAATAAAGCAATTATACAATAACAGAGGTTAGAACGTTATACTATCTGGTCAAAGAGTATCTTACATACACTTTGAAACGTCCACCATTAAGAATATTAATGGTCATCAAACGGTCATATTATAAGACTTATAAATAGAACCAGAGAATTACAGATTGAAGATAGGCAATTCTATACAGAAGAATCCCTACTCGGAAACTTTATATACTCAGAGTGCTCGTTGTAATAAGTTAGCAACTTCAATAAGATCATCTCCTCTTTCTCAAAATTCTCAAGAAAGGTCGTGGTTTTTAACCTATTCAAAAGTTTTCCACGCTAAGTTATCTTGTTGATTATTGTTTACTGTTTTTGAGCGTTCTAGACACATTTGATGTAAAGGCTATGTCCGAATCCTGGAATTAGGCCATTACAGTTACAATCATAAAATTGAAGGGTCTTCTTCATGCTTCATTGGCTGAAGCCATCCGACCCCATGCTGGCAAGCCCCTACTGCACGAGGATTTTCTCGAAGTCTATTTCGAAGAAGTGATGTACATTATCATCATGTTGGTAGTGAAAACATTATGTTGCTCTGTAGATATTACTTTCTGCTGCCTTAAATCTAGCTAATGTTATAAAAAGGTTGAGAAATTCTTTGTATCTGAAATATTTTGTTTTAAATTACTTCAAGCATATTATATTGTGCTTCACAATTAGAGTTATCCAGCTAAACATTTTGTGGAAATAAAGGCCTCAAATTGCAAAATTGGGATTGCTTGTGAAATTATTTATATAAGGACAAAGTTGGCCTATAAAGATGTGGAGATTAAGGATGCTGCCTCAAACATATGTGTCATGGGTGTTTGGAACTTATAGGTCATATACAAAGATCAAAGCACCTATTTACTATAAATGGGCTTATCCAGAAGGGGGAGCTGTTACTTGCAAATCCATTTATGTTATTTATCATAAACTACAATGAGTTGAATTAGGACCCTTAATGTCAAAAAATGAAACTGTTCAGTAGAGTGAGGATTCTAACTTATTCCACATTGGCTTTCCTTTTATACACATCAAAATATGAAGATAAAGGTCCGTTAGACTTTAACTAAACATAAAACCGTAATGACCATGCAACCCTTGAAAATTTTGTTTACTAAATTTAAATAAGTTATATAAGTAATGTTTAATTTGGATGGGCTTTAGTTAATGTAATGTGGAAATGAATGCCAAAACTGCCTTATGCCCATATCCTCCACAATTTTAACACTGTTCTACAGAAGAAGAAAAAAATAGTGGTGTCCTTTAAGTGGAAACTAGAGCCTGATGTTTCATTAAGTGGTTTTATAATAGTTTGTGTTTTAAGCTGGAATTATCTGGAAGAGGTAGCCTCTGAATCACATGAGGTCTCGTCAGTCGTTGTTGTCCTTCGTTCTTTTGAGGTACTCAATATGAATAGTACTAAGCTTCACCTTAAATTTTCCGTATTTCTGAAATATTTCTTGTTTACGTACTGCCAGAAATTCCCGATCACAAATGTTTCGGAGATATTAAACTAAGCCATACTATGCCATGATTCACGAAACTTATTCTTTACCGTTTAAATCGTCCACAGATTAATTAATTACTACGATCGCCACGTGACCCATTGATTAGATAAAAAGCTGGCAGAGTACTCTAAAAAACCGTGGGACGCCTTTGGGTTTTGATATCTAACTTTTATTACATTATCAAAGCTATACAAGTAAATTGCTCCCAGATGGATGGTTCCAAATCAATATATATGCCAAAAAAATTTTTAAAAAGCCTCGTATCTTTCTTCAGTGTTAATAAAATTTAAATAGTTGTTAATGTTGGATAATAATAAATTATAGCTTCTATATAATCAAGAGCAAATTGAGAGAGAAAAAAGGATATCTTATTGATTCAAACTGTATACAAGTTACATAGAGGATAACCCAACAAATGAGGTTACCTACCATACTTAAACTCTCACCATAAACCCTAAAGGCCTATGAGCTTGTTAGGAGTCCAGTAGGACACCCCAACTCTTAACATTCTCCCTTGGGGTATTCCATACCAGGACGACTTGCCTCATCAAAATCTTTGCCTACCAAAACTCCCTTTGACAAAAAGTTGTACAGGGAAAGAGTACAATCATATGTCATATATGGGTTGTAGACGCGTATACGTTGCCTCATTAAAACCTCCAGTCAGTAAAACCTTCTAGGATAAAAACTATACTATCACGAAAAAGAGTACAACACTAATCCATAATACGAATAGAGAAACCCTAGAACGAAGAATTGCACGAAGAATACATAAATTGGTTGGGAAAATCCCTTTTAAGAGCTTCAATTGCTCAAATCAATAGATTACAATGGAATTTCACTCAAGCCCTAAGTCTCTCTCTCAGAACTTTGATTGATCTAACATAAGATAGAAAAATAACCTAAGTCCCTTTTATATATACGAGAGAACTAAAAATATTAGTTGAACGGATCTCAAGGAAAGCCCACGTTTCCGAATAACAACCTACGCCAAGCTCGTTCGAACGGCATCCAAGCCCGTTAGAACGAAGTTACGCTAATTGGTCTTAAATTCTAGAAACATGACAACTCGTTCAAACGACATCCAAGCTCGTTCGAATGAAATTTGTTTATGGGCCAAAATTCCAGGGGATTGAACATTGGTCGTTTGAACAAAAATAGGGAGTCGCTCGAACGACTTGGGTTCCTGGGCTAAATTTCAGGGAGTTGGAAAAGGGTCATTCGAACGACTCTAAACCTCGTTCGAACGACTTTACAATAATTTTATTCTTCACATACGAGTTCACCTCAAAACGTCCCTAGATCCTCCTGATTCATGGCTCCCCCCCTTTAGGAGCCTTGAGCTCCTGCTTAAGCTAGAACTGGAGATGTGGAAATGTGACGCTGTCTATTTCCCTGCAATACCACTTCGACTTACTAGGTAGCTGACCCTTCTTCCCAACTCAGAACGATTCAATACCACCTCGTTCTTTAGTATGAACTTTCCTCTCTAGAATACCATCCTCCTACAACGGATCTTCTCTTTCCATCCATAAGTCATCAACTGACGGTAGGCAAGTGTCGATTGTCGAGTCTTCATCTAAAAGAGATGGATCAAACAGCTTAAAATCCTTGGCATTAATCACCGAATGCATCTGCATAGAAGGTGGTAAATCCAATTCATACTCGCATGTCTTGCCTTGCAGCAACTTTTGGCAAAACACACTACGCCCCTTGAGATCATCATATCCTACAACATAACCTGACGTAACAAAAGGTTGTATCTGCATAGAAACCAACATAGCGGAAGTAGTTTGTAATGGGGGTTGAGATAACTTATCAGCCATTTTGTTGTCCACTCCCTTCTTATACTGTATAATCAAGGGGAATTGTTGGAGATACGACATCCCCTTTATATGGCGAGCTTGTTGTAGCTTGGAATGTGTAGCTAAAAACTGGAACGGTTTATGATCAACATGTACCACAACCTCCTCTTGTAACTTCCTCATGTTGGTTTGTTGCTTATAAGGCATTGTCATTATAGATAACACTCTAGCCGATGCACCCTCTTGAACCGGTCTAACCAATAACACAAACTTGCTGCTTGCATTAACCAACCGCTTCACCTGAGTCGTCGTTACTAAATTATTTGTGGTGACATGCTCCTTTCAAGCATTGATATGGAACTCATTTCCCTCCTTCACAAGATGATACTTGCGAGCTTTACAGTAATGAATCTCATCTCGGTCTCAAAGATAAGGGCTACCCAAGATGACTTGACACACATCCAAAAGAACAACCTCACACATCACCTCGTCAATAAACCTTTTAGTGATCACAAAATTGAATGTGCACTGCTTCGTGATCATCAAATCTGTTTCTTTATGAATCTACCTCAAACCAAACGGCTTAGGATGAGTTGTAGTCGTCAAACCCATCTTCTTCACCAACGCCTCAGAAATTAAAATTTTCTGACTACCCGGATTCACAATGGCCTCGACTAGACTCTGCTTCACCTGAATACTGACATGAAAAAGCTATTCCCGACTCTCCTCCTCGGTGGCCAAAGTCTGTTGAGACATAAGTGTAAGCTTAGGATTCGATTTATCTAAATCCGGGAGGTCAACAACCTCTGCAGCTAGTGCATATCTATCTTATTTGTTCTTCTTCTCCTTTGGCCTAAGCTCAGGGTGAAGTTTCTAACATTTATCTGAAATATGCCCACTCGCCTTACAATGATTACAAAAATTCTCCTTGGACGAAGACCTTTCTCATTTGAACTTTCCCTTATGCTCGTATTTCCAACTCAACTTGTACCCCGACTTGTTCCAGTCGTCTTCTTTGTCACTCTTCAAGTACTTACCTTCAATAACAATTGTCTTCACTGTAGTATCCTCGATATTGGCCACAGTAAAGAGCTTCAACTTTCTTCTAATGGACTCCGACAAACCCCCCGTGTACTTCATGAACACCTCATACTCGTCCACGTCAATATCCAAAACCCAAGCTTAGTTATGAAATGCCGCAGTGTACTCCTGCACGGATTGCTCAAACTTTTGGCACAAATTGTGCCATTTATACCATCTTTCTTGCTCATACCCAATTGGATATAATTGTTTTCGCATTAATACCTTAAATTCTTTCCAACTCAAACTTCCTACATCGTGGCATTTTCGATAAGATTTCCACCACGTGAATACATGACTTGCGAATTTCAACGTAGAAAAGCATATTTGCTGAACATTAGAGTATTCGCAAACGGAAAAATATATTTCTAACCTATCTAACCAGTTATCCAATATCTCGACATCGATTGAACTGTCGAATACCGAAATTTCAATCTTAAAATTGATACAAAGATTACATATAAGATTCGATGACTTACCAATATCCGATCGCTCATTGACGGATTTGGCATAACAATAATCACTATCTATCTCTGCAATATCGTCGTCTCCATCCACCTCCATAGCCCCTTTCTTCTTCGTGCGGTCTCGCAGTTTCCCCGAAGCAGAAGCCTTCGTGAGGTTCGTGAGATGCAATTGTTCTACCAACTCCCCTACAATAGAAGTTAGGTCAGAAACTATCATTTCTAAAGTCATGAGTCGATCGTTGGAATCGCCCATCTCTAAATCGTTCTTCTTCTTCGAATTAGGTTTTCGATAAATCTTTAACGGACTCACTAGCTAGCTTCTCCTTCATTTGCTTGAGATGGTCACGTGTAGAGACCATAAACCACAATCAACCCCTGAGAATTGTAACTGGAAAATTAATACCACTTAATCCACAATACGAATAGAGAAACCCTAGAATGAAGAATTGCACAAAGAACACAGAAATTGGTTGGGAAAACCCCTTTTAAGTGCTTCAATTGCTCAAATCAATTGATTACAATAGAATTACTCTCAAGCCCTAAGTCTCTCTCTCATAACTTTGATTGATCTAACATAAGATTTATATACAAGGGAACTAAAAATACCAGTAGAACGGATCTCGAGGCAAACCCATGTCTCAGAATAACAACCTACGCCAAGCTCGTTCGAACGGCATCTAAGCCCGTTCGAACGAAGTTATACTAATTGGTCTTAAACCCTAGAAATAGGACAACTCATTCGAACGACATCCAAGTTCGTTCAAACAAAATTTGTTTATAGGCCAAAATTCCAGGGGATTGAACAATGGTTGCTCGAACGAAAATAGGGAGTCGTTTGAACGACTTGGGTTCCTGGGCCAAATTCCAGGGAGTTGGAAAAGGGTCGTTCGAATAACTTTAAACCTCGTTCAAATGACTTTACGATAATTTCATTCTTCACATACGAGTTCACCTCATAACGTCCCTAGATCCTTCTAGATCAAATACACATGTATCCACGTTAGGCTTGGACTACTCCCCCTAACGTCGATCTCCCTGAGATATTGATAAATAAATCTTCTACATGCCGATTTTGTGTACTAGTTGTTAGAACGTAAGTGGTGCAAGAGTCTTCGTGAATAGGTTTACAAAGATGTTTTTTGAAATATCTTGAATAACACCAATCTTATTTGCCATTTATAATTCATAAGGATGGAATGGCTTCTGTGAAATGTGATTCGTTATGTCGTCATTAATAAATTGCCATTGACTTGAATGATGCAAGTTGAATTATCTTCATACATAGTCGATGTTTTATCTTGGATAGAACATGCCACAACTTTAGTTAATGTGATGTATCTTGGAGCGCAACCATCATTTTTTGTCAGCTTCATAAAGTACAATTTTTTTTTTGTGGTTCGAGGATGTAACTGCCGCCGTCTGCTTTATCGATCTCCAAGAATCTTTATGTATCCCCGTATATAAATACATAATCTGTTTGACAATGGTTTCTATGTGGGTCTGAGAAGTATTATGTACCGGCGTACTCTATACTTTTATGTTTACCATTTCGAGTAGAACAGACCCCAGTCTTTCATACTGATCAGATACCTCAGAATGTGCTTGATCTCAATCCAGTGCCATTGGGTAGGAACATAATTAGGTAAGTGAAATAGTTCACTGCGAATAAGTTATTGGGTCTAGTATACCCAGTTAACTATAGCAAAACACCTCCTAGCTATGGCGTCACGACCCTAGGAGTTTCTTCCCCATTAGGATGGTGGAAGATGTCGTTGTCTATACCCAAGTGATGGATGCGCAATAAACAACTTAGCACCATGTACTACATCCATACCTAAGTGTTAGATAACTCTTATGATATATATTGCTTGGTGTATGAGTATGCCACTACCAAGATGTTCGATCTACAAATTGAGACACTACTTGATTTCTCAAGGTCTTTTATTTTGAATTTTTTTCCAAGTATTCGGTGGCTCTTGCGATCTACCTTAGAGGTCTAAGGATATCCAAATCATTTAGTACACTGTTATGATGATACTGAAACTAATTTCTATATTCTAAATAATAGCACATAGACAAATAAGGAAATTTGTAAAGTCCCCGACCTTCAAATACTCAGTCAACTTACTATGTCTCATGGGCCCTGATTACTTCAAGTTAATAATACCTTTTGCAGTTTTATTATGTACACACCTCATGTGTAGGCCTTAATTGCTTCCAGAAGCTTATACCTCCCCAGGTAGCCTCATGTAGATTTTCGGTTTTAGTTTCCCAAATAGATATGTAGTATTTACATCAGACACATGTCTGACTTGTCCTTAACAACTTAATAGACTGGTCAGTAGTAAAACGTTATAGCGTCCATAACTGGATAATAGGTTTGCAATCGATGCCAGATCTTTTAAAGATTTTCTGGGCAACTAGCCTTGCCTTAACCAAATTATATTTTTGTGTTAATCGTGTTTCCGTACATTTCCTACTTATAACCAACAGACTCAATGGTATCACATCGCATTATGTTAGCAAGCTGAGCTTCACTTGGATTCTAGATACCCATTTTTGGCCAATATACAGCAAGACACAGTTGTTTACATTAAGTGGTTTCAAATCTTTATCCTTGATGGTGAGCACTGCATCGAATAAGAATATCTTATCGAAAAATGTTGTCTACTGAACGTTCATGCGTTGTGTAATTATAGACTTTTAATAGATCGATATCTTCTTATTATCATATGCGTATGTGTCACCCCGGGCTAGTCTTGTAATGCATCAACTGGTCGCATAACTACTATTACCTCATCGATGGGTAGTTCCATCCTCGATGAACCGACTACACCATTAGTCATATTTGTCCCTTATTCTGTAGCTTCTCGGATCATAATACTTTCTTCCAATGGTACTCTGCACTAAGCGTAAGCCTCAGATTCGTTTGCGGTACTAATTCCCTGGAATGTTCAGCTGCCGTACTAATTCCCTCAAAATGTTTTATTGTGTAGATGTATTACTTACAGGTACATACACTTATGGTAATTCAAAAGTGTCTATGAATGTGTCTGGCAATTTAATTACGACCTATTAAAGGTTTCTAATCTGTTGAACCTAATTGTCTTCTAACTTATGTATGGGGATCTAGATGAGACAACGATGGTGTTTTCTAAGAGGCCTTAGAAACATCATCTGCATTAACTGTCATATCTTCCCCCAATGTTGGGAATAATGTCTCATCAAAGTGACAATTATCTGCCCTGCAGTATATACATCGCCTGTGGGTTCCAAATATCCAGTGATAAATGCAAATCATAACCCACATAATACCAGGCCGATGTTGAGGGTCTCATCTTCATACATTATGGTGGTGCGATTGATACTTGTACAGAACATCCAAATGTTCGTCGATGGGCGACACCGGGTTCCGACCCAGTTATTAGTCGCTTTTGGGAAAATATAATTTAATGATTTGCTATGGGACGAACCCTAATCCGTGTTGTAGGGGCAAGAATGCATATCTCACACACTAGCCGGAAGCTGTGATCGTAATGACAGTAGCCTAGCGATTATCTTAAATTGCTTGATTAGGTTATCCGCCAATCCCGAGTTGGGTATGGTATGGGGTACTCACAGTGCTCAATCATCCATCCCAATTAGCGGTAAAATAATTATCAAAAGCCTGTGAGTCACAATCTCAAGTCCTCGTCAAGTCGCATCGATCAACTTTGATCGGTTAATCTAAGAACTGAGTCTGCGATCGAATGATCTAAGTGAGAAGTCGTACTAACGTTGCATTCATAGATTTTAATAATATGTAAATGTAAGAACATCTCCTAGATGCGTCTATTATGACCATAAATATTTAAGTGGGCCACAATGTGGATGGATAGGTTCACATGTGCCTCCATGGATGCGTTTAGAGGGCAAGAGATTTCACTTCACCTTAGTCATACTAGGACGAAATAATAGACTTTCTTTGAAAGTAATCATTGCACATATACACTCTGGATCTTCTCTTTTTTTTCAAAGAAAGTTGAGATGTAATCCCGATAATCTTTCTCACTATCCGAGCCCTGAGGAGTATATTGGAAACCGTTTTGATAGCGTATTTAAACCTTTAGACATGGAGTGAATTCATAGAGCCTTGTTTATCATTTTCTCTGATAGTCATTGCGTGATAAGCATTATCATGTATCTCGCTAAACTCAGTAAAATATGGCTGGATTTACTAGTAAATAAAATAGACTAGATACCCCGCATCGTACCGTTAGTGAGTAATAGCGTGACGTACTCAGAGCCTTCTATCATGTTGGTCGTGCCAATGATATTCGTGTCATCCCCGATGTAAAAGGTTAAACAAGAAATCTCAAAAGGATCGAGTGTGTGGTATTAATGTCGCTTAGGCATGTGTCTCCACTCATCCGATTGTCGGTCATGCTTAATGAGCAGATGGATCCATAGGCAGGTTGTATATAGTAAATCAACTATCATACATAGAATTTAACTACTTCTCAAGCAATAAATTTGATTAATCATAATTTTAAACAAATTGAAAATCTCATATATATCACGAGTATTTTATTGAAACATAAATGATTTGTTCCCAATATAGTCAAAAATACTGACAAAAAATAAATCAAGTCTCTGCGAGAAAAGAAACTACTAGTGCTCTCTAATGTAACATCACATGTCTACTGTGATTTTTCTAAGGATTACTCCATACGTTGATCCATGTCGGCATCAGTGTCGCCGAAGAAGCCTGACGCTGTGAACTCCCCCAGGGTGGAGTCAAGGTCAATAATTGCGTGGTAGGTCTAGACTCTGTTATCTCTAGCCACCTGTGGTACCTGATATTCATGGGCCCAGTGTTTGGTATCACCGCAGTTAAAGCAAGGAGATCCCTGATCTGACTTGTTTTCCTTCTTCTCATTTCTTGGTTTGCCAAATTTCTTAAATTCTTTACCTTTCCTAGGGCCATTGGGTTTCTGGTTCCCGTCATTCTTATTTCCCTTGAATCCTCCCCTGTATTTTCCATATTTGCCTCCCTGACTTACATAATTGTTTCCCCGAAGCTAAATATTGTGTGATGCGGGCAACGACACACTCCCAGAATGCCGCATTGCATAATTCTTCATCAAAAGTTCATCGTTCTACTCAAAAAGGAGTAGCACCTGAATTAAGACTTCGTGAGTCGCAATGTTCTCTCGCCGATATTGCCTCTGAAGCGCAATATTACTAGTATGGAAAGTTGATAGAGTCTTCTCTACCATTTCAGCATTAGTAATTTTCTTCTCACGTAGCTCAAGTGCAGAAGTGATTTTGTGGACTACTGAGTTATAATTAGCGACGTTCCTGAAATCTTAGAACCGAAAAGTGGTCTTTTGTTGACCATAATGCCCCTTCATGCTTGCCCATAAGTCAGCTGGCTCAACCTTATTGAGGTATTCAGTCTTCAGGTCATCCAGGATATGATGACGGAGGATAAACAAAGCCTTTGTTTTGTCAATAGGATCTTCATTGTTTCTAATGATGATAATCTTCTGTAGACCGAGAGACTTCAAAAATAAGTCAGTGTCAATGCACCAAGTGAGGTAATTGGCTCCAGTGAGCAGTAATGGTGGAAGTTCAACATTCTTAAGTTTTGCAGACATCTATTTATGCAAAATGTATATCATAATTAGTAACAATTCTTGATAAACATTTCACTGCATTAAAGACAGATAATAGTACTTAGAATAACAAAAAATAAATGATTCATAATCATATTATAGTTGAACCCTGTTTATCTTCTAAAACTCATAAAATTCTTTTTTAATAATTAAATCCCAATTTTATCTCGTAAAATGACGATCTTAATCTTAGATGTGCATTTTAATAGAATCTTAGCCAATATTGATATTCAAAACCACCAAATATGTGCGATCCTTATGAAATTCTATTTAAGTACATGATTTCCAATCATTACTAAAGGTAATTTATAGTATTCAAGTCAGTGATTCAGAATCAATATTTGTAGGTGAACCTTGTTCATATTCTATTACTTATAAAATCCTATTTAAGTACATGATTTCTAATCATTACTTGTGGTTCATAGTATATAGCGCAATAAAGTACATGATTCTCAATCATTATTTATAAGTGAACCATGTTCAAAACCAGGTATTCAAAATCACTAGATGTTGTAAAACAACTAGGGTGTTCTAAGCCCTAAAGTTCTATAAGGCTTATATATTCTATCCAAATGACCCTATTTGCTATGAATTTGAGGGGTATTAGATGTTTAGTTGACAAGTGGTCTCACCCCGAAGTCTGCTGGGTTCACAAATTTGGTTAATTATGCATGGCTTTGAACTAACATTCTAGGGTACTATAGGTTATTATCAGTGTGTATATACCTCTAAATGTTATCATGTAACATCTAATTGCACCTAGATACAAAAAATTGATTCCTCGGACACCAAGTTTTTAGAAATAAGACTATGCCAATTCCTAATTGAGCTATAATTATTTGTCATTAACAATTAACTATGATTTAGATATGAATCTTAGTTGTATTTTAAATTAGTCATGGTTTCGTATTGTCTGTGATCCCCTAATCATGATAATTAGTATCCTAGGGGAATACCATTAATAATTAAAAAAAATTAAAATATTTTTAAAAATGGGTCCCCTATAGAGTAGGTCCAGTCAATAGGAATATTTCAAAAGAAATTTGACTCAATTTGACCAAAAATTGAACATTCTAGAGCCAATTTAGTATCTAAACTGGTCTTGGACTGGTCTGGGTTGGTCTGGGTCAAGGCTTGGACCAGGTAGACCGGTTTGACCAAGTCAAATTGTCACGTGTCACCCCTTGGTTACTACCACGTGTCATTCAATAGCAACTACCACGCATCACTGTGTGGATCTGCCACGCGCGCACTCAATAGTGACTACCATGTGTCATCGTGTGGGATTGCCACGTGTCACTTTATAGTGACTACCACGTGGCATGTGAATAGTGTTACCACGTGTCACACACATGCCTTCCACGTGCCACGCATGTAACTGCCACGTGACATGCCACTGTGTGTGCAACATGACATGACTTATGACGACATACCACTGTTTGGCACCTGGCATGCACCTGGTATGCTACTGGCATGTCGCGTGGCATGCCATATTTTCTTGGCACGTGTCATTGCCACGTCAGTATGGTAGACCCCACCTGCCATGTCAGCATGCTACATGTCCTTGACACGTGTCACTGCTATGTCAGTGAGTGGATAAGCATGACGTCATCAGATAATAAAATAATATTTTAAAAAAATTAAAAAATAAATACATTTATTGTTGACGTCATCATGACCTAAAATCGTAATTTTTGGCCGTGAACTGCCCATATTTAACGGCAATTTCCCGGCGATTGGGACATCTCCCTGAGATGTGTTATATACCGTTGGAAACCTTATTGAATAGGCTACGCAACAAAAATGGTTTTGCATCTATCCGATATTGACATCAAAAGTTATTTTGGTTTGAAAACGACCTTTCATCAAGGGTTAAAAACACAAAAATAGGCTATTTTCATCTGAATAAAATAGATAAAAATTACTCTAATCTATATTTTGATATCATATATCATAGTTTAGTTAAGAATATATATAAATTTGAAAAATAGTAAAGAATACCTCTCCGCAACGTAAAAATCCAAGAAAACGTTGATTATGAGAGTTCTTCTCCCTTCTGATCCACTAGCTCTACGTACTGATAACGTGTTGAACAATAATAGATTATAAATTTTATATAATTAAGAGCAAATTGAGAGAGAAAGGGGGCCGAATATCTTATTGATTCAAACTGTATCATTTTATACAAGCTACAAAGAAGATAACGCAACAAATGAGGTTACCTATCCTACTTAAACTCTCCCCATAAACCCTAAAGGCTTATGGGCTTGTTAGGAGTCCAGTAGGACACCCCAACCCAGTTGGGCTCCCACCTTGGGCTGGACACAATTCCTAACAATTACAAGTAAAATTGCCCCAAGTTCCCAAAAGGTTGAGATGAATTATAGGAGAAATTAAGAACTGTGTCAGGCTGTCAGCCGTATACTGCCCTAACTTAATGAAAGTTGTAAACTCAAAACTTTCCTCCAAGCGAGAGGTATACATCATCATTGAGCCACAATTTCCCCCCAAACAGAATGTAGCTACAGTATATTTCTTTTCACATCGGCTAGTTCTTTGTGGTATTACTGCATTATAGTATATATGCATCTATTGCATTGGTCTACTAGTAATGGTTAAAAAAATAAATAAATAAGATTTTCATTTTTGCAAACTGCATGTGAAAACTTGAAAGTACAGTCTCCTCATTGGAGGCTTAATAAGTTAATGTCTTTGCCTGAAGGGCTACATTTCCTGTGTTCACGCCTTGAAGCCTTAAGTCCAACATTTTCATAATTAAAAAACATCTAAAATCTAAAAAAATGTGACAAGAAATGTTTAGTGTTGCCCGTATTTTTTTGAAGAAATGAATGTGATAAACTTTACATATATATGTTTAGTCCTTCCACGTGTAATATATATATAAGACACTGGCATTGCTAACAAATATTATTAGGCGTAACTTATTGTATATGCTAAGTGAAGAAAAAGATGCTGAGAAGAAACCAAAAGGAGAAACAAGAATAATAGTGAAAGATTTCTTGTATCACACTTTAATGTTGATTACACATCTAGCACATATATATTATTCTAGAATCATGTTAAGCCATACATGCTTAATTATAGGAACAACCATACATCCTGCAATCCTGCAATGACTAAGCCATGCATGCTTAATTATAGGAACAACCATACATCCTGCAATTCTGCAATACTCCCCCTCAAACTGGATAAAGAGGATTGATTAAGCCAAGCTTGGAAAGAATACGATGGAAATGATCCGACGACAAGGCCTTTGTGAAAATATCTGCAAGTTGGTCATGGCTACGAGTGTAATGAGTAACAATGGCACGAGTCTGAACATGATGCCAAATATAATGGCAATCAACTTCAATGTGTATAGTCCGTTCATGAAAAACCGGATTAGAGGCAATATGCATAGCCGCTTGATTGTCACAACAAAGTATCATAGATTGATAATGAGGGATACCTAAATCGGCCAGGAGGGCTTTTAACCACATGAGTTCGGAAGCTGTAGAAGCCATTACACGATACTCTGCTTCGGTACTAGAAAGTGCTACAACCGTTTGTTTCTTACTTTCCCAAGAAACCAAGTTACTGCCGACAAAGATACAATAACCCGTAGTTAACTTTCGATCAAGTTGGTTCCCGGACCAATCCGCATCCGTATATCTAAGGATTTGAGAATGACCGTTAGCCTTCATTAGTATTCCATGGCCAACTATTTTCTTTAGATAACGAAGGATCCTCCGAACAATATGCATATGAACCATGGTGGGAGAATGCATAAATTGACTAATAATGCAAACTGCATGGCTAATATCAGGCCGTGTAATTGTTAGATAGATAAGTTTACCTACCAACCTTTGATAATCCTGAATAGAGGCAAGAGCTTCACCATGTCTATCAAGCTGCATTTTGCTATCCAATGGTGTTCGTGCGGGTTTGCAATCCAACATGTCAGCGTCACGCAATAAATCTATCACATACTTGCGTTGAATCAAAAAGAGACCTTTGGAGGAGGTAGCCATTTCAATGCCCAGGAAGTATTTAAGTGCACCAAGATCCTTAATGGCAAACTTTTGTTGAAGAACAACCTTAAGTTTATGTATGGCAGCAGCATCATCACCGGTAACGATTAAGTCGTCAACATAAATAAGAACAATCAATCGCTTACATGAGTGGTTATGAACAAATAATGAGTGATCAGCATTGCTTCTCCTGAACCCCAGTTCTTCAAGCACCGTACTTAATTTTGCATACCATGCACGTGGAGATTACTTCAGACCGTAAATAGATTTGTGCAATCGACACACTAATCTAGGATCATTACTTTGCGGATGACCCGGCGGAAGTTTCATATATACTTCTTCTTCATGCTCGTCATGCAAGAATGCATTTTTAACATCCATTTGTGAAAGAGACCAACCATGATTGATAACAACTAAAATCAAAGTTCGGACAGTTGTCATTTTTGCAACGGGGGCAAATGTCTCTTTGTAGTCGACTCCATATGTTTGAGTGAACCCTTGGGCAACTAGACGGGCCTTTTGCCTCTCAATTAAGCCATCGGCTTTGAACTTAATCTTGTACACTCACCTACTTCCAACTGCCTTTTTATCTCGTGGTAGCAAAACCACACTCTAAGTATCGTTATCACCAAGAGTTTTAAGTTCATCACTCATAGCACTCTTCCAAACTTTCTACTGAGCCACCTCTTGATAATTTTTCGGTTCGGTGACACTAGAAATCTGACTGAGATAGGCAGCATATACAGGTGATAATTTTTTATTACTCAAAATATTATGCATGTGATGACATACCGAATATGCCACGTAGTCTTGAAGCTTTGAAGATGGACGCCTTTCTCGAGGAGGATTACGGCGATTAACGGGCTTATCACTCATGATCACCGTCGGCGCTGGGACAGAGCCCACAGGTATGTTTGTGTCATCAGTTGTAAGAGGCTAGTCATCACCATTAGCAATGTCTTCAAGAAAAGGCTCGGTAGATACAGCCCGAGGTACAACTGGCGGTACAGCTGCTGAAATTGGAAGAGGAAACAAGTCGTGCTCACCCTGCTAGGAACATCACCTGAGTTGGTGAAGTAGGGCACCCCCTCAGTGAACCGAACATCTCGGCTCACAATGAGTTTCTTAGTAACAGGATTATAACATTTATAACCTTTCTGTGTTGGTGAATAACCCAAGAATACACATTGGACAGCCCGTGGATCCAGTTTATCACGTTGAGTAGACTGAATGTGTACATAGCAAGTACACCCAAAAACTTTGAGATGAGAAAGGCCTGGAGTTTTTCCTGTCAACAACTCAATAGGAGAATTAAATTGCAAAATTCGACTAGGCAAGCGGTTAATGAGATAAGCCGCCGTAAACACTCCTTGTGACCAAAAAAACCTTGGGAACATTCATTCCTAACATCAGAGCCCTAGTTTTTGCAAGTAGATCACAATTTTTCCTCTCTGCAATACCGTTTTGATGTGGAGTTCCAACACAACTAGCGTGGTGAATAATGCCATGCATGCTCAAGTATTGTGTCATGATATGTGTCATAAATTTTGTACCATTATCTAATTGTAGAATCTTAATCTTAGAAGAAAATTGAGTGATGACTAAGTTATGAAAGTCTTGGAACACATAAGCAACTTCGCTTTTGGATTTTAAGAGATAAAGCCATGTAAAGCGAGAATAATCGTCAACAAATGTTATAAAATATTTGCATCCATCAAATGATTCAAGCACTGGACCCCAAACATCAGAGTGTACTAAATTAAAAAAATTATTTGAACATGAATCAGAAGGAGAAAAAGGTAAACGAGTAGAATTTGATAAGGAACATACATCACAACTTAATGAATCTTTATTCAAATCGGGAAAAAGTTTGGATAAAATGGGCTCTGAAGGATGAGCTAAGCGTTGATGCCACAAATGTTGAGCTGAAGACAAACACGAATGTGCTTGGGGTTCTTTGGACAAATAATCATTCTTGGGAAGATAATAGAGTCCTTGATAAAAAAATCCTTCACCAATCGTCCTCTTGGTTATTAGATCCTGAAATACAACTTTGTTAGAAGAGAAGATGACACTACAATTTAAAACGGTTATTAATCGGCCAACTGAAAGTAGTTGAAATGGAAATGAAGGCACATAAAGAATGGATGATGAAATGGAGTTTGAAAGTAACTTGGTCTTACCGTGGCCAACAATACTCACACACTTACCATTGGCTATGGTTATGGTAGATGGAGGAGAGAAAAACTCAAAGTCAGTCAAATTTTTAGAGATATTAGTTACATGATCAGTGGCACCTGAATCTATAACCCATTACTAATTTTAAGAGCTAGAGAAAAAACATTCAATATACCTGACACATCTTCAGAAGAAAGACTCTTGTTTTCAGCAAGGAATCCCACAAATTTAACAAGTAAAACCAAAGAATTATCATTCTCAGTCCTGTCAACAACATTGTGTTTGGCCTGAATGTAAGTAGCAAACTCATTTATAAGATTGATAGGACTAGAAGTAAACCTAGATAACCCATCAGCCGCTGATGTAGACACATGGTTGGCTTGATATCCAGAGGAATAACCACGTTTAGGACCTCCTTTGTTTGCAAACTTTGGTTTGAGTTCTAAGTGAAGAATCCAATACCTATCAATGGTATGACCAATGTTGCTACAATGGCTACACTTCAGTTCATTCCTTCTAGCCTTATTCCCTCTTTCATCTGGGCATCTTTGAGTAGAAAGATAGGCTCGAGTGTCAGATATATCTGATTTAATTCTCACAGACATAGCCTTTTTTCGTGTTTCTTCACGTTGAATAGTAGCACAGGCACTTGCAAACGTTGGTAACTCCGAATTCATGAGAATGCGGCTACAAAGATCTTCATAATCTGGAGTTTAATTTGCCAACAACTGAAAAATCTTGTCTTCTTCAGCCCGTTTCAACAAGATTGCCGAATTGGTTGTATGAGGTCGATAGACCGCTAACTCATTCCACATGGTCTTCATGTTACCAATAAATTGAACAAAGGTTTTACCTTCTTGTTGCAAAGAGACAATATCCTTCTTGAGTTGGAAAATTCGAGCAGAGTTATTATGATTTCCATAAAACTCTTTTACTGCACTCTATAGCCCCGCAACCGAGTCTAAATAACTGAAAATCTCAGCGATATGTGGCTCCATCGTGTTAAGCAACCACGATTGAACCATCTGGTCATTAGCAAACCAAGCCTTGTACTGAGAAGACTTGTCATCTGGAGCGGCATTGCTCTCATCGATAAATTCAATCTGTGATCTTCCACCAAGAGCTAATGTCACTGCCCTCGACCAAAGAAGATAATTAAAATCATTCAATTGAATTGGCATAATTGCTGATTCGAATTAACATCATAAGAGGATGACGGAACAGTAGAATTTTCCGTTCCGGATGTAACTGTTTCGACCATTTAGACAGAATAGAAACAAGAATGATTAATTGGAGACCTGCTCTAATACCATGAAGAAAAAGATGCTGAGAAGAAACCAAAAAGAGAAACAAGAACAATGGTGAAAGATTTCTTGTATCACACTTTAATGTTGATTACACATCTAGCACATATATATTATTCTAGAATCATGCTAAGCCATACATGCTTAATTATAGGAATGGCCATACATCCTGCAATCCTGCAATAACTAAACCATACATGCTTAATTATAGGAACAACCATACATCCTGCAATACTAAGATATTGCAATTATTGTATACTATACACGGTAAAGTTCAAATATAACTACATTTGCGTTTATGTTCATTCATTATAAGCTAGAAAAAATTTAATAAATCCAAGGATGATGAATTTTCATTTAGAGAAAATATTGCAAGTATGGCAATCTTACTTATCTCAATTGAGCACAGTAAAATATACTATTATGTTTATGCTTATATTATAAATTGCAGCATTTCATTAATATTGTCTTCATAAGTTTACGTCCTTTAAAACCTGAAGATGTCAATTATATATTTTTAATTTGACAGTTTATTGCCGTATCATTGCAATAAATTAGACTTCAATATTTCCCATACATACACGTAAATTTAAGGTAAGGACGATCAATGAAAATAAGTTCTTAAACCGTATCTGGTTTTTGATCTAGCCAGATTTCTGTGACAAACAACAAAATAATTTTCCTTTAATTAGAAGGTACCAAAATAATTGTTTAATTTTATCATGTTATTACTTTGAGATTTTTCAGTATCTCTCTCAATTTAAATGAGAACTACTAAGCTCACTGTTTCTCTATATAACGGGACCATACTACGGAACAAATTTCATCACCGTGGTTCAAACAATTTGTTGCTCATACATTTCGTTTATATCAAAGCCGTATTAGGTCTAATACCTTTGATATGGCATCTTCTACACCCCTTGTTTCAAACAGCTTCAATCACTGTCCCATTTCATTGCCTTCGGCAAACTATCTCAATAGGAGAAAGCAAATTTTGCATATTCTTATTAAGAAAAAGTTGATGTGTTTCATTGACGGATCACTTTCGTGTCCTCCCAAATTCAAATCCGAGAGGCCGGATGCCATACAAATTAACCCACAGTATATAACGTGGAAGCGTCAAGACGAGTGGTTGCTTACTCATATCAAGTCCTCCTTTTCGCGTGAAATTCATGATGAAGTTGCAGCTGTAGGGCTAACTACATCGCTAACTACATCTCAAGAAGTATGGTCTTATCTTCGAGAAACATATGGAGGCAATGTAAAGCTCCAAACAGGACTTGAGGTTCTACAACTTCGCGAAGATCTCCATGTAAAACTTCACGAAAGTAATAAAAGGCTTGACACTATCTTTAAGTGCCTTCTGGAGACCAAATATATGTTTGATCAAATTACGGTTGAAGCAAAACCATTTGAGGTTGATCATTACCTCCCCGTCCTTTTTGAAAAACTGGGACCTGAATATGATCCATATGTTCCGTCCATTATCCCTGAATTAAATTCCCCTCCATCTCATCACAGTGGACGAGAAGAATGTTACCATTGTGGTAGTGAGCACCTCCAATTATACTCGTCTTCACCCTTCGTTCAAAGTGCCCGTCCTCCTACATGTCACCCTTCAAGTCAAAACAATGCACCTCCTCCAAGTCCATTACATGACTCATACGGAGTATGGTTACAAGATTCGGGAGCCTCAAAGAATGGCACACCCGATCTAGGAAATATATCCAACTACAGTGTGCGAGGGCAATAACATGACACATACTACAGACGGTACAAGTTGCTCAATTCTCCACTGTAGTACTGATAACTCCCATCTAAGAACGGAATCCAAAGAATTTCTTCTGAAAGCTATCCAACATGTTCCTTCCTTCAAGTTGAATTTGATTTTAGTTAGCGAATTCGCTATAGCGACGTATTTGTTGAATTCCACCCCACATACTACTTTTGTTGTGAAACCGAGGAAGCAAATCGCAACGCGGAAGCACAATACGATTTAGCAAGAATTTAAGATCCAACTCTAACCACGGAGAATTCAAACAAAGGCAATAATCACATACACAAGGTTTAATTTAGGTGGAAACCCTTTAAAGGATCAAAACCACCCCCAACAAACACAACGAATATATTATTACTTAGGGTTATAAGAAGTTATAGAGATCATTCAACCTCACCTTTACCCTTACAGATAATCCCCAGCAATAAACCCTAGAAAGAAAACCTAAGAAATCTCTCCAGAGCAAAACCATAGATTTCTCCATTTTCTCTCTCTAACTCTTTCTCCCTGTACAGAGGCCTTTAACTTATACTCTATATTTATTGACTTTCCATTAGGTCATCTCCGAAGTACGCATCACGAGATAAACCATCGTTTTAGATTAAATTCCCTTTAAAACAAACTTTGAAATAAACAGACAAAGCCTTTTTCGTTCGAACGACTTCAAGACTCGTCCGAATGACTTCAACGCAAACTCTGTCGTTCGAATGACTTCCCCACTCGTTCGAAGGATTTTCCCTTTTTTGAGCCGTAACCTAACAATCTCCACTTCGGCGATAAAACTATTTCTTCTACTACATTCGTCGTGTATCTTTGTCGCTTCTCAATTAAGAGAATTACCCGAGTCTAGGCTTTGCCTAGACCCACCAATCGAAACTCACTTTCTGATCATCTTTGTAGACCGTGTCATTGCTCCACCTTAAACTAAATTCCCCTTTCGAGAAATCTCCATAGTTCCTTTGGTATATGCAACCTTCACCTCTCAACCCACTGATTTACCAACCAATGCATACAAGTTTCTGCTTAGAGCTCCTTTCATGATCAAAGAAGACTTTCGATAAACTTTCATTACTCCACCTCGCCCGGAGTAATTGTAACCCTCATTATCTAACTTGGAAAGTAAAATTAGATTATGAGTCATACTCGGTATATGTTGAACATCATGAAGAACTACGATGCGCCCATCGAACATCCTCACACGAATATCACCCACTCCTAAAATCGGCCTTTGAGATCCATCACGCAAACATGCATTGTAGCCCCACTATCAAACACCCATCCTCTATCGTGGCGAGAACCATCAGCGGCCATCACGAATGCCTCATCACTATCGTTACCAGTAACCATCGCCAGTTTGTTAGGATCACTTTCGGAGCCCCTTGCCGAACTTGCTTATGTACCTTTCCCAGCTTTACAATCCGATCTATAATTACCTGATTGACCACAGCTCCAACAAGTTCTTTTTCTAAACCTATTAAAGCTTATCTTCCTACTAACCAACATTATAGATTTATCCACAAAGGATTCACTACTCTTAAGCCTTCTGTCCTCGGAAAGAAGCGTACTTGTAACCTCCTCAAAACTCAAGGTTTCCTTCCCATACATCAACGTAAGTTGAAGATGCTTGAAGGTAAACGGAAGAGACCATATGAGTTGAAGCGCCCTTATCATCATCCTCAACTTTAGCTCTGATCGATTCCAATTCCGAAACGATCACGTTCAAAGAACCTAGGTGATCACCAACGCTCGTACCCTCACCCGTCCTAAGTGTATGAAGCCGCTCTTTGAGGTAAAAGTGATTCGAAAGACTCTTTATTTGGTACAAACTTTCAAATTTTTCTCAAAGACCCTTTGCGGTCTTCTCTCCAACTACGTTTGCCAAAATGTTTTTAGCGAGACAAAAGTGTATCCCGCTCGCAGCCCTTGAATCCAGATCTTCCCAGTCTTATTCTTCATCGCCGTCTGCTTCTTGGGCCGTTATACCTTCAACCGAAGTTTTAGGTATAAGCTTCCCTTTTAGTGTTTTGCGTAACCCGCCTTGAATCAAGATATCTTGAACTTGTATTTGCCGCAATCCAAAATTGATCTTCCCATCGAACTTCTCCACATCAAACTTGATCGCGTTAGAGTACTTCTAGTTGTCCCAAACCTCCATCTAACACCAATTATTGTGAAACCGATGGAGCAAATCGCAACGCGAAAGCACAATACGATTTAGCAAGAACTTAAGATCCAACTCTAACCACGGAGAATTCAAACAAAAACAATAATCACATACACAAGGTTTAATTTAGGTGGAACCCCTTTAAAGGATCAAAACCACCCCTAACAAGCACGACGAATATATTATCACTTAAGGTTACAAAAAGTTACAAAGATCACTCAACCTCACCTCTACCCTTACAAATAATCTCCAGTAAGAAACCCTAGAAAGAAAACCCAAGAAATCTCTCCAGAGCAAAACCCTAGATTTCTCTATTTTCTCTCTCTGACTCTTTCTCCCTATACAGAGGCCTTTAACTTACTTTATATTTATACACTTTCTATTATGTCATCTCTGAAGTACACATCACGAGATAAACCATCGTTTTGGATTAAATCCCCTTCAAGACGAACTTTGAAATAAACAAACAAAGCTTTTTTCGTTCGAACGACTTCATGACTCGTTCGAACGACTTCAACGCAAACTCTGCCGTTCGAACGACTTCCCTTGTTTTGAGCCGTAGCCTAACAACTTTATCAAGTATCGTCAAAGGAGGAAGCTTTTACACCAAGGACTGTGTAATGACGCTGGTTATTATCTTTTAGTGTTTAATCGAAGAACTTTACAAGCAGTGAATCAGTATGCATATACTGGGGAGCTTTCAGGCGTGCAGTAAATCACGAGAGAATTTAGTAGTAGTTTATTTATTCAGTCATTTTTAGATAAAGCGAGGTTTTTTTATTTTAATTTTATTTATATTGAATTGAGAAACTGCATGTGATGGGAATTTATGCCAGGACCTCTTGGTTTTCCATGCACCGGTGCTACCAACTGTGCAATCCCCTGTTGACAGCTAGGTTATCTTTAAATTAAGTTTATTGAAGGCTCTTTAGTGATCCTTACCTATTTTACCTGGATATCAAGTTTTGTTAAATGACATTCTTTTGGTTGTCCATTTAGTTATATATCAATTCGTTTTCGCATACAAAATCTGTGATTATTTGAGTTGTCAATCCCTTGCTAGGCAGTCAAAGTTTCGAGCAATGTTTGTCATATTTTATATAAGCACGCGGGTCTGCTATCAAGTACTCTAGTTTACGCAAATCTCCGAGTGTTTTATCTTTCTTTTTTTGCGAAGGCTAGCGTGGGTTAAGGCAGACCCCAACTAGGTATACTAATTAAAAAAAGTTGCTAGATGGAACAAAAAAGACTGGTGAGTATCTTAGCAATTTATCATAAAACAAGTAGCTAGCTAGATTGACTCCGTGAAGCCTAACACAGTAACATGGATACATAATGCAGAAATTAGGCTCATACCGAAGGCCCAAATGAACTAGATATAGCATATGCTCGTGATGGAAGAAAACATAAATGTATTAATTAGGTATTTAGTAGTTGATCAATTAGGTATTATCTTCTTTTAGACATTCATTCAAGCAAGAATGGAAGAAGGTCATTAAGAAATCTATCTTTAAAAACTTGATGAAAGAAAATCCAAGTAGCTAAGCTATAGGTTCAGTGATATAATATTTTACCTAACTGTTTTGTTGTTAAAAGTTGGTGTGTGTGTGTGAGAGAGAGATATATATATATCACTTAGTTTTCAATAACTTTGAACAAGGTTTCACCTGCATGCAGAGTATCTCGATTGAACTGCGAATTAAGCCAAAATATTGAGAGTTATTGTGCTTATTGCCGATTATAACTAATATATATCGTAATTAATATCAGACATCGACGATAATTCCCTGATGGGCAGGGTTTGATAAATCAAACTGATTTGATATTTTGAACCTTGATTTAGAGACAGTGTTGTAGTAGAGAGGGTTGTTGTTGAAAAGTAGAGATAAACTCCATTAGTCCAATATCACAATAGGGTTTATGTGGCACATCTTCAAACGTAATATTTTGTGCATGGATATCGTCATGCAAGATTTAGTAGATCTGCATGAGGTTTTAATTAAGGAGAAGTCAACTAAGCTTGAGCCATGCAAAGCAGGAAACATGTTTCGTCGTTCTTGAAACAATTCATTTTTAGGGTAAACGTGGCGAAAGATGGTTGGTGAACATAGCTAGGAAAATATGAGAGAGTTGCAGTCATGGAGGATTAGAAGGATGTGTTTATTTGCTGATGTAATTGGAGACTCTAAATTTCCCCAAGAAAAGGAGACACGTCGCTTATGTGTAATCAACGCGATGGACGGTACCAAATCTTCTTGACATCTCCCCTCGCATTCTCTCTAAATTTCAACTATTTATAAACCCTAATCTTTGTAGTCCAACCCTCATCTCATTTTTTCATACAAGAAACGTTTTTTGTTCTCTTGTAGGACAAGGTTTTCTAAGGTTTAAATATGGGAAGAGCACCTTGTTGTGATAAAAACGGACTCAAAAAGGGGCCGTGGACGACTGAGGAGGATCAAAAACTGGTCGATTATATCCAAAAACATGGTCATGGGAGTTGGAGAAGTCTTCCCAAAAATGCTGGTAAATGTTTCTTCCATCTTCCACTTGAAATATTACATTTAACAATATTGGTCTTATCCTAACAAATAATAATTTTGTTAGTTTAACACGCAATTTCGTTCGAATTTTGTGGTCTCTAACATGGTATTCTTTTATTGAATCGTATAGAATTGCAAAGGTGTGGAAAAAGTTGTCGTCTGCGGTGGACAAATTATTTGAGACCCGACATTAAGAGAGGAAGATTCTCATTTGAAGAGGAGGAGACGATAATTCAATTACATAGTGTTATGGGAAACAAGTAAGACTAACTTAATGTCGTTTTGATTAACACTAGCTATATATGCATGAAGGACCACCTTCTATTTTTTCTTCTAATTAAGCATATTTTTTTAGGTGGTCTTCAATAGCTGCTCGCTTGCCTGGAAGAACCGACAATGAAATCAAGAACTACTGGAATACCCACATCAGAAAGAGACTTCTCCGAATGGGTATCGATCCTATAACTCATAGTCCCCGTATGGATCTTTTAGACCCATCTTCGATGCTGAGTTCGGCTATGTACAACTCAGCTCAAATGACCATTTCCCAGTTGCTCGGGATTCAGCCTTTCGTTAATCAAGAAGTTCTAAAGCTTGCTACAACTCTTCTATTATCCCAACAACAAAACTCGGACTTTCTTCTACAAAATCTTCAAGGAAATCAAATTTTCAATCACAAAACCGTAGGCCAATTTCCACCCTTCCACCCTAATCAGATTGAAAGCCTAGCTCAGGATAACCGGGATTGCACCACGTCCACTGCACCTTATCTTGGTGAGACACAACTCAATATTGACGGTTATAACACCCATGATCAAGACTTCATGGACAAAATATTCGAGAACTCGGAATACCAATCCAACAACATTAACCATAACGTCAATATCACCCAAAACTTTAGTGTTGCTTCAACTATCTCATCACCTTCATCATGCCAAACTCTCTTGGATTCCCAAACTCTCTTGGATTCATCGTCAACATATTTTCAAGGCAGCACAATGGATGATAAGGAAAGCTATGTAGCAATATGTTCAAGTTTGAAATCCCAGACTTCTTGGACTTCGAATGAACTTATGTAATCAAGAATCACAGGCATTCGATAATTTAGCTGCTCAGAGTTATAGGATTGTTTCGTATATGTTTGTACTTTGTAGTTGTTAAGAGATCAAGTTGCAAGAGCCATATTCATGGTTTATTTATTTATTTATATTGTTTTTGAGCCCGTGATACTGTATCAGGAAAGGAGATCACGACCTTTTTCCTTATACAGAAAGTTTGCAATTATTGATTTATTTTATAATTCATCAATAATTGTAAAATATAACTACTAAAAATATATGTGAAAGTCAAATATCCATTATATTAAAAGATAACTAATAAAAATATTTAAAACATAAATAAATTAAAAATACGTAGATGCATGTTGTGTTCATATGTACTTCATTCATATCCACAAGACCTTGAGTTCATTTCTATTGGTTACGGAGTTATTGCCTACGAAATTGTATTAAAAAAGTTATACACTGTCATATAGTGGAGATAGTCTTTGAATTTGATTGAGGAAATCCAAGGTTTCGAGGAACATAGAGTTTGTAAATGATGGATCACCAAACTCAGAAGATCCATTCCAAACCACCTCGTGCCCACGCGTTCAAGCATATAAACAATTTTTATGACTGTAAGTTTCAAATCTTGAGAAACATTTTTCTGCACTTGTTCTAATTATTGAATGAAATCTTATAAGATGATTAAAAAAGAAAGCATAATGTGCTTCACATCTTTGCTACAGGGAAAAGATAACCAAATTTCAAAATGAAGTATCACCAATTAATTTGATGTTGTGAAACTATTGTTCGACCGCATTCCTTAATTCAATAGGCAAAATAAATTTTATGTCCAGTTTATTTAGTGTTCTTATTAGAGTATATAGTGCCTCTACACTCCTTTAGAGTATTTAGTTTGAAGACTTTTACACATCAAATGGGATTAGGCGACAAAAGACTATTCCCAAAACACCACAGCGAAATGGTATTGCAGAACGCATGAACCGAACAATAAACGAAAGGGCTAGGAGTATGAAACTCAACGCAGGATTGCCAAAATGTTTTTAGGCAGATGCGGCTACTACGACGGCGTAGTTGATTAACAGAGGGCATTTAACGACTTTAGACTTTGGATTGTCTGAAGAAGCATGGATCGGTAAAGAAGTAAACCTTTCTCACTTGCATATTTTCGGTTGTACCTCATATGTGCTTGATAATTCATATACAAGGACAAAGTTGGATGCAAAGTCAACGAAATGCATATTCATTGGATATGGTGGTGATGAGTTTGGTAGCCAATTTTGGGATGCGAAGAATCGGAAAGTCATCCGGAGTCGTAATGTTACATTCAATGAGGAAGTTTTGTATAAAGACTTCAAAGTACTTGTGGAAATGAATCGAAGTGAAGCAGTGGAAAGTATCGATATTGAATTTGAACCCTTTTGAAAGGTTGAAGAAGAAGTCTTGGTTGAGTCCGATGCACTGGATCAAAGCGAGGAACTTAATGATCTAGACATTCCAATAGCACTTCGAAAAGAGCTGAGAAATGCAAAAACCCAAGCTAGGTACGTTAACTCCCTACATCACTTGGTACTTTCAGATGGTGGCGAATCGAAATATTACAAGGAGGCTCTAGATGTGGAATCCAAGAACAAGTGGGAGCTTTCTATGGATAATAAGATGCAGTCATTGTCGATAAATCAAACTTAGGATTTACTTCAGTTACCGAAAGGGAAGAGAACATTGCACAACAAGTGGGCATACAGACTAAAGCCGTTTAAATTTTCCTCTATGAAACTCCAACTTATAGTTCTAAAGTCGTTTCAATTTTCTTCTTTCTTTTTTTTGTTTTAATAAAGTAGTAAGCATAAATGAACCTCACGGCCATAAGCACTATAGTCTCTCAGGGACGACAAAGCATAATTAATAGTTTTGGGTTGACACATCTTACTAAAAGAGGGCACTACTCGACTCTCTCTGGGTCTTCTTCCTCTTCCTCTTAAGTTGTTAGGGTTTCTTTGATGGAGGAGGAGGTTATTTAAAAAAAAGTCTCTTTCTAGGTTACCTTCTCTCCTTATTTATAAGGGGGTCCTTGATCTAGCAGTTCTCGGGCTCACATGACGCGTATAATTCCTAAGATACCCCTCCAGGGTATTAGGCTTTACCTTTCCACGTGGGCTTAACACAAAGTGTGTATCGGTATCGGTTGTCGTGGCTCGAGGGTCGTTAAGAAAGCTTCGCCTAAGACGTGCTTGCTTATCGGCGGGAAGGTCGTCTAGCGACCTACAAGCCTTGTGATTAGTTGGAGCATGCTCCTACAGTTGCTTTCATCGTGGTTCGATGATCCTTAAGAAAGCTTCCCCTATGACGTGCTCGATTATTGGTAGGGAAGTCGTCTAACGACCTTCAAGCCTCATGGTTAGCGGGAGCGTGCTCTTACAATCGCCCCCCCCCCCCCCCCCCCTTACCCCCCCCCCCCTCAATTCTTGCTCGTGGAGAGGGAGAGCTGAGGCAAAATATATGTGTTTGTTTTATCATTTAGGTATGAGAGCATTGCCCCGTTCTGCTAAATGCGTGGTCATTTTTTGAATTCTACTTTTTCTAGCCGTTGTGTTGGAAGTGTGAGCCGTCATTATTATCTGTGCATTGGGGCAGTAAAATAAAGCAATTAATGTGTCTATCATTTATGTGGTGTGTGGTTACTGTTGCAAATGTCGGGCGACGTATCCCATCATTGTGATGGGGCCTACTGACGTATTTAAACTATCGTTTCCTTCTCCCTTTGTATAAGAGAGGTTTTATCCCTTACATATTTTTTAGTTTTCTTTCTCATCTGTTTATAACTTCAAAACTCTAGTTTTAATCGTTGTTATTTGTTGTTCTTCGATCTTTGTAGCTGTCGTTTGCCAAAGCGTTTGGAGCTCTATTTATGGTAAGTTTGCCATATACAACAGTTTTCATTTGTTGCTTATGATTGTACCTATTTACTCGGTGTGAGGTTTTCAAGTTGTTTGGTAGGTTTTCTTTGTAGTAATGTTGGAAAACTAGTAGGGATGCCGACCACCGTTAGGCTGTGTGCCAGTTTAATTTTACTAGGACCGTAGTTAGGAGGGCAGTCGTATACAGGCGAGAGGTACCTTTGGGACAATGGGTCCCTGAGTTGCCTTAGTTTAGTATGTGATAATTGTTCCCTTTTTTGTCAGGTTGAGTCTAATCGCTACACCTAGCTCATGCAAGAACGACTGATCATCTTGTACGAGTCTGTGTGTATTTGTCTTAGAGCGCTTATTGTGAGGGATGAAGTTATCTGGTGACGAGTCAGCATCAAAAGGATCGTCTACAAGACTTCCATGTGTTGTACCCCCGAATTGGGGAGGTAGTCATGACCATAAGGCAGGCCCCTCGGCCCTTCATGACTTAGTGACCAAGCCTATCATGGATTTCATGTCATGTAGGAGGGTACCAGGGGATTGGCCCATGAGGCAATTATTAGCGGTCGTGTTAGGGAAGGTCGGAAAGCTTTTGGCCTTTCCCTAGAGAGTGGTGGTCACCCGCATCATTGGCTGAGTATGAGAGTGATGGGATAAGAATGGAATATTTGGATAATCTTTACGAGCGCTCGAGGGCGAGTGGTAGTGATGATTTGATTTGGCCGGATTGCCAAACACTGGCGTTGAACCAGTACATCTGTTACTTTGGGCAGTTTGACGCTGGTCTGCGGTTCCTATTGGATGGCCTTACAATGAAATGTTTAAATTCATTTGGACAAGCGCCGGGTCAGATGAACGAGAACTTTTATAGGGTAATGATTGGTTACTACCTAATTAATCAGTCAGTACCTCTTCATTATAATGTGGGCTGTACTGACATCATGGTAGCATATAAAAAGGGGTGTTGTCCTCGACAGTGGGACTTGGTCCCTGGGAGGAGGTAGGCGCATCGAATGATCCCATACCATCGCCTCGCGTTACCCGTGCTCGTTCTAGGGTGCATCCTAAGGGATGTTAAAATCATAACTCGGTGAAGGCGGTGATATGTATAGTTAAGAGGTCCTTCGTTAAGAAGGGAGGGATCGAACCAAAGAGCCAGAAGGTCATGCATAAATGTGCTCTCGAGTGAAGGCACTGGTATTATATAGCTCATAAGTTAGGCGAGCGAAAAAAAATTAGATTGCCCACTGGTGGCAATTTTTGGTGTCATCATCTAATTCTGGTGACCGGGGAATTTGATTTTGACAGCGGTCCCAATCGTTATCTCCATCATAACGTTTTTAACACGAAGTGTATGTTCTAATTTTTTTATATACGTGAATTGTTAACATTTATGTGTGGTTTGACATCTTATCTTTTTCTCGCAGGTGTTACACTTGTAGGAGTTACTTACAAGAGTTCTCATCTACGTTGGTTGGGCATTCAGAATAAAGATTGTCAGATTCTGACGAATATCTTCGATGGAACTTTTGACTCCGATATGTATTGGTTGCCTGCAAGGTATAACGAGTCACGTGGGAGTGCCGCGAGCAACATGATCTTTGTGCAAAGCACGCATACATATAAGTCGGTAGAGAGTATTGATATGAAACCTCATTTTCTAGCTTCGAAGGAGAGGGACTCGGCTGGTGCCCCGCAGGTAGCTCCCCTTGTTCCCCGTCAGAGTGTTGGGCTAAAGGGTGTCAGCATCCATACGGAGAAGGATGCACTGAATGCCAAGCGTCACAAGACTGTACACCAAGGCCTTGCTGATGAGGAGCTAAAAAGTTTACAGGGAAAAGAGAGGGAAGCTCTCTCTCATTCCTTTGCATAGGAGATGAACCATTCTATGGGTAGTGACAAGTTATTCTCCGGTGGCTTACCAGAGGGGGAGGTCCAGAGTATGCCCTACAAGGAGAAAAAGAAGACTTGCTTAACTAAGGCTCTCTAAGACCCTCGTGCTCGTCGTTCTGCGGTCCTTGCTGCCGTGCGGGTAAATAGCTTGGTTACATTTTTTTTGTATGTACATCGTTTATGGCAACGACTCAATTTATTTTTTAAACCATTGTTATTTGTCATTTGTAGTGTACCTTGACTCTAGAGGCTGCTCTACAACGTGGCGAGATCTTTGTTAGTCGTAATAATGACTTAGAGCAACGCCTTGCTGATATGCAGGCCCACTAGATGGAGCTACTCTGAGAGGCGGTGTAATGCAAGCTGGCCTAATACATGGTGGACCAGATGAAGGCATTGGTAGAGGAGGCCAGAGTGATCAGAGAGGAGAAGGTTACACTTGAGCGGGACTTAGAGGCCGCCAACGATCGCCTAAAGAGTTTAGGGCTATAAAAGAAAGTGAACGAGTAGGCTCTCCGCGACCAGCTTGTGGGGGAGATGATGGTGTCGGTTGACTTGCAAGGCCGCGTGGGGGAGCTAGTTAAGATTAAGAATGAATATCGTCTGTCCACCAATTGGTGAGTCACCGCGGTTACCCCTCTATTGCTTACTCTACGCCTAACTCAGGATGTTCCTAAGATACGTCATCTCGGTTATTCCGTTCGGCATGGTCGACCTCGTCCCACGGGGATTGAGAGGGATATCACTGCTGAGGAAGAGGCTGAGGTTGCTGCTGAGGATGTTGCCGCTGTACATATAAGCTCTGCCTCGCAGTTATAGTATTCATGGGGAATTCTAAGAGCTCGTAGTGGCTATGTTGTATCATTTGGGAAAACTATTTGCATTTCTGGAACATGTGATTTTTGTTATTTGTATATTTTGTGATGCTGTGAATAATATTTGTTGCGCCCTCTTTGACTATCAGTTTGGCGTTCTTACGGCCTAACTTTAAAATTTAAGTTTGATTATTAGGTTCCCTTTTCCTTGTTAGGATATTTTTCTCGATCGTTATCACGGTCTATTCAGACAAAATTGGTTGATTTTGGGGTTCCTACAAGCTTTGAGCTAGTCCTCGTTAGACTATGTGTAGTAGTTGTCTTGGCAATCTAGTCTTAAAAATTGGTGGGTCTTTTTGAGTTCCCATAAACTTTGAGCTAGTCCTCGTTAGATTATGTATAATAGTCACTTTGACGACCTAGTCTAAAAAAATTGGTGGGTTTTCTGGAGTTCCCACAAACTTTGTGCTAGTCCTCATTGGACTATGTATAGTGGTCATTTTGACGACCTAGTCTGAAAAAAAATGGTGGGTTTTTTGAAGTTCCCATATACTTTGAGCTAGTCCTCGTTGGACTATGTATAATAGTCATCTTGACAACCTGAATTTACTGATATCGATGTTTATTTTGTAGTTCCAAGAAACATTGAAGTAGTGCACTTAGGCCAGTTTGAAGAAAGCTAAAAGGAAGCCGCAATAATAGAGATGTTGGTTTTCCCCATGCGCATTTATTTGTATTGGTAATCAACATAATGAAAATGCCAGGTTTAATACCTTAAAACATTATAAAAAGTAGCCTTTCTTCCCTTTAAGCTCATTCTGCACTTTAAGTTTAGGCCTTTCCTTAAGTTTGTTTATAGAATGCAGACACCATCGCAGACTCGCTTTGAAGCTTGCGTGACCGCATGGATGGATTTATATACCGTCATGTATTTCGGCAATCGCAGTTTGCCTGGGAAGCCACTGGAGCGCACCTACGTGGACCCTACGTATCTTCTTAAAGGAGAACGATAAATGTGTCAGAAGTGCTGGTTTTGGTATCTGATATTTTGAGATCAAGTAAAGACCCTGTCGGGCCGTGCGATAGTCCTGAAGACCATGGCGCTGGAGGATGTGAGGGACTCTAACATGGTGGGGCCGACTATGGTGGGTGGGAGAAGTCATGCCCTTGTTGTTTGTAATTCTCATTTGTATACTATTTTGTTTGCTTATTTGTTGTAATCATTGGTTTGGAAATGATTTTTTTCCCTTTTGGCATTTCTTCATTCGCTTGCAAGTCTGTATATGTTGGGCCAGAGGCAGTTCCCTAGGGCAACGTCTTTAATAAGAGCCAGGCTGAATTCTTTGCTTATACATGTATTTAGGACCGATTGTTGAACCGCTGGTGGGTGAAGTTCCCACCAACTCTTTCACTAGTCCTCGTTGGACTATCTAATATGGTTGTTGCTATGACCTAACTTTGAAACATGGGTGGGTGAAGCTCCTACCAACTCTTTCACTAGTCCTCATTAGACTATCTAATGTGGTCGTTGCTACGATCTAACTTTAAAACATGGGTAGGTGAAGTTCCCACCAACTCTTTCGTTATTCCTCATTAGACTATCTAATGTGGTCGTTGCAATGACCTAACTTTGAAGCATGGATGGGTGAAGTTCCCACCAACTCTTTCACTAGTCCTCGTTGGACTATCTTATGTGGTCGTTGCTATGACCTAACTTTGAAATGTGGGTGGGTGAAGTTCCCACAAACTCTTTTACTAGTCCTCGTTATACTATCTCATGTGAGCGTTGCTACAACCTAACTTTGAAATGTAGGTGGGTGAAGTGCCCATCAACTCGTTCACTAGTCCTCATTGAAGTATTTTTATCAATCGTTATTATGACCTAAGGAGACAGGATTTGTACTGGGGTGCCTAGGGAAGGAGTTGGGTTGACTCGGTCGAGTCCTGTTATTGGAAACCGAAATTGATTCGTGGTACCTTATATATTATGAAAATTGAATGACATTTATATATAAAAGGAGTTGGCTAGCCTGCCTTTCCCTCACTAAGAGTTTCTCGGCTGTAATCTTCCTGGGGCGATAAAGACACGATCACAATCCTGTGATGAAGAGATAGAGGCATTGATTGTGTCGATTATGGGCAAGGGGACCACGTTCCTCTTTGGTACTTAGGGCTTGGATGATGTTCCTGAGTTCCAGCAGTGTCTTGTGTTGGAGGCCCTCCCTGAAAGCGACCGGGAAGAAGCACAGGAGGGGTGGAACCTGCATGTTATGTTCTGTGACATCATGATGGACTCCATCTCTCATAGGTTTGAGCTGGAGATGATGGTATTAGAAAAACTGGGGCTGTGTGATGAGTATTATCGTGGTAAGGATTACCAGGCGCTTGAGAAGAAATATGGGTGTCCTGGGTGTCCTCCCTAAATTAGTTTATAAATGTTAATTGTCTTGAATAAATGATTTTTTCTCTCGTAGAGTACTGTCTTAATAATTTTGTAGATGTTGTGATATTAATAACGCCCTTATTAGTGTGAGGGACAATTTACTTCAAAAAACGCCCCCATTATGGGAAAGTTGTTTTTACTTTAAGAAACAACTCCAATATTTGGGAGGGGGTTTTACCTCAAAAGCGCCCTCAGTATGGAGAAGTCGTTTTTACTTTAAAAAATGGCTTCAATAAAAAAAATTGGGGGAGGAGTTACTTTAAAAATGCTCCCCGTATGGGGAAGTCATTTTTACTTCAAAAAATGACCCCAATATTTGGGAGGGCGTTGTACTTTAAAAACGCCCCCGGTATGGGAAAGTAGTTTTTACTTCAAAAAATGACTCCAATATTTGGGATGGCGTTTTACTTCAAAGACGTCCCCAGTACTGGGAAGTCGTTTTTACTTCAAAGAACGACTCCAATATTTGGGAGGGCGTTGAACTTCAAAAATGCCCCAGTATGGGGAAGTCATTTTTACTTTAAAAAATGACTTCAATAGTTGGGAGGTCATTTTACTTCAAAAACTCCCTCAGTATGAGGAAGTCGTTTTTATTTTAAAAAACGACTCCAATATTTGGGAGGGCGTTTTACTTCAAAGATGCACCCGGTATGGGGAAGTCATTTTTACTTTAAAAAATGACTTTAATATTGGGGAGGACATTTTATTTCAAAAATGCTTCTAGTATTTAACAGTGTTTAATTAGGTCAAGTTAAAATAGTATTTAAACTTTGGTTACTAAATTTGTACAAATATGAGTATTCTAGTAATCCAATTTTTGGAGGTTTATGGAGTTCCAGGGAGACTTGAGCTCTTCCCTTTTACTATTCATTAAGTAGTAGGCGTTGCCACCCACGACCCGTGAGATGAGGTATGGGCCCTCCTAGTTTAGTTGGAGTTTGTTATTGTTGTAGTTCTGAGCTTTGGGGAAGACTTTCTTCATCACATACTCCCCCTCTTGGAACTCTCGTGGGCCGACCTGTTTATTAAAATTTTGTTTCAATGTCTTCTGGTACCTTAGCATTCGAGAGGAGGTTTCCTCTCTTGTTTCATCAATCAAATTGAGGTTTTTGGCGAGAAGATGATCGTTGACTTTACTGCAAACGATCAACGACCTGGTCATATTGGCAAAGACCTCAGTAGGAAGCATTGCTTCAGACCCGTAGGTAAGCATAAACGGTGTGAAGCCGATCAATTTTCTTAGAGTTGTTCGGTATAACCATAGAACGTGGGGTAGCTCATCAACCCATCGGCAGCCTTTGGTTGTATAACATTTTACTAATACCCTCAGTTATCGTTTTGTTGATTGCCTTGGCCTGTCCATTACCTTGGGAGTACATTGGGCTAGATTACAATATTTTGATATTGTAGGGTCACACAAACTCAGCTACCTTACTATCGATGAATTGTAACCCGTTGTCTGCCATCAAGACTGCTGGGATGCCAAATCTGGTGATGATATGCTTATATAAAAAGCTGATTACCTCTTCTTCCCTTATGCGAGTGAGTGGTATAGCCTCGACCCACTTGGTGAAGTAATCTGTTATGACCAACAACCATTTACGCCTCCCACTTTTCATGGGGAGTATTCCGACGATGTCTAGTCTCTATTTTACAAATGTCCAAGGACTTGAGAATGTATAGAGGTCTACAGCGGGGTGTGGATAAGATGCATGTTGAATTGACATTTGTCAAACTTTTTGCCATACTTTATGAAGTTCTATCTTATCGTTGGCCAGTAAAGTCCCTGTGTTCGTGCTCGTTCAGCCATAGACCTACCCACTATTTGAGCCCCACAGATGCCCTCGTGAATCTCTTTGATGACCATCATCGCACGGGCTCCTGCAATGCATGTGAGGTATGGGGTACAAAGGCTTGTCCGGTAGAGCATGTTATTTATCACTGTATATTTTCTTGCTCTATTTTGGATACTTTTGGCGATCGACCTGTCCGCGTGGAGGATGTTTAGTTCACCCAGGAAATCAAGCAATGGTCGTTGCCAATTTGCTTCTTCATGTATGGCTCCACTGTTGGTTTGCATTGCTTCTGTTGTGTGTTCTAGTATGCTTGGTTGGTCGATGACTTTTACCTAGATAACCCTTAGCCAGTCGTCAATGATTCTAGCTAAATAGGCGAGGGTGCCAAAATGCTTGTTCTCACCGCAGTAAATGTGTTCGAGGTTGACTTTTTTAAACTTTCTATACTCGGCTATTTTTTCATAGGTCTGGAACGTCTCGTTATACTGGTTAACAACTAGCTGCGAGTTGGTAAAGATGGAAATTTCTTCCACGCCCAGTACCAACGCAGAATCTATTCCAAATAACAATACCTCGTATTCTACTTCGTTGTTACTAAGTGGGAAGTTGACGCGTATTAATTTTTTGATCTTATCATCGAATGGGGTTACTAAGACTATTCTTAGTCCGGAACCACCCACATTAACTGAGTCGTCCGTGTAGAGGTGTCATCCCTTTGTATATGGTGCCTCACTATCCTCGGAAGGAGCAACTTGGTCACTATCATCCTCGTTGATCTAGTTTTCTTCATTAATGGGAAGGTCAGCCAGGAGTTTTGCAATGACCTATCCCTTAATGGCTACCCGTGGCTTGAACCAAATGTCAAACTCCCCGAGGGTGATTACCCATTTTGTTATTTGACAGGCCTCTTTTTTTTTAAGACCTCTCGTAGGGGCTGGGTGATCATAACCTTTATTTTGTGGGCTTGGAAGTATGGTCAAAGTTTTTATGATGTGTTTACCAAGGTGAGCGCTAGCTTTTCAACTGTAGAATATCCTAATTCTGCCCCCAAGAGAGTATTACTAACAAAATATACTGGCTTTTTGGTTTTTGTGTCCTTTTAGACGAGGACTGCACTGATTGAGTCTTTCGTGTTGCCCAAATACAACCTTAGGAACTCGTGTTCCTTTAGTGCGATGAGGATTGGGGGTGTGGCCAAGTATCGTAATATATCCTGGAAGGCTACTTCACACTCCTCTTTCCATTAGCACTTTTTATTTTCCTGGATACATTAAAATAGTGGTCGACATTTATATAAGGCTTTATAAATGAAGCGGCCGAGCGCGACAATTTTTCCTACGAGAGTCTGAACCTACTTCAATGTCTGAGTTGATGGCATATATACATGCTAAGGCCCGGATTTGGTCAGGGTCAGCCTTTATCCCTCGTTGAGTGACCAAGTGTCATAGGAACTTCCCCGAAGGGACGCCAAAGGTGAACTTCTCGAGGTTTAATCTCATTATGTAGTGTCTCAGTTTGGTAAACACGGTCTCAAGGTCGGTTAGATAATCGTTATGTAGCTTACTTTTAACGAGCATGTCATCGATGTAGACTTCTACTGTTTTACCCAACTGTTCTTCAAACAATGTTGTGACTAGTCGCAGGTGTATGGATTTTACATTCTTCCGACCGAAGGACATCACGGTATAACGATACAAACTCTGCTCTATGGTGAATAATGTACATTCTTGATCTTTAACGGCCAGAAGAATTTGGCTATACCCTGAGTAACCGTCCATAAATGATATGCGATCATGGCCGACTGTGGAGTCTACTAGTCTTATTATGAGGGGCATAGGGAAACTGTCTTTTGAGAAGTTTTTGTTTAGGTCAGTAAAATCGATACAAACTCGTGTTTTACCATTCTTCTTGGGGGCCGCCGCCATGTTTGCTACCCAGTGGGGACGTCTATTAAACCCTGCTTTGAGTAACTTTTGGATCTCGTTATTTATTTCTGCTCGGAGCAATGGTCTATTTGTCATGGCTTCTGTTTAACGGGTGTTGCCTTCGTATTATCGTACAAGCGGTGACAGGCAATGTCAGAATTGATGCCCAACATTTTGTCAAACGACCAGGTGAAGACATCCTTGTATTGTTAGAAAATGGTTACCAAGTCCGAACATTCTTTTCTTGTCAATAGTGAGGCAATATACGTAGTTCTCATAGGGCTGTTGACGGTGTTAATTCTCTGCTAAACGTGTATATAATTACATTATTTTGGTCAGAGGTGTATTTTGTATTAATTTGCATGTTGCTTAGGTAAGCAGAAAAGGGGGACGAGTCGACCGCCACAGGCTCGTTCCCTATTTGTTTTTATGTCCCTATTTGTAAAGTTTTTCCCTTATTTCCACTACACCAAAATCTATAATTTGCCACGGATGTTTTCTTAAATTTTCTACGGACTAAGTCCATGCACCGCTGTTACTGATATAGTCTGTGGCAAATATTGAAGTATCCATAGCAATTTTACTTTTAAGTTAATGTTTTATTTTCTTCGGTGTTATTTAAACTTTTTATTTCGTTTTTCTCTTTTTATTCTCTCTCTTACCTTTAACCATTCAACTATCATCTCTCCTGAGAACCACAAAATTTTCGATGTTTCTATCACAATTACAAAGGTATCAAACACTCGATTTTTAGAAATCTCTGTGATTGTAGAAAACTTGAACTCTGTTAGCTTAATGTACATTTATCTTAATGATTTTGCCATATGTTTTTTGTTATTGGAGTTGAAATCTGCAAATTTTTGCTTTCTCCAAGTTATTTTAATAAATTTATAAATTATGTGTAATATAATTGGGAATATTTGAGTTTAGGTTAATTTACATTGAAAAAGGAAAGAGGATAGAAATGAGTACTGATATGCCTCATTCAACTTATGTTGTCATCATGTTTATGTAACTAGAGTTTACCAAAGGATGCATAAAAATTAAATTCCTTGAATTGACCTTAGTATATGATCTCAAGTTGATGTTGTACGGTGAGGATTTGCACGTGCTCTTACTATGTCTAGTATAAAGTATCCAATGGATAAAGAGACTGGGTGAGAATCCAGGAGGATGTCTCCAATGGATACAGCCTGGAAGAAACCTTACAGAATGGGAAATTACTCCGTCAGGTTAATGGCTTAATAGTAGCCCATCTTCGCGATAACGACCTCAATCAGGCTGCTGCAGCGGTTGCTTCAGCAACCATGACGTTGTTAAATGTTGAAGCCCCTCCAAACAAACTTGTTGAGCTCGTAGCAAAAGGTCTTGCAGTGGAAAGGGATGAGGCATCCAAGGGCATTTCTCCTACTACACTGTTCGACACTGGGACGTTGGTGTCATCTGGATATGTTTCTGCCCCACCCCATCGTGTTGTTTCCGTCGATTTCAGTGTTGTTCAGGATACAAAAGCTACTTCGAAGAGTTTCCTAAAGCATGAGACTAGAAAAGTTTTTGAGCATCAAAATATTGCCAGATGTGCAAGATTTAGTCCCGATGGACAATTTTTGGCGACTGGGAGTGCTGACAAATCAATTAAGCTTATTGAGATCTCTAAAGTCAAGCAAATGCTGCTGCCAGAGGTGAAAGATCGGCCAGTGTGGCCTGTTATACGAACATTCATTAATCTTGTGCAGCCCGTCAATGATTTGAATTTCCATTCTCAATCTTCTGTAATTATATCTGGATCAAAAGACGGCTCCATAAAGTTTTTGATTTTTCAAAAGTAGTGAAAAAAAAATCCTTCCGAGTTATTCAGGATACTCACAATGTGCGTTCCGTATCTTTTCACCCTTCTGGGGAATTTCCCTTTGTAGGGACAGATCATCCCATCCCGCATTTATACGATGTTAATACTTTCCAGTGTTACTTTTCGGCCAATGCTCCGGAGATAGGAGGCAATGGTGCAATCAATCAGGTGAGATATGCCCCTACTGGTGGCACGTATGTAACTGCATCTAAAGATGGTGCTATTCGGGTATGGGATGGAGTAACTGCCCAGTGTGTTCGGTCTGTGATTGGAGCACATGGTTCAACCGAAGCTACCAGTGCATGTTTCACAAGGGATCAAAGATTTGTTCTCTCCTGTGGGAGGGATTCAACAGTTAAGCTTTGGGAGATTGTCATTGAAAGACTAGTCAACCATTATCTCGGAGCTATACATACACAGTTGCATTGTCAGGCTACTTTCAATGAAACAGAAGAGTTTGTCCGTCTATGAACCAAGCAATGAGATTGTTGTCTGGGATGCCCTCACTGAGCACTCACCAACTGATGCAGCCTTTATCACCTGTGGAGCTGACAGATCAGTGTGATTCTGGAATGAAAATCTCAAGATATCTGAAGAGATCCTGTTTATTCTCAATCTTTAGGTGCACAGTTTCATGTTGAAAAACAATTATCCTGATGAGATTGCCACAATAATATTTGAGAAAGTAAGAGAAAAACGAATGAGCTCCATCGATTAAGTGAAGTCATGGATGATGGATAGAAGGGATGCCCGAAACTTGCTGAGACTGAATTTGAGACCTAAATATCTAATGTAAGGGATGCCTCTTGTTTTCTCAACTGCCATCTGAAAGGGTTGGTGAAAAGATGAAAACGGATCGAATGTATGATTCGGTTAATCTTCTCCTCTCCCTACAAGTATGAGACTAGTATTTTTACGTAAACTCTTATAATGTGAGATTGCATTTTGTGTCATATATCTCATTGATAAATGGTTCACTGCAGAGTGAAAATGGTGGATTGTCGGCTTGGGAACCGGCAACTGCGCATGAGTGGTTGGAGGTATCTTCGTTTGCACATATTGTTCAATGGTTTGTTTACGATTTAATTTTCTGAATGTGACCTTAATTTTTAAATCACTTCACAGGTACTAAACCCAGCAGAGTTCTTCCAAGACATTGTTATTGAACATGAATATGTGGAATGTACTGCATCAACAATCCAGGCGCTAGCAGTGTTAATGAAACTATATCCTGGACATCAGAAAAAAGAAATTGAAACTTTTATTGCAAAAGCGGTACGCTACCTAGAAAATCAACAAATGTTGGATGGTTCATGGTACGGCTGTTGGGGAATTTGCTTCATTTATGGATCATGGTTTGCACTTAGAGGGTTAGCAGCTGCTGGGAAGAACTGTAATAATAGTCTGACTGTTCGTAAAGCTTATGAGTTTCTACTTTCTACGCAATTAGCTTCTGGTGGTTGGGGAGAGAGCTATAGGTCTCTGAAGATCCTTGTAGATATATGCCAGTAAACTAGATTTAGAACACACTCGCCACAACAAGGAAAGAGCAACAGAAAAGCACAATACGTTGGTGGAGATAATTATGAAGCGAGAGCAAAAGGGGCAACAGAAGATTAGATATGCATTCTCAGACAAAAACACCACCAGAAAATGCTCATGGATATGATATTAAGTATCAGGAAGAACAACGCCAAGAAACAAAAAATGTAAGTTTTAATTTCTTGATGTCATCTCTCTTTTGCTTTTGATATATGCATCATATGGAAGATCATGTATTTGATATTTTTTTCTTCTGTGTGTATAGGTCATCATCAGAAGATCATGTCTCACATAAAGATTTATCAAGGCCAGTAAGGACGGTGTTGAGAGTAGTGAAAATGCTGAATTTGTGCGTTTATGATTGTTTGATGAATGTACGAGTTTATGATTGTTGTATGAATTATGGTCTGATAATTTTTTTGATATATTTGTGAAAAAAAAAATTTGAAAAAATGATAAAGAATTGCCACGGACTTTATTGGTGGTAAATAAATAGCCACGGATTAAGATTGTGGTTTACCTTGTTTTATTCAACGGTTTATATCCGTGGTAATAAATTAACCACAGATTAAATCCGTGGCAAAACAGTAAATTAAGCTCGGATAAAGTCCGTGGCAAAAAAATTGTCACACACCTTTTACTACATACATCCACCACAGTAAAAGTCTGTGGCAAATAGTAGGTTACCACAAACAAAGTCCGTGGTATTTTGCTAAAATTGGTGTAGTGTTCGTGAATTCTCGAGGGCGACCAAGATTGTTGAAGGAGTGGCATAACAAATACAAACGGCGACTTGGTAGCCTCGTATTTGGTACGTTCTAAATTTTGTTGGGAAACAGCTTACCTGGTGGTAGGAAGATAGGACAGCTCTCATTGCATAAATCTACTCTCGTCCGAGGATGTTGTTGTAGTGGACCGAGGGGCTATTGATGATTACAAAGGCTATCGATATTACAACTGGTCTGGCTTGTACCTGAGTAACAAGTTCTCATACGGCTCGTTCGGTAGACCCGTTGAAGCCTGATATTTCAATCTTGGAGAATGTCATGCAATCTTGAATGTTTATATTTTTTAGAGCGTCGTGATATGGGATGTTTGCTCCACTTCTCGAGTCGACCAATATGCGTTTGACCAAGACTCCTCCGATCATGATCCAAATAACTAGGGCGTCGTCATGTAGATGGGATACCGACCCCATGTCATTGTTTGTGAAGTAGATGGCTTGCCCTTGGTGTGTCTCCGGAACTGTCGTAACCCCGTGAGCTATTCTTTAATTCTCACTTAGCCGATAACACTGTCTCGTGGAGTTGGAGATGGCCTTATGGGATTGTGCCTCGTTGATGTCTCCCGAGATCATCTCATAGACTACCACATGTCCATGTACTTGCACGATGGCTGCTGGTTCGGCTAGTACCCTGTAAAGGAGGATATCTGTTGTTGGAATTGGTCGTTTTAAGTATTGAGTATAGTGTTTTTTCCTGAACCATGTCTCAGTCATGTTGATTAGGTCGTAACATGCCTCGGTTTCATGCTCGTGGACTTTGTGATGAGCACAATATGGTCGTCTAGGTCGGTCGACCTTCGGGTGTGGCTTTCTGTAGTCCAAATCTTTCTTGGCAGTAACGAGAAGGTCCGCTCGTGTAATAGTGAGTTCATTGGGTGAGTATCGTTCATAACGCTCGACCTTTGGCTTACCGTCCTAGAGGAGGGGGGTTTAACTTTACCACGAGGGTCTTTATTTACTCTCCTTTTGTTCTTTCCCTTGTCGTACCCGTGATTGGCAATGGGGCGGAGGTAGTGCTGAGAAGGGCGGCTATTTGAGAGGCAAACACACGGTTGTCTACTTATAAATTTTGATATTTTTGGACCTCTACATACAGACTTTCCAGCGTCTCGGGTCATTTTATATGCAAGGCTTCGCGTAGCTTTGAACTGGATAAGCAGGCTCCCATAAAAGTTAAGCAGGTTGTCGGGGCATCTACCCTCTCAATGAGTGTCAGCTTATTCTTGATCTTGTTAGGAAGAAATTAATTATTTCTCTAACCTGCTTCTTGAGAGAAAATAGCTCTGTGAGTTGCTTCTTGGATTGCTGGTTGTACATGTACTTTTCTACAAATGCCAGAGAGAGCTGCTCGAAAGTGGATATCGTGTGGAGTTCAATGCTTTGAAACCATACCAAGGACCTGTCTGACAAGGTTGAGGGGAACAGCCAATACATGTACTCTTCTATTTGGTATTGCAGGTCAATACTATACTGGAACTTCGAGATGTGTTGATCTGGGTCTTGGCTTCCGATGAAGGGGTTTATATCTTTGGCCTGGAATAGCTCTGCCCTAGTACATAATTCATGATAGTCTCTGTGAATGGGGTACTATGTATCCGGCGTAGAGTCTCCTTCGTTAACCTCTTGGTCGGGTCGTTATTTTGCATATTTCTTATTAACGCTTCCACGGAAGCGGTCGTTAGAGGTAGATGGTCGCTTTTTCCTAAGTCTCTTCGTGGACCTCGTCCTCCCCAGGTGGACGACTCATCGCAGTAGTTGTCTTTGTATTAATCATATGGTTGTCCAAACTGAGGCGTTCCTTGGTATCGTTCGTTAAATCGGTCATTGTAAGTATTGAGGTTGCTTAAACTTTTACCCTTTTATATTTATAGACATGTTTAAAACAATATGAACTTCCAATGACCATCATAGTTTATAGGTATTGAAGTCCACAATTTTGCTTGTTAATGAAAAGATCTTATATTTGGCTTTCTTTTTTAGTTGGTATTAAATTTCCATCTGAGTATAGTTGGTTTCCTAGACAAACTAGTGTTTGTATGCAAACTGAATTGCTTAGTAGCCTCTACATGGTTTGATATTTGTGTTGACATTGTTATTATTAATGATAACAAACCCAATAGGAAAAAACTTCAAGGTTAATGAGTTTGGTTACGCATTTCAGTTATAATTTTTTCTTTAGTTTAGAATTTCTTTAATGCATATTTTTCATATAAACAATAGAAAATTAGTGAAGATCAAGGTCGCCCCTTTACAACTTTATCTTCTTCTTTTTTGAACAAGTACCCTCTTATGTCGTCTAATTCTGCAGCATTATTGCAACCTTCCAAGGATAATTTGAGGTTTTCATATTCGAAATCTATCATCTGATTTATTTTTTCACGAATATTTATGACGTATCCTTGAAATTTTCTTGACATTATAGTAGTCTTTTACTTTAACTTTTAGTTTTTTAACATGAAACAAATAGTCCAAACCAACAATTGCAAATCTCTTTACGCTTGTTGTTATGAAAAAATGATTAAGCTCTGGTAAGAGGGATTGATGGTCTTACTCTTTGAATCTTGTGCAACATATGGTTTTATGAATAAACCGAGAATAAAAATTCTTATTTTGGATTAGCATCACCCTTGCACCCACCCATACATAACTGTAATTCATTAGATATAATCCCATACTTCAGTTGTTTCCAAGGATATGGAGATAATATATTTCTATGTCTAACTTAGAGTATTGGACTTGAGAAGTTCACGATATATTTTTTAGCTAAAGCAAAATACTAGAGAAAATAATGGGCAGACTTTTATAACTTGAAATGGGATTTGTAAATGGTTTTGGTACTTGGGCATACTAGATTATTGCTAGCATATTAACTAAAGTTGGAGAAAGTGACATGGATAAACACCACAATTATCAGAAATACTCAAAAATAGCTCACCTTATAAAGTTGGTGGTTTTATTTTTTGTTTGTTTACAAGAAACTGATTATTATACTACAAGTGCTTTACTCATGCTAAAGAAATGGAATAGAAATGCTATGAAATGATTTTTATATTACCATACAAAATTTCCAACAACCATCAATAACATTGTTGAGGGGCATAGATAGCATTATACTTAGAAGCCATGTTAATATGCATTAGACATTCAGCAACCGTAGCAATCAACAAATGTTATGATATGAGAAAAGATACCAATCAACACTAGCTATGATCAATAACAAGTAGCATTTACAATATGCTATCTTAGAAAGAAAAGATAGCATTTAATGAATGTTCTGTAATGTTACGATGGCATTAAAAGAAAGTTGTTAAAAAATGAATTGATAGCATTCACAAGTACTATACTTCAATGGCATTTAGAGAAATGATATCATAAAAAGGATAGCATTGCTTATCACAGCATGTAAAAAACGTTATCGTAGCTTTTAATAGCATTTTTTAATGTTATTAAAAGCGGTTTTTCTTGTAGTGCTTGGTGATTTTTATCGCCTTATCTAGTGATTTCTCATTGAATCACTATGATTTTTTTACTTCTTCTTTCATCACCAATGCAGTTTGGGGTCTATATTCCTATCACTAGATGTGATCTTTTCTATCATATTATGTTGTGAGTTATGATTTCTTCTTTGGACCGGGTGAAGATGTTGAACTCCTTTTACCACAGCCATCTCTTTCTCGAGTGATTATCTATTATTTAAGTTTTTTTTTATTTCCCTCTCTCGAGTGACCATCTCCACCTCTAGTGATTCTCTCTTCTTGGACTGATCCTCTCTTTTACGGTCTTTTTACTTTTACTTGAGTGTCTCTATTTTCTCAGTATATATTCAAAATATTAATATTATCCTTGTGTGAAAAAATTGGCAAGTCAGTAGCTGTCGTTGATTTCACAACTTCTGGTTACGTAACCACGTGTGGGAAAAATAGCAAGTCAGATATTACTGCCACCGATTTCACAGGTGATGTGTAAAGTTTTGAAATATTTCTACTGCTACAAAAGGAAATACTGGAAGAAGATTTATCAAGGGGAGTTTTCAATTTTGTATTAGTGAGGGAGTGATTGTATCTTTGTTAGGGACTATCTATTTGTTTACTCATTGTCATCTACCTTGATACGAGCATGTTCATATCAACGTGAGGGGGAGTGTTGGAGTATATAGTGTGTTTACACATATACTCCTCCTTTAGTCCTATATTAGTTAGTAATAGAAGTAGTTTAGTGACCCCCTATTATATAAAGAGCAATAAAGCTTGTAATAATTAAAATCTTGGAATATCAATATTTTTCTCCCCTTCTTATTTCTACAGTTCTCAATAGTGAAAGGAGATGTCATGGATACATAATGCCTAATCTTTTTGTCATGTAAAATTGAAAATACATTTCCTAAAAATATTAGTAACCATATGGGGTTTGGGTATTAGGATCTTAGCTAGTTGTAATTTAGCGCCTATTATGAGACTAGTGCGAAGAATTGCTTCTAAGAGTGATAACACTTGGGTGGACAGGGTTTATAAGATTCTTATTAAAAGAAAGAAGTTTTGGACTATGAAAGCTCCCGAGGACAGTTATATTGTGTGCAAAGAGTGTTGCAGACTAGAGAAGGGGCATCCAAGAATATAGTTCACTTAATTGGAAATGGTAGACACTGTTGTGGGATGAGCCTTGGCATCCAATGGGTATTTTGGGAAATAAGTTCAATAATATCTACTTTCAGTTGTATATATGACTCTTACTTGAACACTAATGCTCATGTGAGTAATCTTATAGTGAATAGCAGATGGAGCATACCTATTCACATACAAGGAGCTCTTGGCCAAGATTTTCTGGAGGTCCTCCCACCTGTGTACTCTGTGGTTGGGAACAAAGAAAAAAAAATTAATTTGGAATGCATGTACTAAAAGCATCTCCAGCAGCTGAGTGTGAGCTCTGTCTACTGGCCCACCATTTGTTAAAGAAAGCCCAACCTAAACTCAACTCTTCCAGGAGTTGGGCTAACATATTTTTTTCATTTGCAAATTAGAAGACTTCAAAGCACTGTGCGGTAATCAAAATGCTGAGTGGTAACCCAAAGCCCACGCGGTAATCAAAACACGGCTACTTCATCTATTAACAAAACAACTCACTTTGTTCTATCCCTAAAACTATTTTTATTCTCCCTCGCACTTCATATCAAAACAATAAAAAAAATTGCCAACCTCAAACCCAATCAAATGGAAATGCATGCCACGGGAAAACCCACACCCAAGTTGCTTCCCTAATTTCAGAACAATAAGAGATTCAGACAAAGCTATAATTTGGTGAAATCTGGAAGAAAAAAAAAGGTTGTATCTGAAGAAATTTAAGGCCAATTACAACCAAACCAAGATGAGATTTTGTCGCTGCGGTATATTACCACTCTCTTAGAATGCGTGACACATATTTTATACTGGCAAGGATCTCATGATATGTTTTTGTTTAATGACGACTTGTTATTTTTGTTAACCAAGTGTTTGACAAAATGCTCCAATTAACAGAATCGCGATTTGATGCGTCCACATGGCACATTCACTACAGTTATAAAAGTTTGGAATGAGATTGCCATGATTCAGACAATAAGGGATCCTATGGTGAAGATATTCAGGAAGTTCATGGAGATCAAATTGGGTAATTTCGATAATCGGCTAATTCAGGCGCTAACAGGGTGCTGGTGGCCGACGGCTCACACTTTTCTCTTCCCGTGTGTAGAGATAGGAATCATTCCATTATATTTCATAATGCTTACATCATTGTCAATCGGCAAGAATCCTGCACCATTTTCGTATGACGGCCGATAGAGTATTCTATCTGAGGCGATAAAATTGCTCCCCCGCATTACATTAAATAATATAAAGAGTGGGAACGTCAGCATTGTACATATAAGGATATACTTGGCTGTCACAGATGATCGGTCTAATGACAGTACGATGGCTCATGCTTTTATCCTTTTCATGATAAGACATTTATTGTTCTAAATGTCCAACGATACCTTCCTACTTGGATATCTCGAGGCTGTGGCCGATTTGGGCCTAGCTCTTACATATGACAGAGGTTCTACTATTCTTTCTTCTCTATACTATGGCTTGGATACCGCATTCACGACCGGATGTGCCTCATTAGATTTTTACAACTCATTGAGGTACACTAGCATTTTTCCAATAATACAAATCAAATATCTTGCAATAGACATCTTAAATAGAATTTGTAATTATTTTATGTATTGTTCCCAAATGTAGTATTGGTTCTACGAGTATTTTGAAGTTGGTCGCCCCATTGTCAGCAATGCGCTGAAGATGAAGTCGTATCCTCGCCTCAAAGCATAGGAGAAGGGGAACATGAAGAAAACATATAACCAGGCGGGGAACTTGTTTACTATAACCAGATACCTCATTGACCACCGGACTATTGATTCGATCAACTGGCATCCTTGGGAAATATATGCGGCTTTAGAGTTAGATGACGTATATATCACTTCAGATCTATCTTTAAAGAGGATGCCACTTTAAGTCTCAAATGGGAACTGCGAGTATTACTTGAGGGATAGATGTTGGAGATAGTTGACTGGTTATCCGGGTATTCTGATGGATCATCCGTCCAGCATGTCACCACATCTTAGTCTAGTTAATTTAGAGGCTTTGAGAGCATCCAACTTCGTTGACTGTAGCCAGTTTGTGATGGACAAGTCGAGGGTAACTTACGTCGACTACTATAGTAGTATGACTACTGAGGTTTGCCACCTGTTGACAGATTCACAGAGGATGGGGAGCATATATCTTTTGGGGGTTAGTGCACTCAGGTTTGGCATTATACCTGTTATAGTTAAGTCAGTAGAGGTCCATAGCCTGTCTCAGGACTTCAGTCTATCCAGCTTGGAGATGGGGCCAAACCCGGGGTAACAAATAAAGTGGGCAAGGAGGCGTCAGATGATCCCCATCTACTGCCTGAGGGAGCTACCGCCCATACCTCCTTGCTACAACTTAGAGGATTTGTAGAACCAGAGTTTGGGTATGTGACGTGTTGCCCTTACAGAGTCTGCGTGGGATGACTAGATGTTCGCAACGTTGACTAATCAGGTTGCTACTCTGACGAAGGGTTATGACATTATCAACGAGCAACTATATCAGCATGTAAGAAATTTATTTTTTTATTTTTATTTTTTAAGGTCATATTTATTTTGTCCAAATCTCAGTCTTTGTCCTTATCAAAACTTACAGCTGACGACGATATCAAATTTAAAGGTGGTGGTGCTACCACATAGAGGTAGCGCTAAGATTAGGCAGGGGACCCGTGGACATGGCATTCGAACTAGAGGAGTCAGTAGTAGCAGTAGGGTGTGGTGTACTGGGATGATATTGGTCTGCCTCTGTAGATATAGTTGTGAGATGAGTTTTATTGTAGAAGTATATTTTTATTGTGCATCTTTGTATTGAACTATTTAAAGACGTTGTACTGTACGACTTTTGTTTATCTATATTAGTATTTATACGACTTGATGTTCTATTTCTTTAAATTCAATTATTATCGATCAATTTTGGCTATAACTTGAATTTAAATAGAAATACAATTCTTAAAATAGTAGTTTTATGCTCGAAATTAAACTAAAAATAGATACAATTAAAACTAAATTTAAAGTCTACATATGTGTCTAATTCATTGTTCAAGTGATGTAGGGATTAAACTATGACCATTCAGTAATGGGGAGCGGATCTCGTCCATAGTTTTCTTGCCGATAATTTACAGGAGGATCAGGCGGGACGTAGTTTCGATAAAAAATATTGTATGGAGTCTCGAATGGGAACAGCTGGTTATATTTTTTATACCATTCATCTCTGGCTTCGTGCAAAATATAGGCTAATAAAAAACATCTGACCCTGATATCAATACTCTTCAGTCACTCATGAAACTCATCACATTTCACCTTAAGTAGATTCTGCCTATTGTATAATTCTACAGAAGCGTATTGAAGTTCTATGTGCTCCCTGAATCGGACACTAACTCGTTCCCATAAATGATTGAAGTCGAGTTGTCGAAGAGGTGGATTATTAACAAATTTCTGCTAGGACGCGGTGAGGGTGCAGTCTTCATTCCAGCCAAATACCACTGAAGAAGTCATGGTTAGAGCTAAAAAACTAGTAGAATTAAAGTGGAGGGATTATTGTAAAGAGCTAAAAATATATATAGCAAGAAAATTGTAGTCGTTGGATATGAAAAAATAGCCATTGGGAGGTTAAAAATATTTGTTGGGAAAGTAAACATGAGTTTTTTCAAAAGAAGAACTAGCTATTTGGGAGCACAAGAAATGTGGCAGTATTTTGATTACCGTGCGGTGTTTTGATTACCGCGCGGTAATCAAAAGCCCGCCGCATTTCCTGTCCTCCCAAACAACTGGGTTTTTTCCCTTTATATAATTATACTCATCAATTTGTTTATCTGTCCCTTCCTCAGTCTTCTAACCTTGATATCCCAAACCCAGAGCCTTACATGTCTTCCTCGTCCTCCTTATTATCTATTGATAATCCTTCACGCGTATCTTCATCCTCTGACAATCTTATACTTGTTTGTACTACGGCAATGGCCGCTATACACCAAGATGCAGTAGACCTAGTAGTATAGGATAAAACTTCGACTCACCGCGGAAGTGTCATGGGCCGTGAGGATAAGAGAAAGATGCAAGACCAAAAATTAGGATATTACAACATTATTTGGGACTACTTCAATACTCCTTACACATATACAGAGGTAGATTTTTGACAACATTTTCGTATGAGTAAACAAATGCTTTTGCGAATATTAGATGTAGTAGTAGCACATGATAATTATTTTGTCCAAAAAGTTAATTGCACAAAAGCTATTAGGTTGTCACCCTACCAAAAGATAATCACGGCACTACGTGTGTTAAGCTACGTTGTCGCGACGGATCTTTTTGACGAGTATTTAAGAATAGGAGAAAGCACAATCTTTTTAAGTTTGGAAAGGTTTTATGTTGCGGTTATAGAAATTTTTGGAGGAGGAATATCTTCGAGCACCAAACGTGGCCGACGTCAAAAAGTTAAAAGCGATATGAGAGTCACAGGGTTTTCCCGACATGTTAGGAAGCCTTGATTATATGCATTAGATTTGGAAAAATTGTCCCTTAGCTTGGTACTGTCAATTTACTGGTCATTACCCCAAGGCGACTATAATTCTTAAAGTGGTAGCTTCACACGACCTTTGGTTTTGGCATATTCTTTTTGGATTTCCAGGGGATAACAATGATATCAATGTCCTACAACAATCACATCTTCTTACCAACCTTGCCGATTGTATCACTCCACCTTACAATTATATAATTACCAAAAAAACTTATGATATGGGTTATTACCTAGCGAATGGCATATACCCCAAATGGGGAATATGCCCCAAATGGGGAACACTTATCTAAACTATCTCCAATCCAGTTACAGCGAAACAAAAATTGTTTGCTTAACAACAGGAAAGTTGCTGAAAAAATATAGAGCAGGCGTTTAGGGTTTTGTAATTACGGTACAATATTGTCAAAAATTCGTTTAAATTGTGAAAACCTAATGTTTTGAGCAATGTCATGAAGGCGTGCGTGATAATACTTAATAAGATCGTCAAAGAGGAACAAAGTTCTTTTCCATCATACTAAGGCTACAATCCCGATGATCCCTAAACTATCGAAGGCAGACCTATTGTATACGATCGCAGAATAATAGAAGCTTTTATAACAAAATGAAATGAATTCAAAGTCGAGAAATACATTGTAATCAAGTTTTTGATATTGCATTCATCTTGAATTTGTTTTAACGCAATATTCTCGGGAAAAAACATTTCTTCAAAAGAATACATTATTAGAAAGTAAACTACATTCTTGGAAATTAAGCAAAATTCATCAAAGTTAAATTGCATTTCATAACCTGAACCGGTACTTGGTCCTCCATTCTTGTTGACCCTTTTCATTTTTCTTTCCCGGGCGTCGTAACATTAACGGGTATTGAAGCATTTGCAGAACCCATATTTAACTCAGTAGATTCAGCATTGAATAGGTAGTTCTAAAAGTAATTTGGAGGATAAAAACCTTGAGGTTGAGTGACCGGATAGTACTGATAGAACGGGATAAACGCCTGAGGTTATGGTTAAGAGAGTATAAAGTAATTTCAATACTATCCTCCTAATACCCTTGTACCCTTGCAACATAGAGGTATATGATTGGAATTGAGATTGGTTGTGGTAGAGATATGGAGTAAATTGTGATGATGGGTGTTAAGAGAATGGTGTTGAAGGTGGGTTTTGGGATGATAGGGTCGACGGTATTAATTAATTATTGTGGTGCCGGAATTTGTCATTTGAGCCATGTGGGACGATGAAATTTTTTACCTAAATTTGTGGCTTTGAAGTTCTGAATTAAGGGTTTCTTCTCTTAAAATGGGTTAAAGAAGATAAGAACTAGCCGTTGTATTACCGCTGTTATTATACTATTCATATTTTTTTTTAAATGACTCAAAGCGGACTTTATTACACCGCGCAGATTTTCTTAAATTCACTGCCACAATCCCTATCCATCTCATCCCACACCACAATGAAAACTGTAGACTTAAAAATACTGTGCAGTATTTAAAACATTGCGCGGTCAATCCGGGCAGAAATCAGAACACCGCACAGTATTTAAAAGAACGTCAAACACTTTTTTTTTAGTGTAAGCTCCTTACACCCGGTTGAGTTCTGACACATTCAGGTCAGCAACTCACATCGAGTTTTTTTCTGCGGGATGAAGACGAAGAGACTGAGATACACACTACATTCATGCGTGAGTCCTCAGGAGCACTACCCCTTGATTTTGTGCACGGAATCTTCTCAAATTGAGGGTTTGATGTAGCATATCCCTCATAGGGTCATCTACCCGTGTGAGATCGTGTGAGACTTATGTTTCTTTTATATTTAAGCTTAAGGTCTGTTGGAGAGGTCCAATGTGAGTTATTAGCAGTTCCTATTTTTAGGTTAGTTTGTTGAATATTCCTAGTTAAAGTTTCCACCTCCCTTATGTTCTATTAAAGGGAGGCTAGGTTCTCTTATTATTCAGTTGCTTTTGATTAATAAAAGTTAATTTGTTTAGTTAAAACCCTAGTTTTCTCTAACTCTTAAACACAACTTCATCTTCATACGAATCTTGCTTCCACATTCGTAGTAATCACATCAATTTATGTTGCGTACACTAGAGCTAGTGGTATTTTGATACATGTGGTGGATATTGCTAACAACTTGAGAAATATGTGCTATATAGGACCTGCACCCAATATTCATTACTAAGATGCATGTTTACTACACTTGAATACCTCCTCCTGAAGGAATAATTATGTTGAACACTCATGGAGCATATACTGAAGAATGGGGAGGGAATGGAGGAGTACTCAAGGATTTTAGAGGAACATGCATGCTTGCATTTGGGGGAAGATCTAAGCCATAAACAATCAATACACAGAGGGCTGCAGATTACTCTAGAGACTGGGGTACATAGAATGTACATATGAACTGACTCTAAGTTAATGGTGCAACTGATAAAGAAAGATAAGAAGGACCCTTGGAGCTGCCACATCATATTACTTGAGGTTAGACACTACATAGCACAACTCTTAGAGTTTGATATTTCCCATAATTTTAGAGAAGTTTATGGCTTCTTATTGTAATTTAATACATGATGAGAGTGTACTTGCTCTTAGCCCCTTGCTTGTAGATGATGAGCGCGTAATTATGATATTTTTAATATACCCGAACATCTATTTTAGTTGTCCATTATATTTAATTTTGGGTACTTATGCACGTTTGTTTGATTGTAGCTATTGGAGATGGATATTTGAAGCCAAGCTCTTAAAGTCAAGTAAAAGTCTTTCCAGCAGTTCATAGCACAAAAAGTCAAAGACACAATATATTTGGTCTCAAGATTGAAGAAATATATACACAAATATTCTTGGAGAATAAGATCAAATAATATATTGCATCCAAGATCCTTGAAGATATTTTATATAGAAGATATATGCAAAAGTTTCCATGAAGAAAGATCTTTATATCACTTAAGGGAATTATATGCAAGAATCTTTGGAGATTGGTCGTAAAATTAGAAGATATTATTGTGAAAATATTCTTTACAATTTAATGTATAGTTGCTAAATTTTGGGTCATTCTCCTATAAAAGGAACCATCCCCCCATTGTAATTGGGCATCTCATCTTGGAGCAAGTTTAGAAGAAATAAAGTCTTAGTTTTATTTAATTGTCTTCTCTCTCTTTGATTTTATTTTGTAAATAATTAGTTGTTAATGCGATGAAGTCTAAGATGAGCGGCTAATCTCCTAGCTAAGGCTAAGACGAGGCCTCTTCTTGGATCAGCAATAGTTGGTATTAATTAGGTTCTAATTAGTTTTCTATTAGTACTTTATGATTAAAAAGTTAGTGCATCATATCGAAGGCTTGACCATAGCTTCGGTTTGGTGTACGATAACTTTGGATACAAACAAGTGCTACTAACCGTAGACTTGATTTAGAGATCTAACAAGAGGAAGCACTAGATAATTCTCTCAAGTCTAGCCATGGTTGAGTTAATAATTCTCTAAGACGCTCTTCACCATCACTTAAAAGCATAACTACTAAATGCTTGACTATAGATTTAGTGGTTTATTTTTCAACATTGTATGTGTCTTAACACGAACATATGATGGGTGGAGATATTAAGATCTAGTTGAATATTGATTAGTGTTTTGAAAGGAAGAGGCCAAGTCCGAACCTTAGTTTTCTCTCTTATTAAGTTTTATAATTAACTTTTATTTATTCCTTTTAGATTTATCTCTTATAAAATCGTAATTCGGCCTAAAAAGTATTTATTTTCCCAAACCTCCCTGTGGATTCGGTCTCACTCATCTGTGCTACAATTCGACAACCGTATTTTAAGCGGTTATTTTGCTAGAGGCCACAATAAACCTCTTACCAAAAAGCGTCGTTGCCGGTGAGGCGTCATTGAAAACTATTCTTTCTAATACTGAATTTTCTTTATTAAATTTTCTTTGTTAATTCTTTCTAATACCGTGCTAATGATTTCTAAATTCTTTGTTTCTAATATTTGCTGAAAGTATAGTGGGCCGGTAATAGCATATAGTGTTTGTTGAAAATTATCACCACCAAATTAAATCTAGTTTATAATTTGGTGGTGGCAAAGATGTGGGGCCCATCAACCAACTAACTGCACAACTCCAAAATCAACAGAGATTCCCAGAAGAGAGGGAACTTTTGAACTAAAATATATTTGAGAAATCTTTTCGATTATTTTATCTTTCTTCTACCGCCCCATTTTGTTAAAACACCAAGAGTTCATAAAACCTAATTAAACATCTCCTTGCTTTTAAAGCTCCCCTACTATTAGACCTCCATTGGAGATGCCTTCAGATGAAAATAACTAAAAAAAACTATGACATCAGCATCAAAGCAGAAGCTCAGCCAAGCTGTGGACTTACTAACCACTTTGTGGTGGCTTCGCCTGAGTCGAAGCCGCTTACACTCGTCTCTTGCTCGAATGCGTTCATTCAAACGACGTAAATCAAGCTAAGAGATTAGAATCTCACCACATGGACCATCACTCATTTGAACCCAACGACACACATTTCTTTAAAACCGTCTCTTACTCCTCTATGCAAAGTCAGGGGATGTATTTGATTCTCGGAAACTGTTTGATAAAATGCCCCAAAGAGATATTTTCTCATGGAATGCAATGCTTTTAGCGTACTCGAAATGGGTTTCGTAAAATATGGTAATCGCGGGGTTTGTAGGAAATACGTTGCATCCATACGATCTCTAATGAAGGAAAGAAATGTAGTAAAGTTTGCAGCATATAGTTATATTGAGATTGATCAAGTGGTCCAAAAGTTTGTATCAGATGGTCAAACCCATCCACAGGCAGACATAATTTATAAAGAACTGGATAGACTTATAATGGAAATGAACAAAAATGGATTTATTCATGAGCTTTAATTCGCTCTTCATGATGTTGGAAAGGAGGAGAAGGTTGAATCTATATGCTATCACAGTGAAAAATATAAAACATACATTTCAATTCCAGTTCAGCAAGAAATAGATTGATATATTTATAATCAGTTGATACTAGTATATACACATCAGAGGCAACAATGCCTAGAGCAAAAAAAATGTACATAACGAGCATTTTAGTTTAGGTCAGATGGGCATTTATTCGGGAATACTGGGAGGTGGAGAACTGAAAGAATATTCACCAAGTAATTTGGTATTACCCTAGTTCATTGGATTTTGCAGTTCCCCTACTTTACAAGAATTTTATTATTAGGAGGCTCCACAGTTGGTATTAGTGTTTTTCCAATTTTTGCTATGTTTGCTATTCTTGCGTTCGCTCTTTTTATGTTTGATATTCTTGCGTATCTACTATGTTTGCTATTCATGCGTTTGCCCTTTTTATGTTTGTTATTCCTGCGTTTGCTCCTTTTATGTTTGTTATTCCTGAGTTTGCTCTATTATTACTTTCTGGAATGATAGTTTACGGACTTCATCATTTCAAGTTTTGGACTTCTCTCAAAGGCATAACTGATGTTTCTGACATTATTTCAACAAAGTACCCTTTGGGAAATTGATCTACATTTTTTGGCACCGTATATGGTATAGCTTTATTAACTTGGTGTTGGGATTGATTGGAAAGCCTTTTCGTGTTAATAGAAGTTTTCTTATAGGACTGAAATATAGGTATTTGTTACTTATCATTTTTGGTAGCATAAAAAGTCCATAGCTAATGTGAAAATGGATTTAGAAAAATAATTCCTCTTTTCAGCTTGTCATGGAACTTATTTCACTAAATACTTATATGGTGTTTGAAGTTATTGGGTTCTCTTTTCATTATCCATTGCTGTTATTAGCAATTCTATCCATAACGTTTTTTGTTTTTGGGGTATGTGATGGATTGAACACCTACCAAGTTTCTGTGTTAAGACTTCAAGCACATCTTTCATGGTCTGTCTGCCTGTGAAAATATTCTCATAAGGTAATTATGTTTCTCGTAAGACAAATCATTTAATGCTAAATTATCCCAAGAAAATTGTTATTCAGAAGAAGTATGAAATTCGCTGTGATTTGCAATAGAGAGCGAAATAATTAATATTCTGTTCTTGGTTTTGCCGGCACAGGAGGGTGATGCTGCTACAACGGAGGAAGCAAAGAAGAGTAACCATGTCGCAAGGAAAGCAGAGAAGCGTCAGGAAGGCCGTCAACTTGATGCCCACATAGAAGAGCAGTTTGGTGGTAGTAGGCTGTTGGCCTGCATTGCTTTTCACCCTGGTCAGTGCAATAGATGTGATGGGCAAGTCAATAGAAGTTATGCTCGCAAGTTCCATTCTTTTTTGGTTCTTTTAATTAGTTTCCTTCTTACCTCTTCAACATTTTCCTGACATATATATACTAGAGGGCAAGGAACTGGAATTTTATATTAAGAAACTTCAAAAGATAAAAAGGCAAGGGGGCTGCTGATATTGCTGTTTAAGCTAACCTTTCTTTCCTTCATTGTCATATGTCCTTGTGTTTTGTTTCTGTTGGAGAATGACTTGGTTCGATATTGCTTTCTTCTTGGCTATTAGAAACAGAAACGGTCTTCACAGACACAAAAATGGTTATTAGATTGTTAGATTTATTACTCATCTTTCTTTCATCTCCAACCTAATATTTGTAACTTCTGCAGATCAACCCCATTATCGTGGTTAAGTAAAATAGGATTTAACCGTGTTTGTTAATGAACAGTGGAGATATCTGAACACTGGACTTCTATGTGTTTTGCCAGCCATTAATTAGGTATCTCTCTCATAATCTACTTTTCATGGATGCGCGTCGACATTTTATAGAACAAGCCCCTGATTTTGAAGATTCTTGAGAACCAGAGTTCGAGAAAAGTGAGTGAATGTGCATAGTAAGTTTCCTTCCCCTTGTCTTCATAGTGCTGCAGATATTACATCATTATTATCCTTGATTTCTGCAAAATTATCTGTAAGAATATAGACCAGTGAAGAGAACAACTATGTTAGAGAGACATCCTAGTATTAACTAACGACATGTTTTAACCAATCTGAAGTTGGTCTTTAGACGAGTTAACAGTTGAAGCTACCGTAGAACTCAGATTTTGGTGGAAACTCGTACAAACCATTTTTGTGAGAATATAGGGCACTTCACAAACATGATATGCTACGAATATATTTATAACTCACTAGGATATATAAGGTCACTATAATTGTCCAGCAAAAGATTTTGAAGTTAAAACTGATAAAAGAGTCAGCAATCTTTTTTTCACCATTGCAGGAATCAATCAAAGCTTCAGCGAAATCTTATATATATGGCTGCAATTGCTGATTCCCAACCCCAACCACCCACTATGCATGTTCAGGTAAGAGTTAACCTTTCCACATTCATGTATCGGGGTATTATATGTATCTAAGCTTTCGGCAGACGTGTTTTACCCAGTTTTCTGGTGAATATGATCTACTCCGAATGTAACGAAATTGATGCAAGTTCCTGTTAGTCTATATAGCACGCGGACCTACCTGCTATAAGTTTATAGCACCATTTATAGGTCAAGGCTATACATAGTTCATTTCCCCTCATCAGTTTTTCTCGAAAAGCTATCTTCTTCTTTTTTGTGCAAATTAAGTACAACAACCCTCAACTAACCTCAATATGCCATTCCACTTCTGAGGTACTCACAAGTCTCTGCTTCCTCTTCTTTTCCCTCTCTGAATCATTTCCTAGACATGAACTCAAATTTTCTAACTCTCACCAGCAATATGCCATACTATTTTTCTTAGTTTCTTGGAAACCCACAGCCAAATGCTAGAAGCCTAGAATAACAAGTTACTACTTCAGTTGTGGATATTCAGCCAAATATGCAGTGTACACTAATACTGCTACATGACGATGCAATGAAATTGCTTTGTTGGGAAAGCATTACAATGTGCTCAAGTGTGATAACTTCTAACATGCTTTTCAAACGCCACTACTTTGTAGTCCTTGTACATAAGAAAGCATGTATAATGTATATATCACTGCCATATAAGTACATCTGCATACTATATGTTTATTAATCTAGTAAGGGGTTCCTTTTTGTCAGTTCCCTAATGCAGTAGCACAACAAAGCGCCTACATGCAACAGCACCAACACCAACAAGCTCAACAGATGATGCGTCAATCTTTAATGGCTCCTCCAGCATCCATGTTGTATACTTAGCCATTATTAGCAATGCAGCAACAACAAGCTATGCACGGTCAAATTGGAATGAGTTCCAGTGGTAATAGTGGACTTCACATGATGCATAACGAGGGAAACGTGGGGTACTAAGTAACAGGTACAACCATGCAAGATATGGGGAGTGGGGATTCTGGTGATGGCAGAGGTGGTGATGGGGATTCTGGCGATGGTAGAGTTCCTAAATTTTAGGCAGGTTAGACGGGCTTTGATCATCTGTGGTAATGTGATAATGGTAGAGGTGAATCTAATCAGTCCTCACAGTTTTATTGCCTTCAATTGACCTTAAGAAATGGCAATACAAAAATAAAAATCTTGGTCTCTTATTTTATCAAACAAGCCATCCAAGTTAATTATGAATATGGAAGTCTTTGAATTGTTTAACACTAATTTATTGGTCTCTGAACAACTATGTCCATCCTTGATGAACTATAGTCTAATTCATATAATGGGGTTTCCATAACTGTTGTAACCAAGTTTTTGTTGTGCGAAAACAACAAAGTTATCGGAGTTTTAGCACATTCACTTTGATAAAAATTCTTTTCCCGTTCATTACTCCCTTTCTCAATTTTTCACGGCATCATTTTATCGTGGTTTCAAATTTCTTACACTAGTACTAGTTTTTCAATTGTTATTTTTTTCATAAGTACTGAATGTTCTTCATTTTACCTCTACTTTGTAGGTATACCAAATTTCACTGAAGTGTATAGCTTCATTGGGAGTGTCTTTGATCCAATCTCTATAGCTAGATTGGTTTGAATTGCCCTTGCAGGTATACCAAATTTTGGTGAGTACATTGCAATAGAGTTAGATTGGTACTATAGCTAAAATAGTAAATTTGGTTTGAATTGCCCTTGCATTCTTGCTCAATTGGAATTACGTTGTCGGGTTGAACAGCAATCAATGGTTTTTGCTCTTTCTTCTTAAGAACAAAATGTTCACATTTACCATGAATCTATAGCTCAAAGAGGAAAGAGCACTCACCATGTAAGAAGATGATGGTTCGAACCCATCTAGATTCAGCATATTGTGTCTAGGAGATATTGAAGAATGACTTATTGGTTTCTTTCTTAAGAGCGAGCCAACTTGATCCCTGATTTACTTGCTTGCAGTTCATGTATAATGACTGTAGATTGCTTTTATGACGTTTCTGCAGAAAACATGTGAATGTTGTCATGCTTCTTGTTTATCCATTTTTCAGTTAACTCTTCCTTTCCGTGTCTATTGTCTTTTATTGTATACGAGCAATTGCGGACTGTGTTGTTTAATGTGTTTACAACATACAAAAGGACCTGCGAGAAAGGTCTTCATCAGCGGACCTTCTGGTTAATATTATAACTGCTTTGTTACCTTCCTTTTTGCATATTTTAAGAGTGATATCTAAGCCATATATGTCTAATTTGCTGTGTTACCGTCTAATCATTTTCTTTGGTGGGCACAAAATATACATGCATATCTCATCTATTACCAATAAATGCATAAAATTTGCAATAACCTTAAGCTTGCCCTCAACCCCTAATATTATCTTTTAGTTTCTTTATAGATAGCATCACAGTAAGTTACTCTATAGATTGAAGAGATTTTGGAAATATATAACATGTGTTTCAGCCAATACAAAAAAGAATGAATCTGAAAAGTTAGTTTATATTCTCCTTGTAGGTACAAAAAGATCTCCTTTCTTATAAAGCTCCTCTCGCGGAACTAAGCATATGGTTGTAACTTTCAAAGCGCGCAATGTATGGATGGAGAAATGTGGATGCACTCTCGTTACGATATTTTTCCCATGTAGGATGCAAATTTGGCAGTCGACAACCATGTTTAAGTTCCAACACCACAAAATGATTCCTGCTTATGTATCCCATACCAAACACATCATACTCACCTGGAGGTTCACCCGCAGTGTCTCTTAATGGGAGAAATGTCATATTATCATATTTATGAGTGCAGTTGTGATTGTCACTCAACAATACAATTACTATATTAAATGCAGTCGAAGCCAAATGTAGCATATCCGGTATGACAAAGTACTTTTCCGGTGGTGCAACTTTTGTTTCATCAAACCAACTCAATGCATCTTTCAGCTTCTCAAAGCAATCCTTAGTCAGTAAGTTATTGTACATCTCCTTCTGTGGGACACCTTCAAGCTCACATAACATTTGTCATTTGTCGCCTAACTTCTAACAATTATCTCTCCTTATTTAACATCATTCATGAAATAGCCTGAAAACCACAATTTCCATCGGGCTCAACATTTATTGCATCCTGAATTATTATATCGTGCATAAACTCTGGAAAATGATTTACTAATACTGGATCCTTCTTACCCGTGCCTCGTTCTAGAAATTCAATCATTAGATCAAGTCCAGACAACGAATCTTCTTCGTGTGTGCTCGTCTCTCTTGCTTTAACAATACTACTGCTTGCAACCATATCATTATTTGAAACTCCCCTTAATGGCATCAATTTTTGGGGGATGGATTTTTTCTTTTTTGCCGCAACATCATTCAACCTCGCTTTCTTATATGTTTTCTTCACACTTTCTTGGGTCCCAAGAACGCGCTCCCAATTCGAAGGATCTCTCTTGTTACTTGTGTTCACTCCACATTTTTTCTTACTCTTTTGCTTACCCTTCGGTATATAACCGCGACCGGTTCTTCCAACGAAGTCGACTCAGGCTGTGCCAACTCTAAAAGCTTTAGAAGAAGAGTATGTTTCCCATCTTCATTAGTCATTCCAAATTTGTTTATAACCATGTCTAATGTCAATTGGGGATCAGCACTAACGTGACTAGCAGATGATGAAACGGGAACTGTGGATAGTTCGAACCAATGACCGTGAACTGATTCCTTCACTATAAAATCCCCAACTTGTGCCAAAATTAAAAGCTCGCAAGCACACAAAATACCGTATGTTCGTCGAAGTTGGTAACCACAATCTTCCTTGGTAGCAAGGCCAATTTCTTTTGCCCTATGTACCTCATCCATTATCAAGTCAAGCGCCTCTCTAGATACTATATTCTTCAAGTTTGCAAACAAGGGACCCATGTATTCACGCATAACAGTAGTTAATATTTTCTCAAAAGACCTGTATATTTGAGTGTGCTCTGAGTGAAAAAGACCATCAATTTTCTTCTAAGCTTTACTGTATCTAAGAGTACTAGTCTGCAATGCTCTTTTCAATTTGGAGTGTGCACTTTCAACTCTATTGCTCGTATAATTGCCTAGATGCATGTATTGATCAACCCAGGCGGATACAAAACGTTGTCGAAAGCATTCCATAGCGGAAGGGTATCTTGACCAAGAACTCTCAAGTTCTCTTAAATTTTGTAGGTATTGTACTTCACTAGATGAGTTCTCAACCAAATATTTAAAACCTCTTATGAACTTAGGGTAGTCATCATTATCTTTTTCCTTGGTAAACATTTTCTTAACATTGGCCTTTACATTTTGGTAAATATGAAAACGGCACAACATGTGTTTTGTTGTAGGAAACACTCAAGCAATATCATTCATCAATGCAAATTCTTTGTCAGTAATAATGATGTGTGGGATTTTATCTTCATTAAAGCATGTCTTGAAACGTTCCAATGCCAATTGGTATGTTGGTTATTTTTCGTCTTCCATGAAACAATGACTATGCAGGAAAGTTTGACCTGTTGAAGAAACACCGACGATCTCTAATAAGGGATTCCTCGGTTCATTTGTCTTGTAAGTGCAGTCCATCATGTATACTAAAGGGAAACATTTCTCAAGATTCATTCCCACCGGATTTGCCCAATATATTGACAGTGTGCCATTCGCGATAGTTAGCATTATCGAGGTGATTAAGCACCAGTTGCATTTTGGATCTTTCGCCTTGTTGGTCATCTTTCCACTTCCTCAGGGCATTATATATTGTTTCTATCGTTGATGTGCTATCAGGAAATTTTTCTTTAATTACATCTAAAATATATCTCGGCCCCACATCTGATTTTGCCAATGAAATTAATATTTCTAACTCTTCTGTTCTCAACCTTTCAGTGTATCGATGACCTTCTAAATGTTCGGCAGTTGGGTGATTGTGCCAACCATTTGCAACTTTGAGTTCCCATTTTTTTCTAGTCCAGTAGCCGAACCCCTTAATTCAAACGGACATTTACACGTTCTTGTTACATTTCTTCTTTTTCCTTCGTGATCTTTTAAGTCCTTTTTAGTGTGTTGACGGTAAACTCTCCCACACTCACACCGCAAATATATGTACTTGTTTTCCCCTAAGCTAGAATCTTTTGTAACAACCACAACTTTCACACTCCTTGCGGTATCTCGAACCCATTACAATAACTCACCACGAGTATCAAATATATGCGATAAAAACATTTTAGACAATATAGTATAAATACGAGTATAAGCTATACGTAATAAGTTGTGATTCTTGGAGAAATATTACCTTATTTGCGGTAAAGACATCAGTGAAATCCATAATTGGAGGTAAAACTGGATCCACATCATAGGGTATTGCATCTCCAATGTGTTCCTAATATTAAAAAGTTGTATATACATATCAAGTTCACATATGCTCATACACTATTAATTCTATCAAATACTATTAGTTTCACATTTAAACATGACTTACACGATTAATTATAATGAAGTAAAACAAGAATCAATTAAAACTATAATTTTTCGAACTAATATACACGAAAGTCAATTAAATGCACATTGGTATTGATTATTGTAGCTTGAAAAATCTTATAGCATATTAATCTAAAACAACTAATTCAATTTTAGTATTACATACCTCAATCAAGTTTTCATTAACAAGATCATCATTAATCGCGGGATTATTTAAGTCAATAAGACTATATCCATCATCCTCATTGGCGGGAAAATTTAAGTCCGGCAATTCTTTCTTTTTTTCTTTCTTTTGGTAGAATTTTGATGGTTTTTTAAGAAGTTTGAATTAGGTCTTATGAACTCTTGGTGTTTTAACAAAATGGGGTTCTAGAAGAAAGATAAAAGAATCGAAAAGATCTCTCAAATATATTTTGGTTCAAAAGTTCCCTCTCTTTTTGGGAGTCTCCAGTGCTTTTGGAGCTGTTCAGTTAGTTTGTTGACGGGCCCCACATCCCTGCCACCACCAAATTATAAACTTGATTTAAATCTCCTTGTAATTACATAAAACATTTCCTTGCTTATAAAGCTCCCCCTATCATTTCTCTTTATGTTTCTCTAGTTTAGTTTTGTTTAAAAGAAAAAGAAAAAGAAAAAAAAGATTGTTTCGAGTTTTTGGCGCTACAGTAGCGGTGAAGTCTGTTCCTGAATGTTTCACAATTTTTGATCATCTATACTTCACAGTGAGGAAATACGTTTGCTACAAAAGTTTTAGATAATTCAAAAATCTTTCCAAATTACTATAGATCATATTCTTCTGCTTAGTCCTTTGTGAGTTGCAGCCTTTTGAAAAAAATAGTAAAAAAAATTGTCTCCGTAAAGGACGCTGTTGTTCATTCATCACTTGTTTTGAGCATTAGGGAAGCAAAATTCTAGAAAACTTCTTTCTTGAATATTTTTCTTTTCTGAAATATCTTTCCAAATTAATATTATTTATTGCTCTCTCTCAACCGAGCTGAAAGATATACGTATTTGAAAATCAAGACATAATAGACTACAATAAACTTGGAAATTGAATTAATATTATTGTCGCAAGTTCACTAATCATTTTTCTCTTGTTTTGCAGGATAGTCACAAAATTAGAAACTAGACAGATAATACGCAAAGCTAAAAGCATCATCAAATCCATCCTTCTTGTACCCCCTAAGTGAAGGGGAGCTTTCTTCTTTCGCCCCCTAAGTTAAGGGGCAGCCACAGCTTCACCGGGAAATACTTCATGTAGGTTACTACCTTTCTAAACTTGACATTTATAAGGGGTTCATATCCTCTCCACCCCGGCACTAGGAACATAAAGTCGTGTGGACTGTGCAAATACACGCTGCTCTAATAAAATATTTGCTATGGTTGAATTGACCTATTGGCTTGTTTAAATTTCTTTTCATTCCAACATTAGTAAAGGTAAAAAAAACTGTTAAAAACTTGTGGGATTTCATCACCTAAAAAGCTCTCTAACAAGTGGGACCACCCATTAGGGATACGAAGAAATTCGTATCACACGAAAATTGAACGTCCCGGACCTGAAAATAACTTATAATAAAAAAGAGTAGTAAGATTCCAGTGGGATTTTATCATCCAACGGATAGGTGCACCGGACCGGGGTACAAACACAGGTTCATAGGATATGGCCCCAGCCTAGCGCTACAAAATATTGGTTATAGGTTTGCGACGTCACCGTTCTAAGCGCTGACGTTCGATAAGGCGACTCGCTCGGGTGTGAGGACTGAACATCTACTTTAAGGTGGTACTAGCATAGTGACGCAGGGGAGTTTAGGAACCAAAGCCTTTTGCCATCCTACCCATTGTGAACATAGAAGAATATAAGGGAGACCTATTTATTATTTCTAAAAAATATTGATGTGCTAGAGTTTAGGTTTGATTGGTTATTTATTGCATTGGGTGTTGCTTTTATTTCAAAATGTCATACATGCAAGAACATTAGAATCCATACAGCTCACAATTCGACATCCCGCAACAACCTCAAAATCATTTCCAATCATGGGATCACCAAAATTCTCAATACATGGAACCTTTCCAATCTTATTCATATATGCAGGCCCATCAGTCCGTTCAGTCATCTAATCAGTTCCCACCCGCTCCACCCAAATCAACTTTGGACGATACCCTTGCTCTATTCATATAACAATCAGTACAATTTCAGCAACAAATGATGCAATTCCAGCAACAGACTTTGGTGAATCAAACTTTTACGACCCAATCTATCTCTAGATTAGAGACTCAGATAACTCAGTTGTCAACTACGTAGAATTAAATAGAGCATGAAAAACTTCTAAGCAATGAAGAAGAATAATTTGAAGTTAAATCCCCTAGTGAGTTAGAAATGGATAAATTTAAGCGTAATCAAGGAATATTTTCTCCGTGGGGTGAATGGATAACATATTGCGAGATAGATTTAGAATATGAACATTTTAAGGTCGATGATCCTATGTCACAAGGAGATCTTGAAGAAGCAGCTATCATGTCTGATACAATTCTTTCTCAATCACCTCTAAATTTTGCCCTCAACATTCAACCATCGATGTCACCATCCATCATTTCATTTATCAACCCAATAAATTCTTTCGAGGAAACTATTACCGAGACTTAATATTTTTTGCTCTCCTTAAATGATTTTTCTAACGATGATGATGACGAGATAAAATATAAACATATGGAATCACCGTCTCATTATACGATAACATGCAAGGAATTTGTAAATGATGATATTTGTACCAAAGTCAAAGAATTAGAAATTACCGAACCTATTGCAGATATTATCAACTTGTCATTTCCTTCTTAGTCTCCTTATGAGTCACCTCAGCCTTGCCTTGACCTGCATCCGCCTGACACAAATTACGATGTTAAAAATCAGTGGGTGGACGACCTTTTTTTACAGGATATATCACTATTATTAGGGGCTGATTCGATTTTGGTTACTCCTTCACCAACCACGCCTATACCTATGCCCAAGCCACTTGGGGGTACCATAATTGTTAATGAATTTACAGATTTGTTACAGGATAACTCTAGTTGTACCTACTCTATTGACCAATGTCTGAATTATTTCAAGTACTGGGATGACCCCATAATTCTTAAAATAGTGCAAGCATTATCACCTACAATTGAGTCATACAAACTTGAGTCTGACCCACAACCACCCGATCGACATCATTTTAATGGTTCAAGTTACTTTTTGGGAAATGATAAATATCAAGATAAATATTTGGTGTATGAGATTATACCTTGTAAAATATTTCAAAGTGAGATTCCCTATAAATTAAATAAGGAAAATCTTTATCCTGGGGGATTAGACTCTGAGTTATTTTTATGTATCATAATTGCATCAGTACAATTAGGTGCAGATAAGGAGAACCACTATTTTTCTATTATCTGGCTATTCAAGGATAAGGACAATTTTGGTGTTCCTCAGTTATTTAAGGAGAACTTGCAACCTGGATAGTTCATTAATTATTCTACTTTGTACCCCTTTAGACCTATATCATGACATTTAAGTTTGAGGGTACATTCGCCTGGCTGAAGACGGTAAACTTAGCGCCTCTTGGGAGGCAACCCTTGACACATTCAGGAGAGAAATTTCAGTTTTCCTCATCCATTTATTTTCTTGTTCTCAAACATTGAGGGCAATGCTTAATTTAAGTTTGGTGGTAGAAAACCATTTCTTTATATGTTTTTTGAAGAAAAGTAAAATAATGAAACTTTAACAATTTATGATATATTTTTGACGAATTTCCAAACACTTAAACTGATTTTACCTTGACATAAATATTATGGAAAACCCTAAATTTTGAAATTATACCAAGTATACACTAGAATATTTTAGAATATCTTAAGCTAGATGTACTATCTTTTTTTATTAGCGACTGATTCAAGTTAACTTGGCATATTTTGAAAACGTGCACGTCACAGTAGTTTTGCAATTAATATTTTCAATAGATTTTTGCTCAGTATAAGAAAAATTTAGCATTTATGTTAGGAAAAGTTTGCTACAAGGGAGACAACTGCCTAAGAATAAATTCATTCCTAAGAAAAAATAATAATAATAAGCGAAGTGTACTCTAAAAACTTTCACACTGCAAGGCTACTCGCATGATTAAGAACTAAAAAATGAAAAATTATCACCAATCTCGAGTTTGACCATGAACTATGTGAATTGAGCACAAGAAAATGTTACTTGTGAGAATCCTGAGTCTAGGCCATGATGGGGCACCACACCCTGGTAACCTTAGCTAACTGGTGGGGATTGTCGAACGAAAACTCCTTGTTACGGAGGCTTCACTAAGAAGCAAAATACTCAAAAGAAAAACCTTGCAATAGAAAAGAAAAAAGTAAAATTCTAGGAAGACGAATTGACTAAGGTACTTGTCGAACTGACCGTTGAATTTATTCCAGTAAGAACTAGACTACCGAAAATTGAGTAAATTATTCTAGACAACGTATTCGGTGATAAAACTATTTTTACTTTATACTCAAATATAGCTAAAGTAAAATATTGAAATCTCTTTATAATCTTGAGATAGTACCTCTAGTTTCGGAGAAGCTAAAAATATTCATTGATATACTTGGGAAAATAATAGATTTAAGGATTTCCCATCGATATATTTTTGTTACAACTAAGTAAGGATAAGTTCATAGGAAATGAGTCATGTATATTCTAGAATTGTTTAAAATCTCATTATTGACTTTTGTGGGTATAGTCACTACAAACCCTCACGAGATAGCACTCGTCCACCAGGTTAAATCTAAGGGTTTAACGGCTTGTTGCATATGCTGAATACAATCGAGCTTCCTGCGAAAGTGGCTATTATTTTATTTTACTTGGGACGAGCAAAAAACAAGTTTGGGGGTATTTGATGAGCGCGTAATTATGATATTTTTAATATACCTGAATATGTACTTTAGTCATCTATTATATTTAATTTTGGGTACTTATGCACGTTTGTTTGATTGTATCTATTGGAGATGGATATTTGAAGCCAAACTTTTAAAGTCAAGTAAAAGTCTCTCTAGCAGTTCATAGCACAAAAAGTCAAAGACACAATATATTTGGTCTCAAGATTAAAAAAATATATGCACAAATATTCTTAGAGAATAAGATCAAATAATATATGGCATCCAAGATCCTTGAAGATACTTTATATTGAAGATATATGCAAGAGTTTCCGTGAAGAAAGATCTTTACATCACTTACGGGAATTATATGCAATAATCTTTGGAGATTGGTTGTAAAATTAGAAGATATTATTGTGAAAATATTTTTTGCAATTTAATGTATAGTTGTTAAATTTGGGTTCCTTCTCCTATAAAAGGAACCCTCCCCCCATTGTAATTGGGCATTTCATATTGGAACAAGTTTAGAATAAATAAAGTCTTAGTTTTATTTAATTGTCTTCTCTCTCATTTATTTTCTTTTGTAAATAATTAGTTGTTAATGCGATGAAGTCTGAGATGAGCGGTTAATCTCTAAGCTAAGGCTAGGATGAGGCCTCTTTTTGGATGAGCAATAGTTAGTATTAATTAGGTTCTAATTAGTTTTCTCTTAGTACTTTATGATTTATAAGTTAGTGCATCATATCGAAGGCTTGACCGCAGCTTCGGTTTGGTGTACGATAACTTTGGATACAAACAAGTGCTACTAATCGTAGACTTGATTTGGAGATCTAAACAAGAGGAAGCACTAGAGAATTCGCTCAAGCCTAGCCATGGTTGAGTTGATAATTCTCTAAGACGCTCTTCACCATCACTTAAAAGCATAACCATTAAATGCTTGACCATAGATTTAGTGGTTTGTTTTACAACATCGTATGTGTCTTAACACGAAATTATGATGGGTGGAGATATTAGGATCTAGTTGAATATTGATTAGTGCTTTAAATGGAAGAGGCCAAGTCCGAACCTTAGCTCTCTCTCTTATTAATTTTTATAATTAACTTTTATTTATTCCTTTTAGATTTATCTCTTATAAAATCATAATTTGGCCTAAAAAGTATTTGTTTTCCCAAGCCTCCATGTGGATTGGATCCCACTTATCCGTGCTACAATTCAACAACTGTACTTTGAGAGGGTATTTTGCTAGAGGCCACAATAAACCTCTTATCAATAGACCTTATCATTCTAGAGGAGGAAGCTAAGGGGCTACATGGTAAGATGAAGATGAAGAAAAGGAGGATAGGGGACAGAAAATTTGATGCAAATTAACTCGCGGAAGCCAAAAGATTGAAGATGCAATAATTAAACTAACAAAAATCAACTACGAATTTATTAAATATCAAGCCTAAAGCAAACTCCATCAAAACAACCTAAAAAGAAATGGGCAAAACCTCTTATTTATATCCTACTAATAACCTTAGTACTAATGTTGAGAAAGAGAGACACAGACAAGTGGGTATACGACTCGCTTCACATCACAATCTGTTTGGTGATTTCTCATGTGAGAATTTGAGTCCAACTTTCTCAGTCCCGGAAGCAGGTTTCTCCATTCCTACTCCTTTAAGAAACTGAGTGACACGTGGATTCTTTTAAATTTAACATAGTCGAGTTATCAACCTTTTTGCAATGTCTAACTACCCTCCCCTCTTTGCACTTATCTAAAAGTTCAGTAAAATGGGGCTCACTTACTAGAATGGCATTGTGCCAATAGAAGAAGAAGAAGAAGAAGAAGAAGAAGAAAAATACAAGTAGGAACGGGGTGCATAAACAGGTATTGGATCTGCTACATTAATTTGATCTAGGGATAACCAACAGAAAGTGAATTTTTTTAAATGAATTCAGGAAAGAACATATGCCAAAGTATTTCTTAGCAACGATTCAACCGTGACTAGATGGTAAAAATATTTTCATGAGGTTGCTTTGCTTCATTATTATTATTTTCCATAAAAGTTTTCACCCATCATACTGTACAAGCAATATACTCCTCTATCCCGGAAAGATGAAAGCAATCATCTTGTAAGAGCTATGAAGGTAAATGTTTAGGCTTCTCATTAAGAATGATCCTCATTGCTTAGGAGAAATTGTGGAATGTCTTTAGGGATGAAGTAGAAATCCATAAAAGAGAAATTATGGGGAGTTTTATTCGCTGGGAGTTAATATGGGTCATTTTGTCTACGTCTGAAAGATGAGAGAAAAGAGAGAGCAGTGTGAAGAGAGTTCACAAGGGTAACTTTAACTTTTAAGAAAAGTAAGAAAAGAAATCAGACTTTGTAAAATTTAACAGAATCCATGTGTCAATCATTTGTCTATAGGAGCAGGAAAAGAGGAGCATGCTCCCTGGACTCGGAAAGCTGGACTCTGAGATTTTACATACGCGATAACTTACATAACCAAAAAAAAACCTAGGTAAAAGGCAATAGGCATTACGGATGCCCTAATGAGTAATTTGAGGGTTTTTTTAAATCTATACTACTAAAGGAAAAACATTAGAATGAGACCTGATCTTGGCCGTCAGTCAGAATCCCCAACACAAACTTAAGAATATCAAAGGCTATATTTATAACCATAAAATGAGGAGTTTTAAGGAGTAATTGGATGTATTGGCCAAAATCATTGAAAACCTATATTTTTTTCCTGCACTTACCCCTCGTCAATTTGTAACTTTTAGTCTAAAATAGGTAAATGAATTTGTCATATTTGAATTGTTAGAGGGTAGTATTGTATTCCTCATTTTGCCCATGCAAGAAAATCCCTAGAACTGACTCCTCAAAGGTATTATGGTATTTTCGACATACCAAAAGGTCTGACGACTCTCTCTCTCGATTTCTAGGTTTCTAATGGCAATTTCAAGGTTTCTAAGCGATTTGCAATCAATCCCAATTCAAACCGATCTCAATTTCCCCCAAAATAAATCACCACTCCAACTTCAATCCCCAAATCACCTCTCCAATTTTTAAGTTTCTAATGTTCTAAAATTACAAATTAAAACCCTAACTTCTTCAATTCACATCAACCTCTCCGGCTCCGTATACCTCTATTTTGTGAAATCGATGAACTTCTAAAAGGTGAATTGGGAGGAGTCAGGGTTCTGGTATTGAATCAATTGAAGTTGTGGTGTTATTGGTTTGTTCAATCATTCTCTCTAAAAATCAAACAAACTTTAAGCTCCCTAATTCAAAATCAGTAAATCAAATCCAATGATTCACAAATATCATGTAAGTAATCGAATCTCTGTTTCATATAAGTTAGATTGATGTTTGTTTCGTTTGATTTTGTGTTTTCAAGGTTTGATATTGACCTAATCGAGTAAAATTGGGTGTTTTTGCAGATCTGGTGAAATGTTGGTTTATTCAAGGTTTCAGTTTGATGAAACAATTGATGAGGGGATGGATCAAGCTTCCAGAGCTTTTGGAGGTCAAGAGGATTTGGGGTTTGTCATGAACCTGGGTCTGATAATTTGCTCACTTTGTCTACTTTTATGAAGCTTAAAAATTGTTTCTTCAATGGGTCTACTGAGAATTATGCAGGTAAAATCTCTTTCTCTCTCTCTCTCTCTTTCACCTTCTATATTTGACTTATATACATGTTGGAGTATCATCTTAGCTTCCTATCATCTCCTATTTTGTGTATGAACTTCATAAATAATTTCATTTAATTTCCTGTTGTATTTATTTACATGTTGCATTGTTAAGTGGTTTACGTCTTACTTGGAGTTGTTTTATAAGATTACATAAATCACAATAAAGAGCTTCATTTATGAGAATCCAAGTAAATTTATTGAAGTATTAGAGACGGACCCTAAGATCTTTGATACATAAGCAAATCACAAAAATAAAAGACATTATGGCAACTTGCCAACTTTTATTAAAATTTGCAAGGTTATATGTGTGGTCCATACATGATGGACAACATGTCTGATTAGTGAATATAATCCACTATTGAGTTGAAGAAATAATAAGTATCCCAATAAATAATATGTATTTATTGAGATTTTAGACTAGAAAAGTCTAGTTTAAGGTCCAACGACAATGTCAGAAACAAATATATCACTTCCCATAAAAGTAGGAAAGTGGTTTTAAAACTAGATATTTGGATTTTGGAATCTAGACAACTGGACGCCGACTACATTGATGTTGAAAAATCTCTCAGAAGTAGATTGTAATTTGTACAATCTTTTAAAATAGTTCATATAGTGTACTTTGATGGAGCAATTAACACTTTTTGTGGTAACAAATCAGACATGATATAGTGAAGCTTGCGAAGCATAAGCAATCATAGTACTTCACAACGATACGATGAACACTTAAAAAGTTTTTATTGTTTGATCCTCCTACATAAACTGAGAAAAATATGACTACGGACTTGACAATAACTTTTTTTTCCTCTTCCAACCTACATTCAGAAAATTAAATAAATAAATATTCAAATTCAAAGAAATATTAAAGGCTATTCTTCGTCCAAATTGTTACTGGCTTTATAAAGCTATTAACAGCATCCACACTTAGTTTTTTGTATGCCTGAAAATTTCATAGCACGCAAACAAATCCATAAATTGAAATTTGATATTATATGAAAGTGAAAAAACTTATAGACAAGGTAAATCAACAGTGTGGATGTCTACAAGTTTTCTGTGTACACTCTGGAAAGCTTTACAAAAATGCTCTGCTTCTGTAGCTCCAATCTATAAAAGAGAAGGGAAAAATATTAATTTCGCTTTTTATTCGAAGTCTTTCTTGCATTGTGACAGTCAAATTTACTTATCCTCAACTCATGAATATTCCAATACATGTTGTCACCCTTACTGACATGAGCAAATGATGCGCCCATAACAGAAACGCGAAGTATGCATATGAAGTTTTCCTCTCAAAACTTATATTCAATAAACTTGAGACTAAATATTATAGGTACAAGTTAGTGATTGACGCCGTTTTGTATGTGGTACCAACAAAAAACTAACAATAGAGTTGTTACTAATATACTGATATGTGCATACAAATAAATCTCTCAATATTCAGGCAAATTAACACAACATAAAGTTACTAGATATTTGAATTTCAGAATCTAGACGACTGACGCCGACTACATTGATGTTGGAAAATCTCTCAGAAGTAGATTGAAATTTGTACAATCTTTTTAAATAGTGATGGATGTTCAGTAGATGATCTGGTTTTCTTACATGGTGATATTTGTATCATAAACTTAATTAGTCATGGGTTTTGGTATCCTTAGATCCGGTTCAAAAATGAGTCTTCTATTTAACTTGTATTTACATTACACTTTGGTTGGATTTGGAACTCTTCTTGGGTCTAAGATTTTAATCATTCTTTATTACCGAAATTTAAAGTGGATTCTCATGTCAACTTGGACATATTGTCCATAAGTTTTTGAGAACATTATTATCAAGTTTTCCAAGAAATCGATAACTCAACGTACTGGCTCCAACCCAAGTCTTAAGGATAAACTACTGTCCACTAATAATCTTACCACCTAAGTTAGTAATGCATGGTAATATAGGAGCAGGGGCGGAGCCACATGAGGACCAATGTGGGCAGCTGCCCCCATTCACTTTTAATAAAAAATGAGGTTAGTTTTATAATTTGGTACCAGTTAAACAAAAAAAAATAATGTGGCTCTCTTTTCTCCTTCCGGTTTGGGTTGTAATTTAGGATTAATATATCTCCTTCCTCTTCCTTCTCTCTTCCTTCCCCTAGATACTTGTACATTATTATTATTTACTTCAGACTGAGTATTAGATACAAATACTGGCCTTGGCCTACTCCCTAATGGCCTTCCTCCCCTATTGTTTACATAAGTGCTCCTTGTGGTATTTGTTGGGGTCTCAATACCCATGGTTCTCCTGTAAGTTGCTTGACTGCTAGGAGTATATATTCTTGTACATAGTTTAATTGGTGAATTTGGTTAAACATCAGTTGTTGGTGGTCCTTTACATGTCTTTTTATTGTGTCCATAGTCACCACATTATTTTTGTAATCCACCCCCTTCATCAACACCTTTAATTCTCACTTTCCTTGGCCTTCCTGGCCCTCTGACTAGTGGTGGAGGTTCAACTAAGTAGGTGGCTACATTAATAACAAAACAAAATAGACCATTAGAATTGTATAGCTAAAATGTTCCACACCTCAACAACGTTTGATAATTTCTTACTTTCTCCCAGTGTGAAGAATCAGATACTAGATGGACAACTCCATTGTAAGTGGCATTATAAGCAGAAGCAAAGTGGTAATGAAAACAATAACTGCAAACATCATAAAGTATATCCACATTAATAAGAATTAGAATTGAAGAAAACAAACACCAATTAGTATATAACTTGCTTCTTCAACTGTACCCTCATTGGCACCAAAACACTAACAGCGTGAACACATGGTAGTCATGTGAGTTGTCATTCATTACATTGACAAGTGTATGCCTTGATATTCACTATCCACCTAGAGTCACTACTTCCCATTGAAACCCACTTATCTAAGTGTCCTTCCTCTACATTATACTCCCCATAGTGTTGCATTACTTTCTCAAGATGTGCAGCTGCTCTTGGTATAAGACCATCCTGATCTCATGTTGCTGCCTTGATCCTTCTCTCAAATATTAACTTCATAATTAAATTGAGTCTTTCTATAGCGTTTTGAAGTAGCTTGTCTCTAATTTCATAATCCACCAATTGAAGCTTTCAGAAAAATTATTGGTGATGTGCTCACACTTTGAAGTGAAGTCAAAGTGTGATCTACACCAATGGTTATTTTGATATTTTGATTTTGGGGTTTGGTTTGGTTTGGTTTGATTTGTATGGGGTTTGGTTTAATTTTATTGGAGTTTGTTTGCTTGATTATAGGAAGTAGAGGCGATGAAGTTGAAATTGTAGAGGGAGAATCGAAGGAGACTTACCCTGAGAGGCATTCAAGGTGAAGAATTGTTGTATATTGTAAGTGATAGCTATTGTACTCATTTTTATGACCACGAGTACTGTAAGCACACTCATACATAGGTGGGATACTATAATGTTCATAGCGAAGGCTTCAGATTATTGAAAACTTTACTATTATCAGGATTTGGTCGTTATTGGGAGAGCATCTTCCCTTCGAAGTAAAGTTTGAGTTAATTTAAGTTGGTGTTGCTCTCTTAAATTTTATTATTATTTAGTAATTTGAACAAGTTATAATTTTTCATCGAGTTCATTTAAGAAAGCTTATAAATTAGTTTTTTTTATTTCTTTTCGCCTCTATATTCAGTCCCTCAAACTATGACCAGAACCAATCTTCTCCTATTTTGTTCTTATTTTGCTGCCACTGCATCATCATCAAATGCCAGAGTATCAAGCTAGCTAGGGTTCCCTTTTAGGAATATTAAATGGTTGTGACCGAGTCTTATGAGGGTATATGTACTCTTGCATTAACCACATCAAAAGCGATTGAATCCAGGATGTTGAAGCTCAATCTTCAAGGTACGGTTTTAAATAAACATGATGCTCATTAGTCTATTATCCTTATGTTCGTTTCGATTTTCATCAATCTCGTTCATTTAACAAGTTTTTATCTGGTTCTAGCAAATAAGAGAGTTGTGTAAAATGTAGGAGTTGCTTTCGGATATAGTTGGGTTTCTACTAAAGATTTAGTGGTAAATCTGGAAGATTTGACCAAAGAGAAGCCTGTTAAGTTATCAACTAATATCAGAAATTTGAGAGAATTGGTTAACGAGGTTACAACGATGGGACTTCCATTTCAAGATTCGTCTCTGAAAAATGATAACGAACTTGCAAACAATGGAGCATCGCAATGAAAAGGAGATAGGCTAGAGATGAGTGAACCTCCGGAGACACAGTTGACATCGTCCATAGGATTTGGAGTTAAAAGTGATGTAAAGATAGCTCTGATGAATGATCCATGTGAAAGTGGTCCATTTTCTGAAGCACCATGCAAAGATCCAGATTCTTGCACACTAGATATTAGTGAACATCCAGAGAGACCATTGACATCCCCCATAGAGTTGGATGCTAAAATTGTTGAAAAGGCAGCACCGATGCATGAGACATGTAAAAGTTTCCCCGATTCTTAAGTACCACGCAGAGATCCAGTTGCTTGCATAGAATCAATGGGGATCCATTTGGTCTAAAATGATCCCGAATTCGTACAAGGCCATCATTCATACGAGACTAACAAAGTTCTGAGGTCTCAGGATGAACTTAACAGGATAGAAATTGGAAATGATGTTCATATGGAGAGTAATCTGGTTTTGCAAAAGAGTTTTGCAGTTTCTGGTGAAAAGGCTGATCTTAAAAAAGAAAACATAGCATTTCATGACAACATGGAGGTTCATATAGATTTATCAGAGACTATCTTAGACGAAGAAATGCTACTTCTGAGACAATAGCGTATAAACTTAGGAGAAGAACATAGAAAGCATGAACGTAATGCAGAATATGTCAATAGTGAGATGTTTGCAGAGTGTCAGGTGTGCACTTAAGTTTCCATTCTACTATTTCCAATTGAAGAATGTCAAGAGGCATTTGGACTCACCCTTGGACAACTATCCTTGTAACGAGTTAAATTATATACATGGAGCAGACTATGGATTCTGAGAATCAGGATTACTATATCACCCTTACATGGACATATGTCAAACAGGAGTGGCAAATGAGAGCAGTTGCTACTAGCATATCCCATACAGTTTAATAAATCATCTCTAACTCCTGGTATTAGAGTGGCCCTTTTTATAAAGTAAAATTTTCCTGATTTTAACGTCTTTTTCTTTTCTTTTCCCTGATTGATTTTAGGAACTGCTTCAAATGTTTGGTTTACCATATATTATTGCGCCAATGGAAGCTGAAGTACAATACGCTTTTATGGAACTAGTAAATCTTATTGGATGGTGTTGCCACTGATGACTCAGACGTGTTTTTGTTTGGAGCACGAAGTGTGTACAAAAATATATTTGACGATAGGAAATGTGCTGAAACATACTTTATGAAGGTCTGAATCTCCTGGATCATTATTTTATTATCTTTTCCAAATAATTCTCTATTAGATTCAGTTGTTAGGGTGGCTCGCCAAGTATATTTCTGCTATACGCATACCAATAATTACTTAGTCTTGTATTATTATGTATAAACTGTTTAGCTTTCGTAATGAACTTAATAAGAGATCAGGAGTACTATATATAGTTTTCTGATAGAGCGAGATCGCAAAGTATTCTCTTAACACACCCCTTTGACATTTTAGGACATAAAGAGTGAGCTAGGGTTAACCAGAGAACAGTTAATCCGAATGGCACATGTTGAGGAGGTGATTATACAGAAAGTGTTAGGTAAGTTCTAAACTTGAGATAACCCCAGTGGTTATACATTAAGGGCATGTCAGGATGACTCAATCTTAATATGTTTTATTTATGGTCTGCAAAAGATGTCTACAAAATGTTTCTTTTGTGTCATAGGATTGGCATTGTTAATGTTATCGAAGTTGTAAATGCATTTTCGGAGGAAGATGGACTCCAAAAATTTAGGGAATGGCTTGAATCCCCAAATCCGACCATTCTAGGAATGCTTAATGGTCAAAATGGAGCTTATTCAAAGAAAAGAAAATCAAAGGTAAAGAACAATTATAGGAGTCTTAACCAAGGTCAAGATGATAACAAGCCTGAAGATGACATTGATGACACAAGACAAATCTTTATGGATAAGCATGTAAGTATCGTGTCTCCTGGAGGTAGTTTTGTTTTGGTTATAAAGGTACTACTGTTAAGAATTCGGGTAGCTAATCCCAATCCCTCGCCCCAAGAACGATAAACGGAAACGCCAATAAGAAATTATACGAAAGCAAGAACACAATAATTTAAGTGGAGGAGGGAAGTGGAAAACCCTTGCTGATAAAAAACCACTCCCCGATAATAATTCACTAATCAAAGATCAAAGGTTACAACGATCTCTCAAGCTTTAATGGAGTCTCTTCAAACCCAAGCCTCTCTAAGATTAAACTCACACAAGAAGATCGGCAAACAACTAACCCTAGACTCCCTTATAAAAATGGGAAGTCATTACATAAGAATAAGCTCAAAGTACGGATCACGAGACAGACTAATATCCCCAAAAACACCATTTAAAACTGACTTAAGAAGTCTATTCGAATAGACTCTGGATCTATTCGAATAAGATGGGTTCTAAACGTTTTTGTTCAAATAGATAAAAGTCTATTCGAACAGACATGACTTCTATTCGAATAAACTTTTCCCCATCTCTTTTTATTCGAATAGACATGACTTATATTCGAATAAACTTTCCACTGCCTTTTCTGTTTAAACAGACAAAAGTTTATTCGAGCAGGACTTTGAAAAAAAAAAAATTCAAACCGTATTCGATCCTCGCTCTTCCCACGAGCTCTGATGAACTTCCTCTAACATGATTTGAGTTCATATCATAACAATCTCCCACTTGAAATCGAATCCCGTAACCCATCTCCAAATCTCTAAATGAATGTCTCGCACTACCTGGACCTTCAACACCATGAAGACCCACTTATAAAATTTCACAATCTTCAACAAATCTCCCACTTTAAATTTAAAATGTGAGGTTCCTATAACTTCACCTATCTTCAAAGCAACCACATTTGTAACTGTGTCAAACCGAACTCTTCACGCCAAAAGCTATCGTACCACACAAAACCATGTGGTAATGTTTTGAATATTTTTCAACAAAAATTTAAGAACATCCCCTTGCAAACTTCCAAAGCCGCACTATACTCATGCCTTTGTAATCAATAATGCAATTAACCATTGTCATCTCGATACCCAAGAGGCTTCAGTATAACACCACGAAAATGTAGTCATTTCCATGTCACTAACGTACTTCGCCATCACAAGTAAACACAACCCTACAAGCTGATCAAGAAGCACTCCATAGTTATGAGCTACAACCGAGTCTTCCTCGAATACATAAAATTCATTATCAATGTCTTACAGCTCCCACTTCATGAGAAAACTCTGGTCTCATGTAAACAATAACATATATTAGCAAACAGATCATCAATGAGTTATACATACCTTGATCTAAACTCATATCACATTCCATAGCCAAACAAAGACGTGTCTTAATCCCGAAATAACGACAAATGGTGCGCTACTAAATAACACTCTAATCAGTCTCATTGTACACGAGTTAATAACAACTTCTGCTTTATATTTTTCCTGTTGAACTATACAATATGCACAAGGATTAACCAATCCATCGGTCAAAACCCTTTATTGAGATAATCGTTCTCACGACTCTTCAATCTCATCCATGGTAGAACTTGCAAATACAACTAGCATATCATCCATACTCTAAGAGCATATGATCCATGAGTTCTCAAAAAACTCATAACATCAACAATGGTCTCTGTGGTATTTCAAAATATCCACCAAAGATATAACCATATCCAACATCGAGCCCTATCGTTTTGGTGTATATCTCGAACAAGCATATGAGCTCACATGTATGAGCCTCCATAATGCAACTTCACCCAGTAACTATGTATCCATGTGCCGGCTTACATATACCCATCTTTAATAAGATCAATCATGAAGAATTTTATTCCGTATCAAGAATTACTCAATCCGAAAAAACAAAGCCACCACAAAATAACTGGCTTCACAACCGGTGAACCAAAACATCTTGACATATACACCCGTTTCTTCTTGAAAATACTTTACCACAAGTTTCACCTTGAACCGATTGAACAAACTTGTTCTCGTTTAACTTGTAAACCAACTTGTGACGTAAAGAGTTTTTACCATCGGTAATAAGATTACATCCTATACCCGATATGACGATTTAGATCCCATTTCATCATCATCCATGACAAGCTCCCACTTGCCCATGACCTCACCTTGTAAAGCCACCTTGTAATCATCACCAATACCGGTTAACCACAAACAATGTCGAGAGTAATGATAACGGGCCACAGGTCTCAAAACCTTGGTTCTTCTCTTCATTTCAATCGAAGGAGTATACGGTTTTTGTTGCACCTTTTCAACCAATGGTTCCAACACTATCTCTGCAAAGATTTTTACATACTCACATGACCCCGATAAATCTACTTTTTTGGTCCACCTATCCATATCTTTGCAAAAGACATCATCATTGGATATCACATCAATAAGTTGGATAATTTTCCGATTCTTCGTATCACAAGATCTGTCACCAAAATCATCACAAAAATATCCAATGAACATGCACAAACTAGACATATAATCTAGTAATGATCTACTACTAGAATAGACAAAAGAAGTATAAATTATTAACTCTTTTTTCGTCCAAGTAATCTCTTCTAATAGTCCAAGATCCAATGCATACCAAGACTCTATATCAACCTCTGAAACTACCGAATCCGCCCAAAACTGTTTTGACAACTCGATGAAATATTTCATACTTCGTGCCTTTTCAGTAATCTCACAGACCACACTTTCAGCCATACCAAACTCTCGTGGTATTATTGGGATCTTCTCAAGCTTTTCAATCCCAATAGATGTTTTATCAATAACAAACTCATCACATCAAAATTGATCACCATCGCTGTTAGACCCAAGACGCTTCAACATTGAACCCATCTCAATCTCAACCCAAGCTTTCCATCTAGCGAAGATATCAAACCAATCCGTTTAATTCTTCAAGAAATGTACACCAAGCTCTCGTGTAGAATCACCAATGAAAACAACAAAATCATGAAATCTCCCGTTGGAACTAACTCTAGTCGGTTCCCATACATCATCGTATAGGTGGTTCGAGCCCATATTTAATTTTCTTCTCTTTTTAGGAAACCCAACTTTCTTTTGCTTTACCAAGACAATATCTTCACAAAAGAGCAAATCTATCAATTTTAACTTGTCAAGTATTCTCCTCGAAAACAATGCTTTCATCTAAATGCTCACGTGACCAAATTTCTTATGCCATGCTCTAGAGTCCACCATCGAAGTAACAACACCAATAATCTTATCATTAGCATTACACGTCCCTAAGTACGCATCTTGTCTTTTGTCCCAAGCTAAAGCAATAGCCTCCTTCATGATCTCAAAAGCATCATCGCCGAAGGTAGCCAAAAAACTCAAGTCCGATAGTTGGCTTGAAAACATTTTTCTAGCCATACTAGACACATATTGCACCATGTTTAAACTTAAAAAATTATCATTCGTTAATGAAATCTGAACATCTCCATTATATACTATGTGATAATACTCATCATAGCTAGACAATTCGCTTTTACCCGACGTAATTTCCAATAGAGCAACCAAGTCTAACCTCGACTTTTTACAAACACCATAAGACAACCACCATGACTTATCCCGAGTACCATGAATCACATTACATAGTTTATCCCGAATATCACAAGTCATATCAACCACATCATTAGAAATAAGATTGGAGACACTATCGGAATTTTTACCTTCCCCGAAGAAAGTCACCGAACGTCTTTTTACAGATCTTCCCTTCTTCGTCGATCTACAATCTTCCTTCTTATGACCAACTTAACTGCAATTCCAATAAATGTCTCATTGATTGCAATTTCATGCCTTTATGCGCCTTTTGCTTCCATTCTCAATATGTAAAACTCTTTTTCCTCTAACTTCAACATCCGAGTAATTACCCGATGTTAACAATGAAGCTCCAAGAGGTATTACGCGGGAATCATCACCGAAGACTTCAACCACGTCGCTGAAAGTAACCCGCTTACGAGAATTTAAATCACTCGTAACACACTTCTGAGAATTTAAATCACTCGAAGTTTATTCAAACATCTTTGATAGTTTGTCTATCATCTCTAACACGGTACTCACTTTAGGCAACTTAGAAGAAATAGAACTTGAGAGTGTTGAATGAACTTTACCATGAACATCTTGATCTAAAAACTCTCACTCCAAACGATCCATATCGGCCGGCTTCGTCGAAATCCCTCCTAGAAGAAAATCACAATCCTCCGCATATAAAAAAACCTCTACTTTCATCTTCCAAATCCCAAAGTTCAATCCATTGAATTCATCAATTTCTAATTTCTCCATATCGGCCATCGCTCTAATCACACAAGCCCTAACCTTGCGCTCTGATACCAGTTGTAAGAAATTCGGGAAGCTAATCCCAATCCCTCGCCCCAAGAACGATAAACGAAAACACCAATAAGAAATTATACTAAAGCAATAACACAATAATTTACCCGAAGGAGGGAAGTGGAAAACCCTTGCGGATGAAAAACCACTCCCTGAGAACAATTCGCTAATCAAAGATCAAAGGTTACAATGATCTCTCAAACTTCTCAAGCTTTAATAGAGTCTCTTCAAACCCTAGCCTCTCTAAGATTAAACTCACACAAGAAGATCGGCTAACAACTAACCCTAGACTCCCTTATAAACATGGGAAGTCATTACATAAGAATAGGCTCAAAGTACGGATCACGATACAGACCAACATCCCCAAAAATACCTTCTAAAACTGACTTACGAAGTCTATTCGATTAAACTCTGGATCTATTCGAATAAGATGGGTTCTGAACGTTTCTGTTCGAATAGACAAAAGTCTATTCGAACAGACATGACTTCTATTCGAATAAACTTTCCACTGCATCTTCTGTTTGAACAGACAAAAGTCTATTCGAACAGGACTTTGAAAAAAAACACCTTTTTTCAAACCGTCTTCGATCCTCGCTCGTCCCACGAGCTCCGATGAACTTCCTCTAACACGATTCGAGTTCATATCATAACAATCTCTCACTTGAAATCGAATCCCGTAACCCATCTCTAGATCTCTAAATGAATGTCTCGCACTACCTGGACCTTCAACACCATGAAGACCCACTTACAAAATTTCACAATCTTCAACAATTACTTCTCACTTCCTAGCCATTATTTCTTCTTACAATATTTGTAGAGAAATGTCAGTAAGAACTGGCATATTTCTTTATCTTTTCCAAGTGAGGTGGTTATGTCGGTTATGTCTCTCCCACAAGTAGATAAGTCTACATAAGCTTTCTCCTGGGGAAAACTGGATTTGTTTGTTCTTCACAAGTGAGTCATTTGAATAAATTCTGAATTTTGGATTATGTTTCCTTCTTTCTTTTTTCATTTTCTTATTCTTTTCGAATGTCTGATGTTAAACTCTAAGTGAACACTTGCACATATCTATACTACTACCGATACATACTTTCTGCCAACGTCTAATACATACCGTTGATCTCCCATTTCTCGTGCGATCGAGGATGTTTTAAAAGGCTCGGATAGGTTTGAGCAGTTAAGTTTAAAACCCAGCCGTCGGATCTAGAACAAATTTTTTGTTTTCCATCTCAAATTTCAGTCTCTCCTTTTGGTAAATCATTCGGCACAATTCGCTTTATACTACAAGTATCTTTCACAGCTTTAAGCAACTACAAGCATGGTTTATCCAATTTCTCAGTCTCTCTCTCTAATCTATCTCTGTGATTTCTCTCTCCATAATTTTCTCCAATTTCTCCAATATCATTGGTAGTGGAGGAGGGTTTGGGTCTTCTAATCGGTTTGGGGGGAGATCTGATGGGTGGAGGAGGTTTAGGGGTTTTGGTTTGTTGTTGTTATTGTTTGCGTTGGTTTCAAAGAAGAATTTGATTGAATTGGGGTTAGGGTGGGGGCTTTGATTTGTTTATATTTACAGCAATCGAAGAAACCCAACAATAAATCGAGCCCAATTGAGGTTAGTGTATCAGTAATTTTTAGTACTCAAATTTAATATTTGAGTACTAAAAATTGTTTTTGTATATCTATTCAATGCTACCAATAATTTGGTGAATCTCTTCAGTTTTCTATACTTGGGTGTAGCATTTAAGATTGCCTTAGAGTACTGTTAGCTATATCTCCATTGATTAAGTCAGAAGTTACAAGTATCCAAGCAATGAGTTTCTAACTATTTTCTTCTTCTTGTTTGTATGCAATTGCAGTTGTAGCTTTGATGGCGATAATAAATTATCTGAATGATCCTTACAGTGTATTGGAGAATTGGGATATTAATTCAGTAGATCCTTGCAGTTGGAGGATGATAACTTGTTCCCCAGATGGCCATGTTTCCGCTCTGTAAGATGTTATAATTCTCCATCTCATATTTAGCTTTAAACACATTACCAAAACAAGGAAGGGGTCTAGCAATGTACAATCATTGAAACCAATTCCTGGATAAAACTATGCTTGATCTATAATTGTTAAAACTGTTCTTACAGTTCTTGGTTGTTCGATATAATCAGGGGGCTGCCTAGTCAGAGCTTGTCCGGGACCTTATCACCAGGGATTGGAAACCTCAGCAATCTGCAATCCGTGTAAGTCGGAAATTTGGGAACTATCTCCGTTATTTTGCTCTGCACTTAACTAGCAGTAACTCATGTCTATATATGATACTCCTAATCGAACATTCGAACTACATTTAATAAAGTAGTGCCCAGTCCACATGTATTTGGCTAGGTAACAACAATACTTCACTTTTAACAAATAAAACGTGTCTGACACCCCGACACTTGGACACACGTGTCTAACACTATTTACAAGGTGCTTAACAATTTTCTGCCATTTCCAACACCCCGTACCCATGTCGGACACTGATACCCGTATCCGTGTTGTTGTTATCTAGGTATTTGGCAATTAACTCTCTGTTCCTATCCACGTCTTAATACTTAACGGGTGCTTTTAGCACCAATTTCATTATAATTCCTTCAACATTATGTCTTCTTCCAATTTGTTGTCAATAATCATATCTTGGATGTTTTCCATCATTTCCCTATGTCTAACTAAAGGAAATAAAGTATTTTTCTTTGATTTTGTTATCTACCATTTTCATGAAAAAGTTGTTTCATGGGAAATGTTTTTCCTTTTTCTCCGCTTTCCATGAACGAAACACACCCTAGCAGTGATTTTAATTCTCTTAACAAATTTTATAGTTTCCGTTGATCTCTTTGAAGGATCTAAGCGAGAGCTCTCAAAGGGTCAAATTTTACGAATTTTGAGTTATAAGCCAAAAGTTATTCTAGTTTCAAATAAAAAAGCCAAGGCAAGATAAAAAAAGATCAAAATTTTCTCTCATTGCCGATGGCAGAATAGATGTGCCACACACTTGATTCCATTTTGGTTGTTTTACCTTTTACCCTTCTCACGCTTCTTTATTTATAGTTAGTTTTAAGAAAATCTTTATTTTTTGCGAAGAGCTAAGATAATCTCAACCTCTTATCATGATATTACCATATTTGACCAAGGCAACAAAGCTTAATGCAATCAGACAACATGATGTTTTTAAAATCAGGCTTTCATTGTCCATGTAGGATGTTGACTCTAAATACAACTTATGGATGGCACAAAATTCTTCTATTTATTTTATAGATTACAGATACTTAATAATTATAGGCTTCATATTGCGCGCAATTGTATTACTATCGGCTTATATAAAAAAAGAGATCAGATGTACTTATACTTTTATGAATGATATATCTAATGTTTAACTTCTTATACTTTGATGTAGGCTGCTGCAGAATAATGCTATTTTTGGTCCAATTCCTGCCAATATGAGAAAGCTACAGAAGTTTCAAACACTTGATCTCTCAAACAATAAGTTCAGTGGTGGAATTCCAAGTTCCTTGGGAAGCCTTAACAATCTAAATTATCTGTAAGTTATGATATGAAGCCTATCATAATTGTGGTTATACTGTCTTGTTTTCCTCCTAGCAGCTGGAAAGTTTGCTCCGAACTTGTCTTTTCTGACACTTTGTGTGTGCAAATCAGTCGACTAAACAACAACAGACTTTCTGGACCCTTCCCCGAGTCTCTTGCAAACATTGAAGGTCTCACTCTCGTGTATGTATCTAGTCAATAACTCTCCGTTCTATTTTCACATTTTAGAGAAAAAACATGAATATGAAACACGTTTTTCTTGACTGCATTAGGTTATGAACTCAATCTTCTAAGTTTGAAATGGCTCTCAGGGATCTTTCTTACAATTATCTTAGTGGTTCGCTGCCAAAGTTATCTTCAAGAATATTCAAGTAAGTCATTCTCCTTTAATCTCCCAGCACTCACTTTAGTATGAAGTTATGTTTGATCATTTGAATTTTTTTTCTTTTCAGATTTATTGGAAACCCTTTAATCTGTGGGCCAAACTTGCAGAATAACTGTTCTGTTGTGTCTCCTGAGCCGCTGTATTTTCCATCAGATGCTTTAAGAGGCAAGCTTATATAATACATTTTTGTTATCTGAGATTTACATCCGTGAAAACTCTGTAAAGTTATCTTACGTGACTATTCTAAGCTGTGGATACCTTATCTTACAGATCAGTCACAATCCGGTAGGACAAGGAGCCACCGCATAGTTGTTGCATTTGGTTCTGCTATTAGGTATATTCTTTTTTGTCATCATTACTGTTAGATTTTTTCTTTGGTGGAGATACAGACACAACCAACAGATTTTCTTTGATGTCAATGGTTAGTCCTTTTGTTCTTGGTACTTCCTTAGATATCAGAATATAAAATCATCACACTGGACGCAAGTGCACCTACTGCTTATTTGTGTAAATGCAAATAGACATACATAGTGAACTTGAGGCATGTGAATTTGAACACTGTTCGTTGGCGAGCACTTCCTGAGGTGGATCATACTCGAAAAGTGTATCCAATTTGAAACTCTTGTGATTCTTATGTCCTCCACTTTTTTGCATGTTTTGTGGCTGAAAACATTTTATATAGTTTATGTTCTACTTTTTGTGACCTTGTTGGTAAAATTTTGGGTGCTTGATATTCTTCACGAGTCAGCTTGATTCAAACATCCAGATTAACAAGTTTGTGATCCTCAAGTATTGTACGAGATGTGGGGTACAGAATTGGTAGTGCTCAAGATTTGCCACTTGTTTGTTACATATGTACAACACGGAGGTATATTGCCGAATAAGAGTGGGGGAGAATTTCTTGTCTGCTTTTGGCAATAAAAAACTTGACAACTTTATAATGAAATGTTGTGAAAAGAAAATTTCTCACGGGTAATTTTTGTAGAGTATCATTAAGATAGACATAACGAATCTAACTTTTATCCATAAGATGATAGGCGACCTCAAAGCATATTATCCTGTAGGGCAATCAGATCATCTTTTTGAGAACTAGCACACATAACTGCTTCAAAACCTAAAATTGCCTCTTTGGACATCTTGTAGGGCAATCAGATTATGTTATTAGTAAAATTTTGTACTTCCCTCAAGGATTTAACCTTGAGGACTTCTTTGGTCACCGCCGTATGGAAGTTGGTTCTTATTGTGCATATGATACTTGCGGTATTTAGTGTCATTTCTAGTAAAATAAGCTGCTTATTTTGTAAGCTTGATAATTAGCTAATACAATTCAGCAGAGTATGTACCATATTTAGGATAGTGCTTTTTATGAGTACGTATTTTTTGAGTGTGTAAATCCTTCATTGGCAGATCAATTCGATCCTGAAGTATGCTTGGGTCACTTGAAGAGGTATTCCTTTAAGGAACTCCGAGCTGCTACTGACCATTTCAATGAAAAGAACATTTTAGGGATTGGAGGATTCGGAAAAGTTTACAAGGGAGTACTGCAAGACGGAACTCTTGTGGCAGTAAAAAAAAGTTAATAGACTACAATGCAGCTGGTGAAGTCCAATTCCAGACAGAGGTAGAGATGATAAGTTTGGCAGTCCATTAAAATCTTCTCTGACTATATGGCTTCTGCACAACAGAGAGTGAAAGAATCCTTGTCTATCCCTATATGCCAAATGGAAGTGTTACGTCTTGATTAAAAGGTATGTGTTCATTATATAAATTGAATTTTTTCACGTAGTTTCCCTATCCGCTAGCCCGAAATGATAATTACACCAAAATACTTGATTCTTTAAAATTTAATATCTTCTCAATTGTCATTCTTAGCAGAGAATTCTAATGAGAAGCCGGCTTTAGATTGGTGAAGGCGAAAGAAGATAGCACTTAAAACAACTAGAGGACTACTGTATCTGCATAAATAGTGTGACCTCAAAATTATTCACCGTGATGTAAAAGCAGTAAACATTCTTCTTGATGAAGACTATGAAGCAATTGTTGGAGACTTTGGATTGGCGAAGCTCTTGGATCATCGAGATTCTAACGTAAGCACAGCTGTCCGTGGGACCGTTGGACATATAGCTCCAGAGTACTTATCTACAGGACAGTCATCAGAAAAGATAGATGTATTCAGTTTCGGTATCTTACTCCTAGAGCTTATTACAAGCCAGAAAGCTTTAGATTTTGAACGTGCGGCAAATCAGAAAGGTGTACTGTATGATTGGGTAATCCCTCTTCTCTTTTCAATCAAACAAGAATCACACCAAGTTACGGACGTATAAAGATGAATTCAAACGCAACATTATCTAATCTAGTCCGCCCCTAATTGCCACCTCTTAAAAGAGTTTGTGTTGCCACACCTATTTTGTATGCCCACTCTGCATGAACACAACATATCTAGCTTTTGTATATTAGACATAACATTGTAAGTGATATTGCTGCAGGTGAAGAAACTTCATCAGGACGGAAAGCTAGATCTCATGGTAGATAAAGATCTAAAGAACAATTTAGATTTGGTTGAGTTGGAGGAAATGGTTCAAGTAGCTCTATTATGTACTCAATTCCACCCTCTACATAGTCCAAAAATGTCAGAAGTGATGAGAATGTTAGAGGGCGACGACGGCCTTGCAGAGAAATGGGAGGCCTCACAAAAGATCGAAACACCAAAATACCGATCTTATGAAAATCTCCCTCAGAGATATTCAAACTTAGAAGAATCTTCATTGGTTGTCGAAGCAATGGAGCTTTCAGGACCGAGGTGACAAAAGTTTACTCCTTCCACTCCATTTTTATCCTTCAAAGAGCTTTGTAATGGAAAATATTTTTAGTGTTCATAGCTATTGAATGCATGTATTATTCTTCATATGTACAAAGGATAGTCAAGTATAATTAGTCATTGATCATTAGTATTATTTTTTCTCCATCTTTGCCTTTTGACTTCATTAAAAGATAATGTTATCCTCATATTTTTTTTACAATTGCACCTATTATTTCTGATCATTCAGAAGGTGCTAACAGGGGGAATAACTTTTGTATGATTGTGTTTACAAAACTTGCGTTGCTAACTTCCTATGTTATGTAGGACTACTCCCAATGATTTAATCCAGTTATTGTTGTTTAAATCATTCCGTTGTGCTAAAGTGTGGGTGTTTTATTCAACTCCTAGCCAACTGTTGTGTTTGTTTCTGCAATTCTCTAGATATGGTTAAGTTTCACTTAAGTGGAAATCAACCTGAAAATACTTTCTAGTAGGGTTGTCAATGGTAAAGACTAAATCCGTAACCTGGTCCGATCCGATTCGTTAGTAAATGTTTATGGGCAATTTTTTAGATCCCTTGAGAAACCCGGTCTGTTAAAGTCTGGTCCTATATGCTAACGGATTGGATAAGGATCCACCTCAATCCGATCCGTTAAAGATACATATTACGAGTACCAATATTATAATTATCTTAAGTATATAATTTGAAATAGTACCCATGGCCCAAAATAAAGTAATTTTTTTTCGCTTAAACTAAGAATAATTTTTAGAATGAGTGTTTGTAAAAAATATTAATTTTCATGAAACAATTTTTTAAGATTTTACCTTTTTAGAAACGTCTTTTTTTGATAAAGGATCGGTTCGGACTGGGTTAGGATCGACTAAATTACTAACGAACTGGGTTAGGATCCACAGTTTAATGGTCTTATAGAATTCGGACCGGGTTAAGACCTAGGGTGTTTATTAACGGATCGAACTAAAATCTCGTAGTTCGGTCTGGTCCATTGACAACCCTACTTTTAGTGCAATTATTCTATTTGGCCGAAGTGTTGTTTTTGACTTACTGCGACCACCCTAAAAGATTTTTCTAAGAAACTCATGCCTGCGAAAGCTCATACACTCTGGCTGGTGACTTGTACTCTTCTATATCCGTGGACGACCGACCTACCTCACTAATCACAAACAACTTGGAATTACCGTGTATTGAAGTTGTATTCTACATTGATCTAGTTAACCTGTATAACGGGCATTCTTGACTCGTCAAATACATCGATCTAACTTAACGGGTGTTATGCTTTTCATGAGATTCCTGTAGGTATTGGGAATATGATTGGTTTAAGACATCTTGAACTTGAGAATACCAAAGATTTGAGATCCTTTCTGCAAGGAATTGGTAGATTAACCTCCCTGCGTACTTTGCATAAGTCTGTTGTGGGATGAGGATGTACGCTTAGAGATCTAGAAAGTCTCTATTTCGCCAAAGGAGCATAATAATAAATGGGTTATGAAGAGTAGAATCTATGAATGAGGCTAAGGGAGTAGAGTTGGCAAATATACAAGGCATCCAACATTGGAGTTTGGTGGGAGTAGGTAAATTTATGACGTCGGTAAGGTGAGCATGGAGAGTGTGATGGGGTATGTGATGGAGGAACTCCGACCACATCCAAGCATAGAAAAGCCAACTTTAGTAGATAATCAGGTCAATAGATAAAAAGATACAATCATAAAAGAGAAAATATGTATATGAATTATGTTATAAGTTCTTCCTCCCGCTTCTTGACTTGCCCTTACACTCACATTTTTTTTTATCTATAGGAACCTGCATTCCAGAGGCTTCTTTTTATAACTATGCTTGCGTGGGTGCATTCTTACAGTGAAGTAACTGATTCATGTGCTAATGATTCAGATTCTTTGATATAGGTTTATCTTTGCATATCTGATATACTGTATCAACTTCTCTGCCTGTTGCTATGTACTTGAGATAAACCGCAACAGTGCTCTTCTAGAGCAATTTGTAAGTTGCTTGATATTTCTGCTAGAGTTTATAACTCTTTTCTCATTGTAAGTCAAGTGTCTGTAGATATGTGAATTCTCTACGATGGATATGGAGGCTAATGCATCAATTAAAATTATTATAGTTTTTGAAGCTGATTCTTTGTATATTCTGATGATATTCCTTTAACTTTCTAGGCCATTACTATACATATATAGATAGGCCCCCTAGAGGTAATTAGAACCATCAAGTCTAATTTTATATTCACAAGCCAGTAGAAAGCATTAGGAACCTCGAACAAATAAAGTATTGGTGGAGAACACTAGGAAACCCGTGCAAAACATGGGAGAGATTGCTTTTTCCACAGAAGTCTTTTAATTACGCACTAACTATAAATGGCTATTGAAAATTTGCATCATGTATATCAACTTATTATTTTTTCTCGTGCTACTCAGGCAATATATGTTCTGCATCCAACAGTTGGACTCAAAACGGCTGTCCTTGGTTTGCAACTTTTTGTAGATGGCGAGGTACGTATAACCATTTTGTACGGGCTATGGTAACCCCATATTTACATTATATTGCAACATATTGGTGATGCATCTCAATTACTTAAACCATGGCTTCCCTCAAACATACGTTTTCCCTATATCTTAAATTTCAGTATGTCATTTTTACAAATCATTCGACACAATTCATTTATGTCAGTAACTTTAAAAAACCATTCGGCAAAATTCCAGTTTCTCAGTTCTTTCTCTTCAACTTTCTCCCTGAACTCCAGATCCTATTTTCCTACTTCAATGATGAAACTAGGGTTTCAACACAACAACACTAGAAGATTTTGCTTGCATAACTCTCTCTAACACTCATTGTTGGATTCGTCTCTATTCCTTCGATCTAGAATCAATTAGTAAGCTCTCTCTCTCTCTCTCTCTCAATTGTGCTTGTAGTATACTACAAATATGACTCTTTCTTACATGCTTATCTAACGTGTTTAGCCTTAATGGTGTGTAAACATTTTATTTAAACAAAGATTACTTATCTATAGGATTTCAGTTAATGATTCCTAGAGCTTGCAAGCAGACCTAAACCATATGAGAGATTTAACAGGAAGTCTGGAGAGAATATTCATCACGACTTCATGAGGGACGTGAATCCTTCCTCAGCCATCAGTTCTACCAAGCCGACTCATCATCTTCAGTTTCTTCATTGTCTTTGTTACAAACTTTTTCATATCTAAAAACTTAATAACTAGAGAAGAGTTCAACATTGATAAATAGCTCTTTAAGTCCTACCTGTAGTAGTTCTACACTTTATAATCCCGCAAGTCTTTCTAATAGAGACCAGTAAGTAATTTTAGGGTATTACTTTATTTATTCAAGTGGGATTATGAAAATAGAGGAAACAAAATTATTATCCTCAGATTCAAGACTGAAATAATGGAATTACATATTATGGGCCAATGAAATCCAACACGTTTAGGACTGGCTTCTCTGCTATGTGGTACAAGAGAACAGTCCTTAGACATCACAGTGCCTCAAAACTCAAGTCTGAAAGTTAAGTTTTAAGTTTGTTCACGGGCGCCAAACTTTTAGGCGTCTTAAGGGTTTTTTTCTTCAAGAAAAGCATGATCAAAATGAAGTATGAGACTTCGATTTTGGTCGGAAGAATGTAATATTCAACCCATAGGGGGATATCCCATCCCAGATTCACATCGCTTTTGGGTAGTAGAATTAATTAGGGAAGACACAACTATTTTGGCTATTGTGGTCAAGAAGCTAGTCCTAAATGCTTACATTTACCATATCTGGAAAGAAAGGAACAATAGAGTGTTTAAGGAGGGTGACAGAACTGTTGTGGCTGTCTATGAAGCCATTGTCTATGACGTTAAAATGAAGATCCTTTCTAGACACTTAAATTTAGAAGCAAACAATAAGAATTTTAGAGTTACTGAAAACTAGAACCGTGATGTGAATCGGTAGAACAAATTAGAAGATGCAAGTGGCAGTACAATGGTGGTCCCATTAAAGCTTGTGCTGGCAAGGTTAGAGGAGAGACTATCACTATCCATGAGCTCCAAGGGCTCCACACTGGTCTTGTTATGGCAAATGAATAGGAGAGCAAAAAACTTTACATCTATTGTGATTCTGAAGCCATTGTGAATATTATCAATAACAACATCGATCCCCCTTGGAAAGCTAGAAGATTAATTAGACAAATCAGAGAAGAACTAGCCAAATGGATCACTATATTTTGATCCATGTGTACAAAGAGTGCAATGGAGCTGCTGACAACCTATCTAAAATGTTGCAGAGTATGGGATATGTTGAACTAAGACCTGAGGAATTTGGAGAGGACCTTCAGAAAATTGTTAATGATGATGCAAGTGGGAACATCTACTTCAGAGGTTAGGAGTGCACTGCACAACCCTTCACTATACTTTTTGATGTTTGCTTTTCTAGGTAGCCATCCTAATGGGGACTGAACTTTTGGGTTGTTATTTGTTTAGTTCCTTTTTTCCCTTCCTTCCATTTTTTTTCTTTTTTGTTTTTGTTTTTATGTTTAGTGTACTTTAGTAGATAATCAGGTCGATAGATAAAAAGATACAAGCATAAAAGAGAAATATGTATATGAATTATGTTATAAGTTCACCCCCCCCCCCCCCCCCCCCCCCCCGCTTTTAACTTTCCCTTACACTCACATTTTTTTTATCTATAAGAACCTATATTCCAGAGGCTTATCTTTATAACTATGCTTGCGTGGGAGCATCCTTACAGTGTAGTAACCAATTCATGTGCTAATGATTCAGAGTCTTTATTATAGGTTTGTATTTGGATATATGCCTGTATCAACTTATCTGCCTGTTGCTATGTACTTAAGATAAATCACAACAATGCTCTTCTGGAGCAATTTGTAAGTTGCTTGATATTTTTGCTAGAGTTTATAGCTCTTTTCTCATTGTAAGTCAAGTGTTTGTAGATATGTGAATGCTCTACGATGGATATGGAGGCTAATGCATCAATATAAATTACCATAGTTTTTAAAACTGGTTCTTTGTATATTCTGATGATATTCCTATAACTTTCTAGGCCATTACTATACATATACAAATAGGCCCCCTAGAGGTAATTAGAACCATCAAGTCTAATTTTATATTCACAAGCTAGTGGAAAGCATTAGGAACCTCGAACAAATAAGGCATTGGTAGAGAACACTAAGAAACCTGTGCAAAACATGGGAACGATTGCTTTTTCCACAAAAGTCTTTTAATTATCCACTAACTATAATTGGCTATTGAAAATTTGAATCATGTATATCAACTTATTACTTTTTCTCGTGCTACTCAGGCAATTTATGTTCTGCATCCAATAGTTGGACTCAAAATGGTTGTCCTTGGTTTACAACTTTTTGTAGATGGTGAGGTACGTCTAACCATTTTATACGGGCTATGGTGACCCCATATTTACATTATATTGCAGCATATTGGTGATGCATCTCAATTATTTAAGCCATGGCTTCCCTCAAACATACGTCTTCCCTATATTTTATTTTGTGTCAAAACTGAAGGAGTGGAGAAAAATTAAAATTTACTCTTCTAAAAGATAAATTTATCCAAGATTTTACTGTTTTACTCTTTAGGTGTGGAAGAAAATTGTCTATGTAGATCGACTTTTGCAGTTGTTCAGATACGTTCCTCGTGAGCAATTGACAATACCCGAATTTGTATTCCAGTTGAGTTTACGTGTTATTTTCTCAAACTAAGTTTCTTAAAAAATAATTTTGGAAGCAACGCCTAATGATAACTTTTATGCTGGCATGATCTTGAAGTGAATGGAGGGAAGGGTATAATTGTGGACCCTAGAACGAAATATGTATATCACAAACCATAGGATAGTAAGAACTGCAGTTATGACAGGATCTCGTGTATCATGCCCTTCGGGAATTTCATTATTCATTTGTTTTATTCTCTTTGGTATATATGTTGTAGATTGATCTCTTTTTTATTTTTCAGTTAAATGTTATATGTAACATTTTTGCACATGTAATAAAATCTCTTTCTCTTCCATTTTCAGTCCCCCATTCGGGAGATTGAAAGGTTTTGGTTTGTCTCATTTTCAGATATAACTAATATCAATGTTAAACCTCTAGACACTTACAGGTTTTGGTTTGTCTCATTTGATGTAACTAATATCAATGTTAAACCTCTAGGAGAAGATTTATGACCATTAATAATTTGCAGCAATTCATGTTCTAGCTAAACACCTCACACCTCATGTACCCCTCAATATAATCATCCACACAATAAGGGCAAATATGTCATTTACTATTAATCTCCTAAGTAATTTTTAACACAAAAGAGGGCACATGTACTTTATATATACCTCCATTTATATGTGCATAATGATTATTCAATATCTGTAAAATCTCTAAAATAAGCCAAATTGCCTAATGATCATAACATATTTTAGTAGTAGTTTTGTCAACAAGTTTCAGGACCAACCCATATCAATATATAGATGGATTCATATATAATAGCCCACCCAATAATGATCTCCTAAGTAATTTTTGACACAAACAATGGCACATGCGTCATTGATTCAAAAGTTATACAAAAGCCTAAAGTGTAGCCTGTTAGGGGGTGCCTTTTGTGCTCGTTCCTAATATCTTTATGTTATCCTAAAGTGTAGCGTGTTAGGGGGTGCCTTTTGTGCTCGTTCCTAATATCTTTATGGTATACTATATTATTCATGGATGTTGATGATACAATTCAAGCTTAGATTTTTTTGTCAGTACACCAATGGCAGTACACCAATTCAATGTCGGTTCGAGATTTTTGCACTTCATAGCTTCAAGCACTTGATACATTTCAAAGAACGAGGCACTCAACGTGATGGTCAATTATGTATTGCTAGTCTCGCTTATGAAGCAGTCACCAAGATCTAATAGACCTTGCCGATAAAAATGATCCACAATTATTAGGTTTATACTTTGGCTGTCAAAATCGACATTCCTGTAAGCCTTGGATATATCAGGCGTGAATGATATCTGGAGATGCTTTGCAAGTTTACTTAGCCCAGCATCAAGATCCCTTTGTAGCCCTTCTCTCTGGTTGAGTAGGCTCATCATGTTAAGTTCGTTGTTTTAAGTTTGAGAGAATCGCTTCTTTGTCAACAGCTAAAGACTGGATTTTTACCAAAGCTTCATTGATTTCCCGAGTAATCTGATCAATAACTTCTTGACTCTTTGAAGAAGACAGCCTTTGTTTCTTCGCAACATGGTCAAATGCATCTTTCATGATACAAAACTTCATAAGGAGGTTATCTAATATAGTCAAGGAAGGTAAACTGTAAAATAAATAAAAATAACATGGAACAAAAGAATAAGGTCATGTAAAAGTATAATACTTACATCATTATTGCATCGTGCCATCAACCTTTATTATACGTGAGTCTGCGTGGATATCATGATCCTCAAGAATTAGTTAAATGGAGATAAATTATGAGCCTCAATGACTATGATTACACTAAGCAATATTTCAATTTTTACCTTAAAAATTAAGGAGCGCGTGTGAAGAAGATATAGCTGTTTGCTATAATGTTTGGACGCATAGTACTATGAGGAAACCCGGTCTAACCACACAGCCCCCCATTTTTTATACTCATGTATGCACAGCTACACAAAAATAAAACACTTTCTAAATCTAATGCACATGATAATCAAATATGTTATACGATTTAAGAGAAGAAAAAGAACGCAAATTTAATTTTTATAAACATATTAGGTATTCAACTTTTTAGGCTCTCTTTGTGCACCCAAATTACTTGGATTCTAGGCTTCACAAAATCTCCTTGAAGTCTTGTCCAGATTAACCACCCCATTTGCAGCATACGACACTAAAAGATTGAGAAAATGCGATAAATAACGAAAGGATATCTATAGCTAGATAACATATGTCACTCTACATTAATATTTCTTTAGTAGATTGCAAAGATGATACCGTCTAAGCGGGATCCATTTCATTGAGATCCATTCCATTGTCAAATAGGATTTGTAAAACTCTTAAGATGCCAAAACTCTCTGTTGCACTCCTTTCTCTAAACTGTTTCCCTCTCAGTGGGTTCCATCTATCTCTAATGTGACACTGTACCATAGTTTAGCTGCAAAACTATTTTATTTTTGGAGATTTTGCAAAATGGGAACAGAGCAAAGGCACTTAAGTTTGCTAAGACTTACTTAGCTCCGCTAGCCACCATCCATGTAGCGGATAGCCAGAAGCTCATGGAATGTCTCTTATGGGAAAACCTCCATATGCGGAATACTTCTCTTCAGCTTACTGGGATGAACTTGCAGTCGAACTGTCCCAGTTATTGTGTATTGTTGTAGGCCAGTCTTACCAGAGCCCATTAACTGTCACCGTAACAGCTTGCATCTAAGCGTTACCCACGCTTCTAAATTACTTGCAAACGTAAATGGTTCGAAGAAACGCGAATGTCATGCAATGAAAGTAGAGGCTTGGTAAAAGGTGGTTGATGCAGTTCATGCCAAATCGGTTCATCATTATTTGTATCATCATGCCTTCTCACATAACCTGTGATGCCATAGTGGATGATGATGCAAAGGGTGAACCACTCGTTAATGTAATATTTTCTACTGCCTTAACCTTGGTTATTGTTATAAAAAGGAAGAAAAATACTTTGTATATGAAATTTTCTGTTTTTGGTTACTTAGAACATATTCTATTGTGCATAACAATGAGAATTATCTAGCCAAATTTTTAGTGGATATAAAGGCCTCAATTTGCAAAGTTGAGTTTACTTAAGAAATTATTTGTATAATGATGAATTTGGCCTATAAAGATATGAAGATCGAGGATAGTGCCTACAAATCTTTCATGGATGTTTGGAATTTATAGGACATATACAAAGTTGAAAACACCTATTTGTTGTAAATTGGATTATCCAGAAGAGGGGGCAAGCCCATTTATGTTAGTTATCATGAGCTTCAGAGTTGAATCACGAGTCTCAGGCTCAGCTTGGTTCACTGCAAACATGAGGCAAATGCAAGCAATTTACGTTTTTAACCGCTTCCATGTGTTTGGTTCGATTTCCAATTACAATGTAGTGGCTTTAAAATAATTGCATGTGTTTGGTTTACTTTTGCAAAGCAAACAACTTGCATTTCCATGCAAAAACTTCTCTTTTTGCTTGCATTTGGTTGCAGTGAAAAAATTTTGTAACAGAGTTTACATTTTGGTTTTCTACTTAGGAGAGAAAATAAGGATCTTTTATAAGAGGTAAAAAATGTAGTTATTATTTGCATTTGCATAGCAATGCACATAACCAAACATAAACATCAATCTGCAATTAGTTGCACTTGCAGTACATTGCATTCATGCATTTATTGAACAAATTCTCCCCACATTTAATGCAATACAAATCATTGCAAATATATTGGCTTTCCTTTTATGCACATATTAAAATATGTAGAAAAAAAGTCCTTTCGTTGTGTACCTAAACCCATATATTGCATGATAGGGGGCTAGGCTTTTCTCTCTTGTTTCTCTCACTTTTTATACAAAGCTCACTTAACAAGAAAAATAAAAAATGGACTTCGGGTGGCATGCTTAGATTGGGAAAGATAATTTCCAGCCCAAAATACTTTTTTTTGCTCTGAGCCCAACTCATCTTTAATCCTAAATCTCCTTAGCAACATCGCGCGTGCCTGCTAGTAACTTAAAAAAGAAAGAAAAAAAGAGTAGAGGCAGCCCCACATCTCTTTCACTCTCGCGTTTCTCTCTCCCTCTCCCTCTCCGACGTCCATTTCTCTCTCTCTCTCTCTATTCAACGTCTCTCTCCCTTTCTCACCAACGTCTCTCTCTCTCAAATAGAAGATACTTGTAGTTGGGGATTTATTTTAATTTATAACTTAAAATCACATGGATTAGTGTTTAGTGTTTAGTGTTTTCAACGAATAAGAAAATAACGAACTAAGATTGACAACAAAATTAATTTGAGAGATGGAGAGATTTTAGTGAGAGAAAGAGAGATGAAGACATTCGGTAACTTGCGGTTAAAAAAAGAACTGTAAATAGTAACTTACAAAGATTTTGTATTTTCAAGTTACGGTGAAATAAAGAACCGTAAATAGTAACTTTTGAATTTTTGTATTTTCAGTTTGTGGTGAAACAATGAACCGTAATATTCACTTGAGAGATTTCATATTTTCACTATGTGGTAAAATAAGGAGCCGTAAATAGTAACTTGCAGTTTGAGTTTTCTACTTAGATTACTCTTTCAACTTACGGTGAAACAAGCTACCGTATATCTCAAAGCAACTTGTGATTTTATACACCTTACGGTAAAATAATGAATCGTACTATTGAGAATGGAGGTAGTTAATCTCTCTTCTGCGACAAGAACGATACGCGGAATATGTCAATCAATCAAACTAAGAAATACAAAATAATAAAGAACACAAGGTTTCCCTGAGAAGGGAAGTGGAAAACCCTTTCGGATAAAAAACCACTCCCCGAATAATTCACTAAGATGATCAAACAGGTTACAACGATCTCTCAAAGCTTCTCAAGCTTTAATGGAGTCTCTCAAATTTCGTGTTTGTGAAGTCTCCTGGTTGTTTCAGTCGAAGACACTGACAAAATGGAGATCTCTGGACAGAAGGTAAGTAGAACTCAATGATAAAGGAATAAGGTTTCTATTTAATTATCGTTCGAACAAGTTTTCAAGTCGTTCGAACGACTTGTCATGTCTCCTGGAAATTTGGCCCAAAGCCAATTTTCGTTCGAACGAGTTGACATATCTCATAGTTTTTGGCCCATAGCCAATGTTTCATTCAAACGATACTTATTGTCGTTCGAACGACTCTCGGGAGAAATAGGGTTACTATTTAAGCAAACTTTGTTTTCCTTTTCTCTCCCGGTCTTTTTGTTTCAAAAACCAATTTATTTTTCAGAAGGCTAAAACTTCTTTATCAAATAGTGAATTCAATATCAATCAATCATCTTTTAATCCAGAGATTGATGTTGAATTAGTTTGACAATACTTCCTACATATCGTTGAAGAAGGTTCTTGGTGGGAGATCAAGAAGGGCTGTTGAGAGAACAAAAGAAGATTTGGTGTGAGATCAAGAAAGGTTGTTGCGAGAACAGAAGAACGATTCTTGGCGTGAAGCTTTGGTCAGAAAAGAGATAATCTTGAGACTAGATTATCAAGTCTGTAAGTGTAATTCAGATTAAACTCTTTTTGATTAGTGGATTTTTAGTTGTTAATTTCATCGACAACGACCTGTGGTTTTTCTCATGTGTAAGGAGTTTCCGTAGGGTGAACAATTGCTTGTGTCTTTTAATTCTTTGTCTTTACTTTTGATTGTTTATGTTCAATCCTAGATCATTGATTGATAGGAATAGTTGACTTAATCTATCGAAATACATTAAATACGAGCACATAGAATTTCACTCTTTATATACTAGAGGACTAAATACAAGTGGAACGGATCTCGGGGCAAAAACTCGACGTCTCAGAAGAACTCACAAAGGCAACCTAACACAATCTCGTTCGAACAAAATACAAAGTCGTTCGAACAACTTTAGTAATTAAAGGTTCCAGCTCTAAAAATCATACATGTCGTTCGAACAAAATTCAATCTCGTTCGAACGACTTCTTCGATTTTCAAATCCAAAGCGCAACATCAGACAACTCGTTCAAACGAGCTCCATTCTCGTTCGAATGACTTCGACCTACTTTGAGTTCATCTTCAGCAAATCAAACAAAACCAGCTCGAATCTTCAGGTAACTTAACCAGCTCGAACTTCTGTTGACCATAACTAGTTCGAACTTGAACATTGAAAATCTCATTTTCAATTCGACTTCAATCCTCAAAACTGAAATAACTCGAACTAAAATGACCTCAAACATAATTCGAGTTCATACCTTAATACGTACGACCAGTTTAAATTTGAATTTGAGAAAAGTTTGGAAGCGCTACTAACAGTAAGTATTTATACCATAAACAAAAAAAAATGCATGATCGGTGACAATGAGAAAGGGGGAACGTTGTCTTTGTTGTTTAGAGATCAAAAGAGCAAAATAAAATTGTTAACAATCATCTACAATTCTCAAACAACATTTTTCCTTCAAACATAGCCTAACCCATGATTTAGCTTAACTCCTACATCAAACCCCTGTTGTTGGAAATCTCTGTGTATGTCCAACTTGCGTTTGTTGTAACTACATTTACAGTTGCGTCGCCGTAAGTTTGATTTGTTTGCCGTAAGTCCCACTTGCTTGCGAAAAGTTAGATTTGCGTAGTTCGACTTGAAAAAGATCTCTCCCTTGCCTTGCGGAATGAAGAGGAGAAAAAACAAAACTATTTGGGAGAGAAATTTTTTTCTCCCATCAATCAATTGTGGCAGCCGGGTATGTGTGTGCGTCTACTTTTTTGTTTATTTTCCTTCTCCTAAGGAGATTGGAGTTACGCATTAGGAGATTGGGGCTGCTAAAGCTTTTTACCTTCATTATGCACATCCCAAAAAAAAATAAAAAATAAAAAAGAAAAAAGAAAAAAAAAGGCTTCGGTCGTTTCCCACTGTGTTGATAATATTGGTATACCAGAAAAAGGAAGTCTTGCATCACCGTCCAAAACACATAAAACCCCTCTCTCTCTCTCTCTCCCTTTCTTGTGAAAGAAATCACGAAAAAGTACAAAATTAAGCAAAGTCAATCGACAGCCAAACACGCCCTAAAAGATCTTTCTCTTTAAATTTCTTCTCTAATTATTATTATAACTATTTCGTCTCAAAATGATGATGATGATGGGTTGATACGCTAACGATGGTGTTTTACACGAGCCAGAGAAAATGCCTTCGCTAATACTTCACCACCTGCGTATTTTAGCTCCAACCAATCGCCATGTCAAGGTTAGTCGGTTTTGGATTTCGTTTATTTGCTCTAAATCAAATTTCAAATTGTAATTTAGGGCTTCAATTTGTTTCTGATAGATTTGATATAATAGTCTGATAGATTGTTCAAGAAATAGCATATCAAACTAATGCACTGAGAATATCATCAAATATAAAATCCCCATTTATGATTAGTAATTTATTGGTTGTGGCAGATAGTGTAATTATTAGTATTTTTTTTTGTTGTTGCCAAATTAGGGAATGTGCAAATATGTTATTGTTGGTGGGCATTGTCTCGTATTGTACAGAAATATTTGAGTTCTCGTAAGAGCTTCGTCATCACGAGTGTGTGTTGGGGTTAGTGAGAAACGTAGTAAAGGGGAAAGCATTTTAACAGAGAAGATGTTTGTGAATCTTTTTTGAGGAACCACCACATAAGAACATTTGTGGCTATAAGTTATATGCAAAAATATTGAGGGTAATGTGTAGTTTGTAGCTGGGCTTATGCTTCCGAGGTTACGTTGTGCCAATTAGTGAAGCTTTAGTCTCAAAATTGTTTTTTTTTTCTTTATTTCTTTTCTTTTTCTGGAAATATTCCTTGAGATTGGGTTTATTAACAATTTCTACAAAATGCTCCTAGAGTTATCAAATTTATTATCAATCTTTACAACAACAAAAAAATGTTAGTCTTTATTAAAGAAAAGTTAGTCTTGCGCCTCACACTGCCTTCTGTCTCACTAAAAACTCACCGCTTGTCTTCTTTTTTTTATGCTTTGGGCTTCAAGTCTGTAAATCCCATAGTGGATAATAGATAAAATAGGATCCTAAACTATCTGTAAGTCCAATTTTTTCTCTAGATATTTTCGCTTGAATTTTCTGTTTTTCACAAGGTATCTTGCTCCAAAATATTCTAACTCTTACTAAATTTTATCTATTTACTTTTTTATCTCCCTCACGCTCGGAATTTTTTCTTCTATATTTTTCCAGTCCATATTTTCATTGTAATTTTTTACTCTCAAAGTTATACTCATTCTTTCTTTAGATTTTCTCTTCTAACATTTTTTATTTTACAATTTCTCCCACCAAGATTTCTCTGAACTAAATTTCCATTTCTCTTTTTAAGTACTCTTTTCGCTATCTTTCACTCCTATCTTTTCAGTTTTTGTAGAATTATCCTACTCTCAGTTATCTCTATTTTTCTCTATCTCATTGTGGATTTCTTCTCTCTAAATGACCTCATTGGTGATTCCTTTCTCTAAATTATTCAACTGTAGATTTCCCATTGAGATTCGAGGGTTTTTCTTTTGGAGTTTGAGTTGAGGATTTGAGAAAAGCAAAATGAAGAAACCTTCCAAATTATGAAAAGTAAAATAATTGGTTATCTTCAAATTTCAGCCAAATGTGAAAAGTAAATTTATTTTCCTTTTCCTTAACATAACTAACACGAGAAAATTGATTTTTATGGATTCTTTCTCTGAATTAAGATCTTACTATTGGCACCTCCTAAGAATATAGTCACTCTGATCAGTTCTAGTTCTATGTGAAAAAGAGATGTGGAATTCATTAAACTGTTGGCACCTCCCTAAGCAAAGAGTCACAGTTGTCACTTGTCAGTTTTAGTTCTATGTGAAAATATCAATGCGGAATCTATTGATTATCTTTTCCTTCTTTGCCCCTTTACTGAAAGTATTTAGATTCTGGAAGCTTTTAGGACTACAATAGAACTCTTTTCGAATTGAAAAAAAAAATCTTGCCGGCAGAGTTAAGATATTTAGCTATTCCTATTGTTTATTGTGTTATGGCAATTTGGCTAGAACGCAATGAAATGAAATTTAAATGGGAGGATAAGTGGTGACCGACATGACTTGAACCTCCTTTAAATCTCTTTTAGTGAAGTGGGGTAATGCTATCATGGGGTCCACATGATGGTGCTCGAAATTTATCGATGATTATGTTGGTTGTTTTCTGTTTTTGGTATTTGGAGAGACCTCAGTCTTTACTTGTTGGAGAGGCTCAAGTTATTATTTGTATGAATTCTGTCATAAGTTTCTCTCTTTTTGGCCTCTTTTACGTGAATACAAAACACATTTGATATAAAAAAAATTATGTTTTTGCTCGCCACAGCTGTATTTGGTCGATTTTTGTGTTATTTAACACGTTCAAAATTGCAGGTTCTTTGGATTTGAAAATACTAAAAAAGTTGGACATCTCGTTATAGCAAGTCTCAGAATCCAATCATCAGACGTAAAAAGACACGGGTCACTTGTTACAGTTGGGTTACCTTCCTCTTTGCTTAGATTTTACTCTCATTATGCGTGCTGCAGTAGAGGAAATGCCTCATTTATGTTATGCAAGGCAAAGAATAGTTTATATAGAGACCAATGTTTTAAGAATAATACGATGACACATCATGCGCAAGTTGCTTGGAAAAGGCTTTATCAGATGCATTCTTATAGCGGTTCATCTCTTCCACCAATTAGTAAGATTGCATGTGCTGTAAGCTTGGCATTAAGCAGATCACACCTTGTAGTGCCGGGTATTTTTGCTTTGATTCTAGGAGAGATGACATGGAGCGAAAGGACTTGGGCAGAAGCAAAACGTCATCCTAGAGGGGATACTCTATACATGCAAGCGCAAGATGGACATGTTTATTTTACCACCTTGGTGTCATCGGTCTTGGAGGGTTTAATTTTGATTCTGAGAGCTCTCTATTTGGCAGTTTTGTTCTCACCAACCATAGCAATGGCCCCATTTGCAGATCGTTTTGGGGTTCAATTTAGGAAAACTTGGCTCCATTTTGTCCATCTTACACTAGAAAAAGCAGGTCCAGCATTCATAAAATGGGGCCAATGGGCAGCAACAAGACCTGATCTCTTCCCTAGAGATCTATGCACCGAGCTGTCAAAGCTTCACACTAAGGCGCCATCACATAGCTTTGCCTACACAAAGAGGACTATTGAGAAAGCATTTAGTCGCAAGATTCATGACATATTTGATGATTTTGAGGAAGTACCTGTAGCATCAGGAAGTATTGCTCAAATTCATCGAGCTACTTTGAGGTTTCGATACCCTGGTCAACAGGTCAAGCCCATTGTAGTTGCTGTGAAAGTTAGACATCCTGGCGTTGGTGAATCGATTAGAAGGGATTTTGCGATTATTAATTTGGTTGCAAAAATTTCAAACTTCATACCCACATTGCAGTGGTTGAGACTTGATGAAAGTGTACAGCAATTTGCTGTTTTCATGCTGTCTCAGGTAGATCTTGCTAGAGAAGCTGCTCATTTGAGCCGTTTTATTTATAATTTCCGCAAATGGAAAGACGTATCGTTCCCAAAGCCTTTATATCCTCTTGTGCATCCCGCTGTTTTAGTTGAGACTTATGAGCCAGGAGAATGTGTATCAAGATATGTTGATGATGAGCTTGAAGGAAGTAGTAAAGTTAGAAGTGCTCTTGCTCATATCGGGACACACGCCCTTCTGAAGATGCTTCTGGTATGGCTTTGCTTTATATTTGTTGTGAACTGAGCATTTATGTTTCTATCTCCAAAGATATGGACTTTGTTTATTTTACTTGGTTTTGGTTGATAGGTGTAAGATATTCTTACTACTTCGTTTCTGTCGGTGGTAATGCTTTCAAATGATATTGCTTAAGTTTCAAATTGAAAAATGATCACTAAAGAAGCTGTCTTAGGTCGTCTTATGATTTTGCTTTGGTGAATACTTGAACCACTAAATAACATACAACAACGGACATGATAAAACTAAACCAGTCTATTTTTATTTTAAGGTGTGAAATTCAGACTTTTCATGATCAAATCAAGGAAGTCCAGAAATTCAAGACAGTAACCGTCCTATTGACATATCCTCTAATCTTTATTTGAAAAACGTGAAATAAAATAAACTATATAGTTGCTTAGAATAATCTAGTTGAGTAAATTGAGAACAATCTAATCACAGTAGTCAGACTCCTAAGAAAAATATAACAAAGTCAAAGTTAAGCGCAACTACATTAAAAAATAGTGCTTCGTCCTTAGTTTCTCTGGATCAATGTGACGGTAGATTTTGACGGAATCCCTAATTTTTAACTTCCCACAGATCTTGAGACACCCCCCCCCCCCCCCCCCCCCCCCCCGAAATTGCGGTTCCTGATTCAAATTTACGAAATAGAGAGATTCTAATCAGGCAGTCGTTTACTGAAAGAATCCCACGACAAGCGATGACTCTGAAATGATTATTCACAAGTTGGGTAAAGATGGAACATGCAATGTATATGTTGGATTAGAAGGAGATCTGAACTTATTTAGGGCTTGAAAACAGTGATATCGAGGTTCTTCTTCGTATGCTTATCACATTGGTCTATAAAAGACTGTATTTACAACATCTATTACTATACTTCATAAAGTTACTTATAGTTAAGAACAGTAACTGAATGCTATATTTACTTGCTAAACTAAACACATCACAATAGATTTGGGTTTGCGAGAGAGTAAAACAAGTCGGGTTGGGAGAACAGCTATTTGTCGTCATAAGTAGCTTTTCCTATATCTAAAGTGGGGCGAAGGTAGTTGCGTCAACCAAGGGTTCAAACTTCAGACAACATAAGTATCCTGATATAGATGTTATAGTTCATAGTCCACATGCGCAAATAATTCATTTTTTTTAGTTTTACTACTCAACCATCTCATAATAGTTAGTTATCCTATGAATTTTATTTCTCTTGGCATTTTAAGGTTCAGTTTCATAGAGCATAAGCTTGATTATCTTCTATAGCAAGTTGAGGATTAAGCTGCATTTTTTTCTTGAAGAAAGTACAATAGGGAAGTTTTTGAACAATTTTTTGCTATAATATTATTTCAGGTGGACAATTTTATTCATGCAGACATGCATCCTGGAAATATCCTTGTTCGGGTAGCTCAGAAGAAGTCTTCACGAAAAAGGCTATTTAAATCTAAGCCTCATGTCATTTTCCTTGATGTAGGCATGACAGCTGAGCTGTCTAAGAGTGACCGAGTGAATTTATTGGAGTTTTTCAAGTCCGTTGCTACTCGTGATGGCCGTAATGCTGCGGGGTGTTTGCTAAGATTATCACAACAGCAAAACTGTCCAAACCAGAAAGCCTTCATTGAGGTAATATGCTAGACTGTTAAGTACCTTTCGCTGGATGTCTCTAAATTAATCATGAGACCTCTTTAAGATCAGTATTGCGATAGAACACTAGTAGTTCTGTTGGCAATGTGCATCCGTTCACTGTTCATGATCTGACTTTAATTTACTCTGCTACAGTACATATTTAGTTATCATTTATGTAAGTTACCATCTTTTTTATACTTCTATACATGTCTTTTCTCGTGTGATTGAATTGCTTTTGAGAAGTTAAAAATAGCCATTCTTGGGTAGTATTTATGGAGAAAATCCTAGTGTTTCTGTGCATGCTGTGAGGGAAGTTTGTATAATATAGAGGGAAAATTTAGTGTAAGCGCTCCACTAACACCCTGCTACAAATAATCTTTTGTACTTTTCTAAGGATATTCCGCCCAGCAGAAACCCCTCCACTGTAGGAAGGAAACTTCCACTGCTCTTAAGGCTAGATCTGCTAATACTATCTGAGTTAAATAGCTGTGTGAAATTTAACACGATACTCTTTTAACATATCAAATTTGACTCAGTCCGTGTACAGTATCTTGCCAAACGTGTCAAAACTAAATTATTATTTTCGAATGCATTGTGCTTTTTCCATTGCCCTTTCGTTATTTGATTTTTGTAAGCTCTTCTAAATTCCACATAGAACCATAGCTTCACTGAATCACTGAAAAACGCAACACAAAATGTCGAATCATCCATCCCTTTTGAAACTTCTCAAGTGCTTATATTCTAGAAAGTACAGTGAGATATTTGTCCCTAGTTCTGCGTATCATGTTACTAGAGCATCTCAAGTATTAATACCTGGCTATGTATCATGCGAGACTACAGATCAAATTTCCCCTAGCTTGTCAATAATATCTGGCTATGTCTCATGCGAGACTACAGATCAAATCTCCCCTAGCTTGTCTTAAACATCGTTTTGTGTATCAGGAAGTAGAGAAGTCATTCAGTTTCTGGGGTACCCCTGAAGGCGATGTTGTCCACCCTGCAGAGTGCATGCATCAATTGCTTGAGAAAGTTCGGCGCCATAAAGTTAATATTGATGGCAATGTTTGCACCGTAATGGTGACTACATTGGTTCTCGAGGTAATTTTTTTTTTTTTTTTTTTCTTTTTAGCTCTACTAAGAAAAGTTGCTCATCAGTTCATTCTTTCGAAGGTACTGCCACGACTCACATGTTCGTAATTTAATAAGACCAATCTTGATTTTTTTTCCTTCCAAATTTTGCCAAGTAGGCTGTTGTGTTGCTCTGTAAATTATATTGAGATATAAGTTCATTAGTTATCAATTTAAAAGGAAACTGAGTTCATTTGGTTGTTTTCTGTACTTGAAGTATGTTGAATGAAAATCTGGAATCCCGTTTTCTAATCCAACAAAGCCAGTTTTTGACCTAAATGTCCATGCATCAATGTTAGAAGAACAAAATGCGTACACAGTTTCTCTTTTCAGAGATGCAAACCTCTTGTGGAAAGTTTAGTTTACTAGAGTAGTTTGATGCTTCACATTATACACTGTCGCAGTATGCACACTGTAGTCTTGTACTATTTGTGCAAGTAAAGGATAACTTCTCTATAGAACAAAGTCGAGTCAGGATTTTGGACTGTTTAGTGTTTAAAGAAACTTTGTATTTACTTGTAGGGCTGGCAGCGGAAGCTGGATCCGAAGTATAACGTCATGCAGACACTGCAGACATTGTTATTCAAAGCTGACTGGGCAGAATCTCTCCATTACACAATAGAAGGACTCATGGCCCCATAAAGGTTCTGACTTGTGATCTATATTCTTCAAAAACAATTTTGACAGTGATAATGAAAATGATAGAAAATATATTGCGGTTGGGTTAGGAATGCACTTGTTCTTTATCTTTTACACCAGTTCTAGATTTGTAATCTCCTGACACCTGCATAAATCACAATCAGAATGAGTGTGTGTGTTTTTTTTAGGGGGGGGGGGGGGGGTGTCAATTAGAGCTAATAGTGGAATAATTGATTAGGTCATTTCCATATTCCTCTTGTTGTCTGCGATTACCACATTTCTTTTGATCCACGATTTTGTTTTTTGATTTGTTTGATGTCTGTCCTTTGTATATATACGCTTCTTCTTCAATTCTTGTTATGTGATACAGAGAGCATTCATAAAAAAAACTTCATCTTTGGGCATGATATATATATATATATTTTTTGAGTTGCAGCTGATTGGGGTATTATGAATGTAGTGAAGCACAATAACGACAAACCTTACCTTAAAAGGCCTTTATAAGAAGACACCAAAGAAGAAGAAATGTATAAAATGAAAACTAACTAAGATTAACGTTCCAACTGTTGTTCAATTTCTATTCTCTTGCTGTAGGTTTGTTAGAAAGCCCAATTCTAATCAATATCCAATCCTAGTGCAAAATCAGTAAGGAATGTTTATGAGTTCTTGGTTTCTGCCAGTTCTAATGTCTAATGGATCCTAGCAAGGTGGTTATTGTTTAACATTTCAGGATTACCTAAAATCGAGTAGAAATCAGGTCCAAAAAAAATATTCTCTAAGGGGAGGCAATCTTATGAGTTTGTAGTTGTGATAATGAGTTTGATATTAGTTGCAGCATAAAGAAAGTGAAGAAAAAGAACTGTTGGAAAATCACTTTAATACAGGGGTATACATCGCTATTATTGAGTGAATGAGAACTGAAATTTGGGTGACGCGGTTGATATTTAAATCTCATTGGCATCTGAAATTTAGAGATGTTACAGCCTTTCAGCGTGTCTTTTAATACTCTTAACAGCCTCTCTGAGGTGTCACCATCTGAAGTCTCACCAGTTTGATAAATCTTTTAACCACTTCAAAAAAATTGTAAGGAGCATAAAATTTAAATTCAGAAATTATGATTTTAAGTACTAAATGAAGCAAACTTTCCAAAATCGGACTCCTATTATGGCAACAGGAAATTCTAATTTTGCCCCTATTAAAGTTTGTATATTACAGCAGTTAAACACCTATTTTTTTGCAGGCACGTGGGCTCTACAAGTACGAATTTCACTTCTGAAATAATAAAAAATGTTCGAACCATTTAAAAATAATATTACGCGACATGTCCAAATTTAATTCTTCACACATGTCATTACCATTTGTTCAGAAAACTAAACTATGTCCTCTGTTTATAAAATTTTGTTATTTGTTTTCTCCAAACTTTGTCATTTGTTCAGAAATTTTTATCATTTGTTTTCTCAGAACTTTTGTCATTTGTTCAAAAAAATGTTTCTACAAGTATGAATTCACTTCCGAAATAATAAATTTTTTTCGAATCATTTAAAAATAATATATCACGCCACGCATCTAAATTTTATTTTTCAATGTACACGTCATTATCATTTGTTTAGAAAACTACGTCATTTGTTTATAAAACTGTTATTTGTTAAGAAAATTTTCACCAGTACGAATTTCACTTCCGAAATAATAAAAAATGTTCGAATCATTTTAAAATAATATATCACGCTATGTGTCTTAATTTAATTTTTCAATGTACACATGCCATTACCATTTGTTCATAAAATTTTGTCATTTGTTCATAAAATTTTGTCATTTGTTCAGAAAAATGTCACCACAAGTACGAATTTCATTTCTGAAATAATAAAAAATGTTTGAATTATTTAAAAATAATATATCATGTCACGTGTCTAAATTTAATTTTTCAATGTACACATGTCATTATCATTTGTTTAGAAAACTATGTTATTTGTTTATAAAACTTTGTCATTTGTTCAGAAAACTGTCATTTGTTCATAAATCATTGTCATTTGTTTTCAGAACTTTCCCTTTTGGGGGAATCTTCCCCCTTTAATTGTAGTTGATTAGACTACTCATCAACATTTAATGCACAAGAATAGTGGTGGCAGCTAGGGGATAGTAGGTGGGACCAATACCTATTTGGTAATTTTAGTATTGATTTTGGAACCGCCTTGTCAAAGTATCGGTTCTGGAAAGTTTGCTTCTTGGAGTATTTAAAATTATAATTTCCGATTTAAACTATAGTTTAAACGAAAATTATGAGAATAACTACTTTTTGTCATCTTTTCAAAATCAGATCCAGGGAACAATAAATTCTAAAATTGATACTGGCAAGAGGAAAAAACCAATTTTGCCCCTACTAAAGTTGCAATATAACAACAGATAACCACCTGCTTTTGGGCTCCACAAGTACAAATGTCACATCCGGTGTAATAAAAAATTGTAAAACTCATTTATGTTGAGAGATGATCAATCTAGAGCAATATAATACTATAACTTATAAACAAAAGTAGAGAGAGAATGAAAGATTTATTGATTCATCATTATTGTGTTCTCTGTACATAATAAATAGATATATATATATATATAGGTAACCCTACAACATAAGTTACCTAATCTACTCAAACTCTTCCGATAACCCTATCGGGCCTATGGGCATGTTAGGAGTCCGTATAGGATACCCCAACCCTGTTGGGTTCCTAGCTTGGGCTTGGACCCAACTTCTAACACTCCCCTTTGGGGTGTTCCATACTAGGACGACTTGTCTCATTAAAACCACTGCCTAGCAAAACCCCATTGGGCAAAAAACTGTGTTCCAGTTTTATTATGTACATACCTCGTGTATTGGGCTTAGTTGCTTCCAGAAGCTTATACCTTCCCATGTAGCTTCATGTATATATTCGTATCTAGTTTCCCATATAGATACGCGGTATTTACATCAGACGCATATCTAGTTTGTCATCGACAACTTAACATTCTGATAAGTACTAAAACATTATAGCATCCATAACCGGGTAATAGGTCACACTGCAATCGATGCCAGATCTCTTAAAGATTTCTTGGGCAACTAGTCTTGCCTTGACCATATTATTTTTTCGAGTTAATCATGTTTCCATACCATTCCTATTTATAACCGACAGACTCAATTGTATCATTTTGCATTATGCGCAAGCTGAGCTCCGCTTGGATTCCAGACACCCACTTTTGCTAATGTACAACAGCACACAGTTGTTTACAATAAGTGGTTCTGAATCCTCATCCTTAATGACAAGCACAACAATGAATATGAATACCTTGTCGATGGGTGGCTTCATCCTCGATGAACCGACTACACCATTAGTCATATTTGTCCCTTATTCTGCAGCTCTCCGGCTCATAATACTTTCTTCCAACGGTGCTTTGCACTAAGCGCGAGCCTCAGATTCGTTTGCGGTACTAATTCCCCTATAATGTTCAGCTGCAGTACTAGTTCCTCTGGAACGTTCTGCTGTGTAGGTGTATTACTTACAGGTACATACACTTACGGTACTTCAATAGTGCCTATGAATGCGTTTAACAATTCATTTACGACCTATTGGAGGTTTGTAATCCGTTGAACCTTATTATCACCTAGCTTATATATAGGGATCTAAATGAGATAACGATGGTCATTTCCAAGACCTCTTGGAAACATCCTCAAGATTAACTGTCATTTCTCCCCCTAATGTTGAGAATATCATCTCATCAAAGTGATAATTATCGGCCCTGTAGGATATACGTTGCCAGTGGGTCCAAATATCTAGTGATAAATGCAAATCATAACCCACATAATATCAAGGCGACGCTGAGGGTCCCATCTTCATACATTATGGTGCGATTGGCACCTGTACGGAATATCCAAATGTTCGTCGATGGGCGACACCGGGCTCCGACCCAAGTACTAGTCACTTTTGGGGATTTTTTTTGATGATTTGCCAAGGTACGAACCCTAATTAGTACTGTGGGAGCAAGAATGCATATCCCACATACTAGCCGGAAGCTGTGATCGTAATAACAGTGGCCTAGCAATTATCCGAAATTGTTATCCCGAGTTGGATATGGTATGGGGTACTCATGATGCTCAATCATCTATCCCATTTAGCGGTAAAATAATCATCAAAAGCCTGTGAGTCCAACTCCTAAACCCCCGTCAAGTCGCATCGATCGACTTTGATCGGTTAATCTAGGAACTGAGCCTGCGATCAAATGATCTAAGTGAGAACTCGTGCTAACGTTGCATTCCTAGATTGTATGAGTAGGCAAACGTAAGACCATCTCCTAGATGCGTCTTTTATGACCATAAATGTTCAAGTGGGCCACTATGTGGATGGAAAGGTCCACATGTGTCTCCGTGGATATCTTTGGAGCAAAGGCCGGAGATCCCACTCCACCTTGGTCATACTAGGATGAAATAATAGACTTTCCTCGAAAGCAATCGTTACACGTACACTCTCAGAATCTTCTCTCCTTGTAAGGAAAGTTGAGATGTAATCCCGATAATCCTCCTCGTTATCCGAGCCCTGAGGAGTATATTAAAAAATATTTTAATAGCGTGTTCTAACCTTTAGACATGGAGTGAATGCACAGAACCCTATCTGTCATTTTCTTCGATAGTCAGTACGTGATAAGTATTATCATGTATCTCCCTAAACTCAGTAAAATTCGGATAGATTTACTAGTTTATAAAGTAAACTAGATACCCTGTATCGTACCGTTAGAGAGTAATAGCGTGACGCATCCAGTGTGTTCTATCATGTTGGTCGAGCCATTGATATTCATGTCATTCTCGATGCACAAGGTTAGACAAGAAATATATTTATATCTCAAAAGGATCGAGTCGTGGTAGCAATGTCTCTTAGACATATGGCGCCACTCATCCGATTATCGGTCATGCTCAATGAGCAGATAGATCCATAGGCGGGTTGTATGTAGTAGATCAACTATCATACATATAATTTAGCTACTTCCCAAGCAATAAATTCGAATAATCATAATTTTGAACAAATTGAGAATCTCATGTATGTCACGAGCACTTTATTGAAATATAAATGATATGTTCCCAACAAAATTAAAAATACTGACAATAAAAAGTAAATCAAGTTTGTACTAGAAAAGAATCTACTAGTGCTCTCTCTAATGTGACATGACATGACTACTAGAGAATCGTTACGGATTACTCCGTCTGTTGATCCATGCTGGCATCAGTGTCGCCATAGAAGTCTGACCCTGCTAACTTTGTAATGATAGAAGTTATGTCAGTGGTGATGTGGTGAGCTTGAACTTTGACTCTAGGCACCCATGGTGTCTTGTAGTTGCGAAACCAATATCCAGCTGCCCCACATCTCAAGCAAGGATATTCAAATCTAGCTTCTTAATCTTCTTTGCTGTTTGTGGTGTTCCAATCTTTTTAAGCCCGTTGTGCTTCTGAGGGCCCAAGAATCCTCGATTCTCGCCTTCAGTCACCTTCCCACTCCCATAACCCCGTTCATGGCTGTCTCTGTCATGAGATAAGATCTTTCGTGCAGATGGTTTCATCCTCCTAGGAGGAAACCTCTTGCTTTTCCAAAAAAAAAATGTGTCATCTTGTTTCGCAGCAAGCAAGAGTTGGATCAGATCTCCAGGACAACTAAATTCCATTTTCGCATACTGGTCCCTGAGAGCAGCCTGTGAATGCGGAAATATAGAAATAGTCTTTTCTAAAACCTCTTTGTCGAAGACATAATCTTTATTGAGCCTCCTGGCTGTACTGTAGTGCTGAATTATTGGCAGCTATAGTCTTGAAGTCACATAGCTTCAAGTTGTTCCAACGGTTATGGTTCTTATAGTTCGCTAGGGCCTGCTGAAGACCAACGCATATGGAGTTCCGTAAAATGACGATCTTAATCTTATATGTGCGTTTTAATAGAATCTTAGCCAAGATTGATATTCAAAACCACCAGATGTGTGCGTTCCTTATGAAATCCTTTTTAAGTATATGAATTCTAATCATTACTAAAGGCAATTCATATTATAGAAGTCAGTGATTCTCAATCATTACTTATAGGTGAACCTTGTTTATATCCTATGAAGCATTAAATCACAAATTTACCCCGTAAAATGGTGATCTTAACCTTAAAGTGCGTTTTAATAGAGTCTTAGCCAGGACAACTATTCAAAACCACTAAATGTGTGATTTCCTTATTCTGAGAACTAGGGTGTAAGCCCTCAAGTTCTATAAGGTCTGTATATTATAGCCAAATGACCCTATTTGCTGCGAATATGAGGGGTATTAGATGTTTTAGCTGACAAGTGGTCTCATCTCAAAGTCTACTGGTTCACAAGATAGGTTGATTATGCATGTTTTTGAACTAACATTTTTGGGTATTGTAGGTTGCTATTAATGCCTATATACCTATAAATGTTATTATGTGACATCTAATTGCATCTAGATACAAAAAAGTGGTTCCTCAGACACCAAGTTTTTAGAAATAAGACTAAGTCATTTTCTAATTGAGTTAGAATTATTTGTTTGTGACAATTAACTGTGATTTAGATATGACTCACAGTCATATATAAATTAGTTTTGGTTTTGTATTATTTATGATCCCAGATCATTATAATTAGTATCCTAGGAGCATACCAATAATATCCTATTAGCTATCATAAGATACTTAAATAGGTATTGCACCATTTACTTATATCACATATAAGTGAGCCAATGTTCCTATACGAGGCAACTATACCAAAAAATATATATATATATATTTTGCATAAAAAAAATAATTCAAAATGGGTCCCCCACGGGGTTGGTCGAGTCAATAGGAATTTTCAAAAAAAATTGGGCTCAATTTAACAAAAAACTAGGCTAGTTATAGTCGTTTTAGTGTCTAGACCGGTTCTGAGCCGGTCTGGGTCAAGGCTTGGACCGAGTTGACTGGTCTGAATCAGTATGTCACGTGCCACACACGCATAGGACACACGTGCCACACGCACGAGATTCACACGTGCTACACATACGTGTCACGCATGTGTCCCCCACGTCACTGCTCCGGTGACCGCCAGGGAATATTTCGGTGCCGTTCGACAATATTTCGGCCAAAATTCTGGCAAACTTTTGATGTCTGGTCGGCAGAAGATCTCCGGTGACAGCCTGGCGACTGCCACGTGTCACCTCTGGTGACTGCCATGTACCACGCACGTATCAGGCATGCCACACGTGCCACGCACGTGTCATGCCACATGTCCTCGACTCGTGTCACTACTGACGTTACAGTGGATAATGATGACGTCATATAGGATAATTATAAAAAAATAAAAATAAAAATTTGCTTACGCCATCGACCAAAAAATGCCGTTTTTGGCTGTAAAATTGCCTAGTTTCAACATGATATTCCCGGCGATTGAGACATCTCCCTGAGATGTGTCATATACCGTTGGAATGCTCTCGGAGTAGGCTATCCAACGGAAGTGGTCTCACCTCTATCAGATATGTAAAGATAAAAATATACAAGTTTGAATACAGCCCTTTATCAAGGGTAGAAAATCACCCAAAACCCTAATTTTTAATCTAAAAAAAAAGGAAAAATAGGTTTTTGAATCATGATAATCTATCATATGTATAGATCTGAAAGAGATCAAATATGTATTCACAAAAATTGTAAAATATCTCTTCTCTTGATCGCTTGGTTTCCGTGAAAACTCTTATTAGAAGGTAATTTTTTCTTTCCTCGTTCCTAGAGCTTGCGTGCTGATAACGTGTTGAGAGATGATCAATCTAGAGCAATATAATTCTATAGCTGATGAACAAAAGAAGAGAGAGAAAGAGAGATTTATTGATTCATCATCATTGTGTTATCTGTACATAATACAGAGATATATATAGGTAGCCCTGCAATATAAGTTACATAATCTACTCAAAATCTCCCCATAACCCTATCGGGCCTATGGGCATGTTAGGAGTCCGTATAGGACACCCCAACCCTATTAGGTTCCTAGCTTGGACTTGGACCCAACTCCTAACAATTTAAAATCTATTATATAAAGCTACGTATACGAGTAAGGCAGACATTGTCACCATCTCATGAATTACTTATCATTTGTTTTAGTATATTTTGACCTACCTTTTACCAGATTTGTTATTTATAAGTAGACCGACTCTTTCACCAATTCTGTTACTATTTCTCATCGTTTATAGTAAGGTATCACGTGCGGTTCACTCAAGTTCGTCTGGTTTTTGGTGCCAAAAGCGATCCCGATTCATCGTGCAATTTCTTCTTTTTACTTGGCCGCAAAAACTACAAAAACTGCAAAAACCATCTCGATTATTTTTCACAAACCGTCTGTGTGACTGCTGCCTACCAAGTGTTTGATTAAAGACCGGTACTCTACTCCTGTATATGGTACTCCACTCTACTCTACTTATAGAACAAATGATGGCAAATCGTCTATGCGGCTGCTGTCAACTAAATTATGTCATTTATTTAGTTAAACTCTAGCATTCTTTCCGAGAACTATGTCATTTGGTAACAGCTAGTTGTCATTTATGTTCTATAACTTTGCCATTTTTTTAATATTTTTTGTCATTTGTTTTATATAACTTTGCCATTTGTTATGAAAAAAATTAACTACTTGAATATTACAGTAGGTTTGTGGGTCGTGGCTCCACAAATAAGGCCACAGGTAAGGCTGTGGGCTCAACAAGTACAAATGTCACTTCCTAAATAATAATAAAAAAAGTTTGAATCAGTTAAATCTATATTATCACGCCATGTGTCTAATTTTAATTTCTCGATGTACACGTGTTATTACTATTTAGGGGCGTGTAAGGCAGACCTTAGCACCATTTCATGCATTTGTTGTCATTTGTTGATGCTAATTTGTCACGCTTTTAAACATAAGTTATATTGAATCATGCAGACTCTATCATCATCAGTTCTATTATTTGGCATTTGGTTACTATTGTTTAGGGTTAAATAATACGTGTGATTTTGGCACCAAAGCCATCCTCATTCCTCAAACACTTTCTTCTTGCACAACCACTGCAAAGATCACAAAAAACTGTAAAAACCGTCTCGGTCGCTCAAACTGCTTTCTCACAATCATCGTGATTTTACCCATCGTGTGTGTGTGTGTGTGATTTCAGTATTATTTCAGTGGCAAATTGTCTCTATGACTACTGCCTACCAAGTGTTTGATTAAAGTCTGTTTTTTTCACAATGAAGTTTGATAAAGAATTGAATTATCAATTTAACAAGGAGAACTAAACGCAGGAGGGTGGAGCCAAAAAGGGCACCTCTAATGCTAAAAATTATACCTGTCGGTGTACAGGTGTGGGACTTCACAAAATGTTTGTAGCTCTGCCTGAAGAGGAGAAGGGTGATCTTCGTACCACCTGCTTTGCACCTTTATTGCTGATGGATCCAATAGCGACCATGTCGACGTTGGTTGTAGAAATATTTTATCCTCGTCTCGGTAATATGAAGGTCTAATTTGGGGAGACGATAATTCAGATGAAACCCATTCATGTTTGCCTGATTTTGGGGATACATGTCTCTCTTATTGCAAATGAGTTCTTATTTGTTAATTTTGAGCGTATAACGAATTTTAGAATGAGGCGATTCCCCAAGAAGAATAATATATATGGGTTGAAGGAAATAGACAGGACTTTTTAAAATATGCAAAATTGGAAAGGCATCATAGTAAAGTTCTAATTTGTCATTTGTTTGGTCTGCTTTATCATCATTTTTTTATTGTATTTGCCACCTCAAAAACTTCTGTATTGTATTTGCCATTTTTGGGTCATTATTTTTTAATGTTCTTATCATTACATTGTGTGATTTTGTTTTAGAGACGATGTTCTTCAATTAAATTTGCTAAAAATTATATTATCCTTTCTCCTCCAGAACAAGGGTAGAAACGTCGAGGTGAAGTATGTTGATATGGTAGATGATTTAGTATAGTTCAATAGATTCCCCTGGGCTGAGCAAGTCTATAATTTATTGTGGAGTCAAATAGGGGAGTTTGTCGATTATCGATCAGCCGCTGGTAAAAAATTGAATAAAGCTTTATCACTGCACGAATGTACCTGGGTATTGATGAAATGGATTTTCCTCTCTATTCATGGCCTAAAGTTTCCAAGAATTCACGAATCCATATATTTATTCCCTAAGCCACAGGGATGGAGGATGACATCCTTTAGGCGTCACCAAATTGTGATGCTTAAAAAGTTTTTTGCTAACCCCAAATTATTGGTAGTAGCTATGAAGACGTCTGAGACTGACATGCAACAGGAACTTGTGCAAGAGGCCATAGTAATCTTCCATTCTTTGTATGAATGATTTATTTGATTGCTTCCTTGTCATTTAATTTAGGTTTCGCAACATTTTATTTGCTTAGGTTTGGCATTTGTTAACCTCTTCTTGTCATTTGTTTGATTTCTTTCTCTGTCATTATTAAGTCCCCTTTGTCATCGTCATCTGTTTGAATATTTCAGAGAAATTACATCGAAGTACCTGTAATCGGCATTGCGCCTGTAATCAAACTACCTGCAGTCGGTGTACCTGCAATAGGTTGCAGTTCTTCTACCACTAAGATCGGAGTTGTAGTGGTTAAGGTATGCTCCCAGTTAGAGGAGCATGGTAAAATATTATAGAAGTTGGAGGACCATGGTAAAATATTGCATAACCATGGTAAAATGTTGGAATGAATTTTGATGTTTCCAGTTAGAGAAAACTCTACCACTTTGAGATACTCATCTCCTTGGGCAGTACCAGTTCTCTACTCCTGAGAAAACTGCAATACGCAAGTGAGAAGAAGAAGGTAATGAGAAAGATGATGGGAAAAGGAAGAAGGCAGAGCCGAGAACCTAGCAAAGAGATTTCTAACAATAAAATCAAAAGAATGAAGAGAAGAAAAAAGGTAAGACCAATGTCAACAAGAAGAAGAGGCAGAAGAAGATGATGTGCCCCTAAAGAAAAAAGTTGAAGGCACGAAAATAGAAAATCTCACTGATAAACAATTGGATCGTGTCCCACTGATCCAATTAAAAATTTTAATCCCCAAGATCCCCAAAAAGGGCTTGGGTAATAGAGTGCCAAGGAAGAGACATGTGGAATTCCCAGAAGTTCATAAAATTTAATCAACTGCATAAAATTTGCTTCAGCAAGTTGCGCTTGGAGAGGGATTGGAATTGGTAAAAGATTTAATAGTAGATGATGATGTTGAAGCAAAGAGGGAAGTGAATTTGGAAGCGATATCGTCTGAATATGGTGGTGGTCTTACAGAGGTATTATTCTTTTACTACTTCTTATCATTTATATGATTTTATTTGACATTTGTTTTTCAAAATATAGGCATTTACTTTATGAACTTTGTCATTTGTTCAGAAGTCTGTCATTTGTTCAAAATATTTTGGCATTTATTAAGATGTCTTTATCATTCTCTTTTCTAGATTTTTATTTCTTCTGAAGTATTTGTTCATTTCATTTGTTGTTTGTGAAGTGGAAGAATGGTGATGAAAAAGATGAGAAAGATGATGATGTTGAGAAAGATGGCGAGGAGAAAGCTAAATTTGTTGAAGAAGAGGATTTAGAACAACAAACTCTAGTGGTGTATTATAATAGAAAAAAAGATGTTCAACATTCCAATAATGTATTTAACTAATAGTTATTTGTATTGAGCTATCCATAATATTAACATCACCTATCCATACCATTTTTTTTTAATTATTTTCTTCTTTACCCTTTGTTGTACAGGCTATGGTGGTTGCAGAGGTAGGAAAAACTGATATAACATTCTTCAACCAGGAGAAAGTTGTTGGTGAAGCTTATCAGGTAACTTATCATTTGTTTACTGATGACTTCTCATTTTCTTGTTTTATTTTACCATATCTTGTATCTATCTTATCATTTGTAGTCTATTTATTTAAAGATTAGTGTAGACCAATCAACTACTGTATCTGTCAAAGAACATACTATGGAGGTTATAAAAACTGAAGATGAAGCTAGTCAGGTAACTTATTATTTGTTTGCTGGTAACTTCTCATTTTCTTCTATTTATTTTCCCCTATGTTGTATCACTCTTATCATTTGTAGTTTGCATATTTATAGAGTACAGAGGAGGTGGAACAGAGTAAATAGGAGGTGGTTAAAGGCAAGGATGACGATGATAGAAATTCACAGAAAAAACTAGACCCTGTGAAAGTAATAAAAGAAATGGTTGTTGACCAGACCAATGTATGAAGTACTTTTAAACCAAACAACTAGTTTATTACTCACTCTCATGTAATATGCACATTTATATTTTATTTTCTTATTTTGACATATCTGTTTCAGCTTGTTTTAATAGAGTCAGAAGTGGATGTCACCTTAAAGAAGAGGCATACACTAATTGACAATGATATTAATGAAATAACCTTCTTATTGGCTTTTCAAATGAACCTATTGCATGCTCAGCTTGACGAGCTTCTTCCGGGTGTATTATTCGAATCTTTTATTCAAAGACCCATCTCCTAGGATGAGAAAAAATAGGTGGACCAAGTCTGGTTACTGAGGAAAGATGAATTGTCTCCTGAAGTTATGGACCACAATACGAGTATCTATAGGAGGATAGGTAAAGAAACGGTTTGCCTTAACGATCTCTACACCTTACATCTAAAAGAATGGTCGAAAAATGAGGTATTTATTTCATTTATTTCTTTTCCTCTATCATTTATTGGGTTATCCCTGTCATATACTTCATTTTTTTCAAAAAACTATCATTTGTACAAGAGTCTCTACCATTTGTTTTTAAATTGTTTGTCCTTTTTTCATTTGACTTTGGTATTTTTTTTACGTTGTTGTCATTTATATCTATGAACTTTATCATTTTTGGTTTATAATTTGTCATTGTCTTTTTCTATTCAGGTTATTAATGTTTACACTAAAACCCTGATTCAATATTTTGACGCACAATATCGTGACCGTCTAGCTAAAGAAAAGATTGTGCTGGTAGATGTCTATTTCTGTCAATATATAGGCAGGGCTTAAAGTATCTGGACTCATATTATGTCATCTCTAGCAGGTGTGGAATTGAAGAAGAAATCAATTTCAGAACAAATTATATCTATGCAATGGGATTCTACAATTTCTTATTGCTTCCATCGAGGAGATTTGAAAGTGGTCAATTTGAAATTAATACTCATTCCCTGGAACCTCAATGACAACCACATGGTCCTTTGTGTTGTGTCCTTTAAAGGAAGAAAAATGTACATCTACGATTCACTGGTGGATGTGAAAATTATAAATGGATAAAAGAAAATGAAGTTATCTCCTGGACACCAGCGTATTGAAGATCAGTTATCAACGATCCTCCTAAAAATGTGTATATGGACAGATTTTGCCCATCGCAGTAGTCCACCTACTGGTTAATAGGTAAAGACTTATGGTCTAAACTCCAGATAGACAACTCATTTTGGGAAATATTCAATGCAGCCAAATAGTAGTGACTGCGGGATCTATATGCTTGTCTTTATGGACAATATTCAAAGGGGGATACAATTTCCAGATCTGATAAATTGTGATGAATGTCGTTACACAATTGTTTATGACATATTGAGGCTGGGAGTTGAGCCGTATGAGATTTTTAAACTGTAAGTTTCATTTTGTTGTAATGTATAATTCATGTAATTTTGTAAAGTTATAAACAGTTATTAATATCATTCATTTATATGATCTTTCTCATTTGTTATATCTTCTTTATCATTCATATATGACATATTTCTCTTTTGTTAGAATGGAGTCAGAATCTAGTATGTCTAGTTAGATGTATTTGTCATTTTATGAATTATGTCATCTACTTATAAATAATTTGTCATTTCTTATTGACGATTTGTCATTCTTACTATACTGTTTTATCATTTTTTATATATGATTTGGCATTTGTTATTTAAGATTTGTCATTTGACATTTATTATATATGATTTGTCATTTGTTATATGAGATTTGTTATTTGTCAACTATGATTTGTCATTTGTTATTAATGATTTGGCATTTGTTATATATGATTTGTGAAACATGAACAAACAATTGATCTATTTGTTTTGTAGATAGACAATTGATGTAAGTTAATGGTCTATTTGGTTATTTGATATAATAAATTGTGTTTGTTTGTAAATATGATTTGTCAATTGTTAGTTATGAGTTGTCATTGGTTATATATGATTTGTCATTTGTTATATGAGATTTTTCATTTGTCAACTATGATTTGTCATTTTTCAACTATGATTTGTCATTTGTTATCTATGACTTGTCATTTGGCATTTGTTATATATTATTTGTCATTCGTCATCTATGATTTGACATTTTTTATATATGATTTGTGAAACATTAACCAACAATCGATTTATTTGGTTTGTAGATAGAGAATTAGAATGTATGATGTATGGAATAAATTTACAGGTATTTTATTTCTTTTCCTTTGACTATAGTTTATGGGAAACACAATCATGTTTAAGAGTATTAATTAATTTTTTTAATCCCAATAACTCAGGCTAAGTCTATAAAAGCCTATGAGGACGCTGATAATAGAACCTCCTTTTCATTATCTTCTACAATGGATAATGACAGTCTAAGAGTAACAAAATATTACACAACCTCTGAAGATGAAGAAGAAAGGGATTATGATTATCCTGCAGATGATTCTGCTGGTGATGATGACTCTGATAAAAAGAAGAGTAAAAATGATAACTTTGTTAAAACAGATAGAGATGAGGACGCTGACTCTGATGGTGATAGTGACTCTGATGACGATGGTGTCTCTGATAGTGATGGGAACTCTGATGATGCCTCTGATAGTGATGGTGACTCTTATGATGATATCGACTCAGATAATGGTGGTGACTCTGATAGTGATGGTGGAAATGGGGATGCTAGTGGCGATGGCAACCAAGGTGGTACTAATGTTCCAAGAGCCAAAAAAGCCAAAACTTGTTGAATGTACTTGTCATTTTATTAAATATATGTCATCCATCCATTAGTCGTCTATCATTTGATTTTGCATTTTTATCATGTTGTCATTTGTTATGTATAATTTATCATTTTTCATTTAATATTTATCATTATTATCGATTCCTACTATCTTTTTAAAGAACTTGCTCTTTTGTTCCATCTTGTCAAGTCGTTCTGAGACGAAAATATCATTTGTCATTTGTTATATATGATTTCTCATTTATTATCTTTGATTTATTATTTGTTATATATTATTTGTCATTCATCATCTATGATTTGACATTTGTTATATATGATTTGTAAAATATAAACCAACAATTGATCTATTTGTTAACTATGATTTCTCATTTGTTATCTGAGATTTGTCATTTATTATCTGATATTGTCATTTATTATCTGAGATTTATCATTTGTTATCTTTGATTTGTCATTTGTTATATATAATTTGTCATTTGTTATTTGTTATATATGATTTATCATTTGTTATATATTATTTGTTATTCTTCATCTATGATTTGGCATTCGTTATATATGATTTGTAAAATATAAACCAACAATTGATCTATTTGTTAACTATAATTTGTCATTTGTTATCTGAGATTTGTCATTTGTTATCTGAGATTTATCATTTGTTATATATGATTTGTCATTTGTTATTTGTTATATATGATTTATCATTTGCTATATATTATTTGTCATTCTTCATCTATAATTTGGCATTCGTTATATATAATTTCTCATTTGTTATCTTTAATTTGTCATTTGTTATTATATATGATTTGCCATTTGTTATATGAGGTATGTCACTTATTATACTCTATTTATCATTTGTTATCTAGGATTTGTCATCATCTTCATCTTCAGCATGCTAAGATTATATTTATTTAGTTCGAAATTGTAACACAAAAAAAATTAAAAAAATTCATTAGCTCGAATATTGTTATAGATTGCAGTTTACATTACATCAATTTATACCAGTTTACGCACTCGAAGGTGGTGGTGGTGGTCGGCCTCCCCTGCCACCGCCACCGTCTCCTCCTCCGTAACCCTTACCACCACCACCATCTCTTCCTCTGATTCAACTCAGGGTATCGACAAAACATTATCGGACGTATACCAGTTGCTTCATCCGCCGCTGTAATAACATCATCTGTCAAAAGACGCAGACCGTTCTTCCGCCTCTGTTCTGACGTCACCATATAGTGAAAGTGGAGTATTTGATAATAATCGTCATCTGTCTCTTCCACCTCTTCATACGTCATCCCATGGAAGGTAGGACGCACTGGAATGGAAGTAGGAAGTTCAAGGGATTGGGTCCCAAAGTATCGAAGCCGCAACTCTTACATCTTGGCAAGAACCCTAGCTTCGTATGCTTGGCATCTGGTGGTCACCATCTTCTTCACAGAGCAGTTACAGAGGAAATAGTTGCACAAGATTAAAATAAGGAAGTACTTGCTGAATAAACCACAGCAGTATATATTCCATACCACTGCAAACCACAACAGTATTTAATGTTGAGTTCCAAATCCTAATGTTATAATGAATTTAAACACAACAGTATTTAATGCAGACCAAACCCATTGAAAATGAAAGAACATTGGAAATAATCCCCGGGTGCTGAATGTATTTGTCATTTAATGAAATATATGCCATCCATTAATTATCCTTCTGTCATTTGTTTTAGCGTGTTTCTCATTTACCATCTTATGTCATGGTATTATTAAAATGTTGTCATTTACTATATATAATTTAGCATTTCCCATTTAACATTTATCATTAGATTTCTAAACGAAGATTTAATCAGCTGTCGAAGACATTGGCAATAGGATGGCTGCCAGTCTTACAACCATAGATTCGAATCTTGAGCGCATTATTGACATAGTTGAATCGCTAGAGGAGAGGTTATCCGATCTTGAGCCATAAATTTGCCTATCTTTTGTAATGTTGTTGTTCAGTGGAATTTGTAGTTTGATTATCATTATTTATCATTTGTATTATAGCTTTAAATTTTTGTTCTTTAAGAGTTTAACATTCTAAAGCCAGAAATTAATGCCACTAAAGATAAAGAATATTACACTTTACTCCTACATATTTCTCTACTTGTTAAGATCTAGAGATTTGAACTTAAACAAAAAATCTTGCAGCATCTCCGTTCTGACCTCGGAGATCCTTAATTGAGTGTAAGTTTCATTTATAATAGTGTCGAGGATCTGATTGCTTCCTTGACCATAATTTGTGATGTCTTCCGTCGCTGACGATTGTGGCCTTTTAGAATCATCGGGCGTAGAGGATTCATGAAACCAAGTTTTAAATTGATAATAGTATTGTGGGCAATGGTAGAATCTCCTACCGAGCGGTTTAGATACTCTACAAATGGGACCACAATCATACTTTTTCACCTCATCTACCCACGCCCATAAACCACACCTACCAATTTTGCGAGCGCATTGAAAGAACTAGCGGTTAAGGTTGAGGCTTGTGCGTGAGAGACGAAGATCAAATTTTTTACCGTACTAGCAAAAAAGGGAATGCATCGTTGGTAGGGAAGTATGTAATGTTTGAGAACTGGAAAGAACTGGAAACAAGTATGCAGGTTATGTAGTTAACACTCTATGATGGTGATAATTTAAAGCAGGAAAATGACAAACAATTTATAAAGAAAAGATAACCGTTATATCACTGCACAATATCTTTACGGTGACAATTAACATTCATTTCGATGATACCGTTGGTTACAACAAATGTCAAATACCAAATGTTTAGCTTTAAATTTGACAAATTCTTTCCTTTACATTCGATGTAACAAGTCAATCTTATCTTTATTACATGATTTTAACAACCTTGCAGTCAACTTTGATTACGTTTACAACAAGCTATCTATCCAAAACATCTACGTTGGTAGGGAAGTATGTAATGCTTGATAATTCACAATAGTAAAATGATAATGAATTCACAAAGGAAGACCAAATGGCAAATATGTCGTTTAAATTCATAGAGCTTCTTTCCTATACAGTCGATGTGACAAGTCAATCTTTATTACTTGATTAGACAAACTTAGTTTAAAGTCAACTTTGATTACGTTTAGAAAAAGCTATCTATCCAAAATATTTACGTGATTCCTGCCACTCTAAACACTAAGCCCTAAACCCTGCCACGCGTGATTCAAAGTCCCAATTCTCCAAAGTATAAAAAACCCTAAACTAAAGTTCTTTTTAGCTAGATATTCTCAAGCCTCAGCTATTCAAACCCTCAACTCTTTAAAACTTCTCAAGAAATGTCATACTCCTACTCCACTCGATTTTGCCGTGCCTCTTCTAGTATCCCTCAAGATTGGTTTGAGGTGGTAGGGATTGAGGAAGATCTGGCTGACAAACGTCTCTTCACGTTGATAGAATTTTCCTAATGGAGAAGGATGTCTTCGGTGATAAGGCATAACTGCCAAAAGAGCATTACGAAGAGTTCAAGGATAAATTAGGAGAGCTCGATAAAATGGAGGACGAACTGGATAAAATTATAAAAAAGAAAAGAGAGCATTCTGAAGAGTTCAAGTTTCATATCCACTTTTTGGAAGATCTGCTCTGTGTTCTAAATTTGGACCGGGATGAGCGTAAGAAACTATGAAAGGAGTCGGCCTGTAAAATTAGCTGTCTCGAGCAGAAGATTATGGCTATGGAACGTGATCAAAATTCCTCAAGTGAGAAGTTGTGAACATTTGTGTTATTTTGTTTTTAGTTTTTTTTCTTGTTGTTATTATTGTTTCCCTTGTATGAATATTTATTTTATTTCATTTCACTTTTTTACTTTTAAATAGTAATTTCCATCTAATATGAGGGAAACAAACTGCTGAAAAGTTCCTATTAGAGATGACAATGAATCGAGTGTCATAACCATGGAAATTATACCCAAATATCTCCAGGAAGTATGTCCAACTTTTGGTGGTCTTCAAGTCTGTTATCGAAAATACAAGTGGAAAAATATGATTGCTTGGGTCAATGGCGATGGTTGTTAGTAGAGTCCCACGATATCTCCCTTTCAAAAAAGTTTCGTTAATCACAACAACGGGTCTCAATAGTTTATAAGTTTTTTTGGGAGGACCAAAACACCAAAAATACCTTGTGAATCTCTTATCCTTACAACTCGTAGTTTGTATGTCAAACACCAAATCTGGGTCAATCAACCTCACTTCCGTAAAGTACCTCGTAAGAAGTTGGTATGTGTGCTCAAAGCTGTCTCGCATCTGAAATAATTACGTAGATCAAATGATAAACATCTAAGTACAAATGAGAAACATCAACATATATATGACACATTGAGTCGACCAAATGACATGCGATAAAATGATAAACATTATTGCACAAATGACTTGTATGGTGGAACAAATGAAATATAAAGTGATGATACCTCTACATGGGATTTTTCATTTGCACGCCATGCAAGATTGTATGTTACATCAATATTGTGATTAATTTGCATATCATTAATAATTCTGGAAAGTTTGCAGTTTGGGTCTTTTCGTAGTTTTTGCTTAATTATAGAAGTAACCCATCTACTAGACGCTGCCTTATACGCATTCCTACCATCAGTTTTTACTCGGATATATGTATTCACAGAGCAATAAGTACTTACTCTAAATAGGGCAGAACCGAAGAACCTTGTCACGTAAATCTGCCAAGAGTATTTATAACCTTTACGACGTACTACGATTTTATATTTGTTGCATAGAACGTGTTCAAGATTGAACTTGTTTACAACTTCAAAAGCTCTTATGTGATTATTGGGTTTAATCCTATCTCGATATAGATCACTAATGCTAAACTCTTTACTAAAATCATAGGGATCTTCCATGTACACAGCTGATTAAAACCAAAAATCTACGAGATCTTTTACCTGTTCGGGTTGTGGCTCAAACTGAAATTCAGCTGAGCAAATGAGAAATATACTTCTTAGCATGATACTAATTTGATAAGAAATATTAAAAAAATACCCCACAAATGATAAATTCTACGAGCTTACCTGAAGGTTCAGTTTGTCCAATGATAGTTCAAAAGCTTTCTTTTCCTTACACGAAATCAAGGTAGCCGTACGCAAGTTTTAGGTATTAAAGAATAGTTTCGGGTTCAATTTAAAGATGAACATTAGTTAACATAGGTTCATTTGAAAGAGGAATTATAGTTAATACAGATTCATTTGAGAGATGAATATTTGATGAGTAATACAAGGTCCATTTGAGAGAGGACATCAGTAGGGATAGTTTGAAAAAGCTCATTTGATTGAGGAATATTAGTTAACACAAGTTTATTTGAGAGATGAACATTTGATTGAGGAATACTTGATTCATTTGAGGGAAGAACATCATTAGGGAGAGTTTTAAGGAATTCATTTGATTGAGGAACATCATCATCATCCATTAAAGCTCCTAACCTACATAGATCAAGCCCTCTGCCGTTTGTTTCAGGGTAACCCCTGTATTAAGGATCAGGAAATGAGTTATAACGCAAAGGTCTCCCCGCTTTGGTGGTGGACAACCCTTTACCCGAAGAACAGAAATCATAAATAAAGTTCTGGGAATGTACTCTAAGCTCATTAACAATCTATTCGTGAAAGGGTGTGTCAGGATTGCTTTTATGCATATTGATCAATACAGTAAAGTCCTGGACTAATGAAATTGTACATGCACAACCATGGACGAAGTTGTACAGCTTACAGTCCTCACGACGGATTTCACATATTTCTTCAAGGAGTGTAACGAAATCTTTATATGATGAGTGTGCTCTTAGTGAGGTAAGCTTGGTACTTCCTCCAACATAACTAATGATTGATCCGATCTTTGGATGTACGATATCCCTCCCAAAATGAACAATTGTATAAAACTGAACTCCATCCATCCCTGAAATAAATGAGAAAAATGACAATATAAATGATAACGAAGTAGAAGTCAGATGTTATAAAAGTCAACTCCAACAATCCCTCAAACAAATGATAGGAATCCTGACATAAATGACATCAATGAACAATTTCGGTGATATAACAGCAAATAATAAATGCTAAAAATGAAGCAAGAAAGATGGCAAATGATAAAGTAGCAGAAAACAAATGATAAAAAAACAAAAGAAAAATGATTATGTACAAATTGTATCGTTTTGCATAACATTTTTCTTAAGAAAAAAACCTTCAAATCATGATGCGGATACACAGTTAAAGATGATGGATACAGAGTTAGAGATGATATTTACTGCAACGATTATTTCAACAGTCGGAGAGAAGGATAACAACGGTCTTTAACAACGAGAATAACCTAGGATAATAACGATATTTTTCTCCCAAATGACCTCTGTGTGAGGACTTTAGCGAATGCACAACGATAGTTGGAAGACTTCGCACATAAAGAAGACAAACAGTACATCAAGGAGAATCTACTTTGATTTTTCTAGAAGCTTTCTTGTTGAAGAAGAAGAAGTTTTGATTTTTTTAAAGGTTGGTAGTGTATTTATGGGGGAATCATCCATCTTATTATTGTTCTTATTACTGTAGTAGATTAAACAACTCAACAACTTCGGTAGGATAGTTTCACATTTTTTCTGTATTATTTATCATTTATTTTGTGAGAACTTTAGCATTCGTTTGAATATATTTGTAATTGTTTTGTCATAGCTTTGTCATTTGTTGAGTAATCTTTGTGAGTTGATAGATTTATTATTGTAGCAGATTAGACTACCCATCAACATTTAATGTTAGAGAATATGGTGGCAGCTAGGGGGTAGTAGGCGAAACCATTATCGTTTTGTTAATTTTAGTATCAATTTTGGAAGAAGCTTACCAAAGTATCGATTTTGTAAAGATAGCAAATAGTAGTATTTATTCTCATAATTTCCGAAGTTTAAAACTGTCTTTGAGAATAAATAACTCCAATTATAAGCCACTCTCTTGATGGGCATAGAAGCTTCCTACTTTGCGGCTCTCAAGCTCCTTGCAGCCTCCTTAACCTTGTTTTTTGCAGAGCAAGTCCGGGGACATCCTCATGGAATTAAAAGCAAAAAGATAATTATAAGGCGGGGACAACTCAAACCTCAACAGGCTGAGGCAGAGAGCCTAGAACACCAAGGAGAATAGCCAAAGGTACAATATTTCCTGCAACGGAACTAAATCCCAGTTCCTAGAAGAATTATTGTCTTCAATCACCACTTCATAAAACAACCATATCAACACTTCATAAAACATACCCTTTTATTTTTATCCACAATTTTATGGAGCTCCGTCATAAGAAATGTTACCCTGGCCAAGTCTAACTTTAATGGGCAGATCTCATCCCCTGTTTGTTTCCCTATACTTGTGAAACACCAAACTATTATCACACTCTCCCCTCAACCTTTTGATTTGTGCAACTAATCTCTAAGCATCTCAATGAGGCTTGGTGTTAGTTGTGATCAATTGCAGGGCTACAGTGGAATCTGTGTAAAGCCAAACATTAAAGCAATTCTCCTTGGCAAGCATGAAACCATTCTTGATAGCCAACAACTCCAAACATGTGATAGAGCAAGCCCTGTAAGTTGATGCACAAGCTTTTTATAGGGTCCCCTAACCCTTCCCAATCTCTAATCAAAACTCGAATACTTCTCCATCAGTGTTTATTGACATAGGTTAATCTTTAACCTGATTCACCAAGCATTAATTATGCCTAAACTTTCCAATCCATACTGTTCTAACACTCAATTACCGTATCACCGAGTTAATCCAATTTTAAATGTGATATTAATATAAGATTGGAGTTGATACCCCAAACCTAAATAAATTCTAGATAAAAAGAACAAAGTAGAAAAGGTAAAAAGATCCAAACCACTTTTACTTCTTGAAAGTCTCACTGAATATTCTCCACCATAAGGAAATATTGTAATAAAGTCTTATTAGCCTTTCCCTTTTTGTTTGAGGATATCCTCAATGACCATTAGTACTCTTTTAGGAGACATATAAAGATCAATGTGGGCGGTGTGAAAGATTTCTTTTTTAAGTATTTTGACAATCTGTATCCTATCGTTTATTCTATGATGCAGATTTTCAATTGTTCAATGTGAAAATTTTCCTTAACATTGTATCCTAACGATTCTTAAGGCAGTATTTCGAGAGAATACTAGCTAGATCTCAGAAGCAAAGGCTCGATACAAACACGTCTTACCAAGAAAAGATAATCTCAATTACTGAAAAGGAAATGATATAAAGAAAGCATCATCCCCCACTCATCAAAAGAGCTTATAAAAAAAGTGGCTTTTACAGACAAAAGCAAAAAGAAAAGGGTATTAATGAGAAGCTTTTACAGTAACTTTTCGTTGGAATAATTTTTGCGTGATTGTCACCTTATACTGTTTTATATATTAGATTACATCATAGAGATCCTCCTACTTAGCTAATATATTCAAGCAGGTTCTTCTAACTAACAAGGTTTTGAAAGTATATTCTAGTTGGTTCTTTGTTTCTGCCTTTCTCCTTTGTTTTATCTCCAAAAATCTTACCCCACTAACTTTGATATGTTGTCCATCTAAAAATAAGTAACCAGGGGAGGAACGAATATGCAAAAGAATAAATTAAGTAAAGTGGTTTTGTGGGGTCTTATTGCGAGGAAAGCGTGTTTTTCACGCTGAGCTGAGGATAGTCTTGCACACTTAGAGCATCTCCAGCAGTTGGGGTGTAGGATGGGTGTACCTGGCGCACAGGTCAGACCCAAAAAACTCAACCCACACTCTAAGTTTTCCAGCAGTTGGTGTTGATGTGGCTGGTCTTTATTTAATGAAAACAATTTTTTAGTTTGCGGCAGATTCTTTACTTCGCGCGGATTTCTTTAGTCCGCCACAATTATTCATCTCCTCTCACATCAATAAAAAAAATTAATCTGCACAGTGTAATTTAGTCCGCTCGAGCGAATTTTTTTAGTCCGTGCGGTGCTTTAAACTCCTCACACCCATTTGTGAGCTATCGACATTCGGTTAGATTCTGACATCTCCAACTTAGCAACTTACACCTAATTTTTTGACTACTAGAAGGATTTGAGTGTGGGCTGACAAAAAAAACCAACCCACACTCAAAATCTCAACTGTTGGAGATGCTATAAGTGAAAATTGTGGTCATACCATATAAGAGACATTTCAGACATTTATGATTTAAAGCCAACTGGGCATATTGTAAAAGGTTCAGACTTTTGATCTATTTTTTTAAAAAGAATTTTGACAGTGATAATGGAGTCATAGAAAATATGTTGTAGTGAGGGTTAGGAATGCACTTGTTCTATCTAGTTTTAGATTGGTAATCTTTACAAAAATTTCTAACTATTTGAGATTAATCGATTTCGATCAATTTAGATCAAAACAGTTAGGTCCGATAATCTCTGAAATTAATGGTCTTACTCTACCCTGACTTAAGTTGATACGTTAATCTAGTGTCAATAATAAGTAATCAATTACGTACAAGGACAAACAATTTAACCCCGAAGAAAACCTTTCTTAAGGGAAAAACCCACAGGTCGTTGTCGAATTACCTGATAATTAAAAATTCACTATTTGAAAAGATATTACAAAAATTAAATCACTTACAGACTCGATAATCATGTCCCATGGTTACCCCGCTGCAACCAGTCTTTTTGTAATTCGTTCTTCGTTCTCGTAATGCCTTGCTTCAGATCACGCAAAAAGCTCTTAAGCTCGAATCCCTCGAGCTCTCTAATCTCAAATTGGGTATTTTAGAAATATAATACAATTCTCAAACGTAAGATGATTGACTTTGATCTCTAAGAAATTTTGCTCTTAAAAATCACCCTTTGGTATGAGTAAAAGTTCTGAAAAAAGAAGTGAGAGAGAGTCCCAGGAACTTTTAATAAATAAAAATCAGTTCAACCCGAGCTCTGTTCGAGCGTCATTCGAACAATGAACTACAGACTTGATACTGAACAATGTTCAAACAGAGAACTGAATATTTCAAAATAATAATAATAAAAACTCAAATAAAATGGTTTAAAAAAATCCTTTTTTAGAAATCATTTGGACTTCACTCATACCAAAGGTTCATTGTCAAGACAACTTACCTAATAACACCAAGTCCAACTATAGTTGACGAGGAGGAACCAATGGAAAGACTTTGACACACTAAGACATCTCTAAAACTAGTTTTGGCACGAAATAACACCAATACGAATATGGATGTTTCAATCTTCCCTTTTGGTTCATTTTGTGACAAAACTCCTATAATTAAATAGCCAAAGATAACCCTAGTACACTTCCTTAACACATACTCACTCTAAAGCTGACACGCCAAAAAAAAGGAAAAGAATTACAACTCGATGAACATAAACTCAATCACTGAACTGGAACTTATTAGATGAATTCTTTAATATTAACTCTAAAGCTGTCAAACAACGATCACCAAGCATCAATACCCAACAATTGATAATCACAATAACCACCATGATGAGATAAAGGAGAGAAAACAAGCAATTGTCAAATTTTGGAACCCCAGAACGAATCTTTGGTGAGGCAAGTCCGTAAAATTTAGAAACACAAACCCTCTCTCGCGATCAAATCGAAGTTGAAGAACATGTTGATCCTCGTTTACTCTCTCTAAAGCTAGCAATGAGGGTGATAAAGCTTAAAGTTTTGATGTTAAGGAGAGACTCGGCGTAAAGAAAGAGAGATACGAAACTGAGAAAGAGAAAAAATCAAATTTTGGCAAGTTTAAAACCAAACTAATGATCGTAGACTAAAAAAAATGGTAGCCATTCGAACTTCTGTTCGGACAGACTATCTCAGACTGAATAAAAACTTCATTGTTTGAACCCTCCATTCGAACTAGGAGACTCAGAATGTATGAAGGGCTTAACTATTCAAACTCTCTGTTCCAATTGAGAGACTCAAAATATATAGGGGGCTTAACTATTTGAACCCTCTGTTCGAACTACGACAAGATTTTTGTGTTCAAACAGATAAGGCATAGAATAGGTCAAAATAAAATAAAAATTAAACATTGAAAGAAACCTGGAAAATATAGTAACAATGGGAAGCACTCCCCCTTACACAATGCATTACAAAGAAATGATTAATCATAAAATATCCAAGATAGATCACAACATTGCAGTGGTGTTACAAGAACTTAGTTAAGTCTATTACTTGGTGTGTGTGTGCGTGTACTCAGTCAAATAGACACCATGTTTTCAACTTATTAAGCAATTGCAAGTAAATTACTATATTGCAAATATGCTTCGCCTTAGGCCTCTCTTGGGTGGTCACTCGAATAACACTAAGATTTTATTAGATCAAGAGTAAATGCAATGGAGATTCATATTTCAAAAAGCAGTGAACATGTGACTAGAAGATCTTATGGAATGGAATGCAATTATTGGTGAAAGTGTCGAGTTAATTACCATAGACTCCTTCGCTCTCATCTCAACTAAACTGACCGCACTAGACTCAGGATCATAATGGTCCTTGACAAGGTTGTAATGTACACTAAGGATAGGATAGTGATGAGATGGGTGTTTTGCTGGCATTCAGAGAATAATAGGGTCTTCATTTTCCACCAATCATTACACCTCAAAATTTTGCATTCTCCTTTCTTTTCCCACTTTGTATTTTCTTCTTATCTCTTCACTTTTGAATTCCTTATACATGATTGTTATATTTATTTCGATGAAACACTCACAGAGTCTTGAAGATTCTCCTCATAATTTTTTGTTTGCTTGCATTTCTAATAGCTTTTTAAATATATCTTCAACACCATATGCACTTTATCAACCTACTACCCTCTTATTATCTCCTTAAGTATCCTTAGAACGTAGGGGGTAAAAGGAGATTGGTGACACAAAGGATGGCTTCTTTTTGGCGCAACGGGCAGCAAATGGATAAAACTTGGGTTATCAACTAAAGCCAAAAGGGTATACAAAAAATTGTGTAAAATCACTTTATCGGTTTCGTACGGTCTCTTTTTTGCCTCGAATCAAGGGTAAGGATTGCTTCAGTATGTTAACTCAAATTTACAATCACCTTCAACAATTGATTTTAAAAAATAAAATCATAGAATGAAGAAAATTGAATTTTGGAAGTTTATTAAACAACACTCGAATCTAATAAAAAGCTAGATCCTCACAAACTGCTGAGTACGAAGTTTCTACAGTTATCCTCAAGTTTTTAATTACGATTGGTTTTCGGTTTAGACAAGAGATTATTTACTGAAGTGAATAATGATTTCTACCAAGTAATTTATTCACTAAATTATTGTAACACAAAAACATTATCTTAATCTAACAATAATATTTTACGTTAATAATTCTTAGATGTAAAAAACATAAAGAGAAGTAAGAGATGAACCTAATCAATGGAGCAGACACCGATAGCCTAAATAGTTGTTAGTGCAACATTGTATCTTAACTGAGGTGTCAACTCATCCTTACATACCCAGATAGCCCGAATAACCTTTCGAGGTGATATTTCTTGAGCAAACCACCTAGTTATATTCCCATTTTTTACATTAGAAGAATTTATGCTTGGGTTATATCGTTTCCAATTGGATGGTCAAACATATGATCGAAAGGGTACAACAAATCTCCAATAAGGCACAACGTGACTCTGTCGACCACACACTCAACAATAGATATCTCGATTATAATAAACCTTCTTGACCTAACCATGAATGGTTAATAATATACTATGTTTGGGTAATAAGGTTGCTTTAACAAATTTTATGACTTGAGGGGCTTTTAAGTTAAAAGTAGGTTTTTATATCCAAGTCCCCTTTTGTTACTTTCGGTTCTACCCATATATAGTATTTTATCAAGGATCTTCGCACCATGGCAAAACATCTAAAGTTTTTGTTGAGATGTAACTAAGTCAAGTTTAGACCTATCAAGTTCATCCAGAGTTGACTTAACTTTTTCTTCAGCATGATGAACTTCCTTTTCTAGCAGTTCAATTTTGTCAAGAAGATCTTGTTTCTCACTTTTAAGTTTTTTAATATGAATGTTTGTAACATCGACTTTTTCTTTAAGTTTTAGTGTGACTGTGTTAACTTGATCTTTCAAGGTTTTGTTAACTTTTTCAAGTTTAACACACTTCGAAAATATTCGAGTATACATGAACTAGCGGCATATCAAATGCTCCACTTTCGTCTGTGTCTTCATCATCTGGAACATAAACTAGTGGCATATCAATCGTGTCACACCGGTAGATGATACCCCCTTTGGTACATAACTATCTGGATCATGTGAAGATGTATCAATCTCAACCCGTTGCAAAATCTCGCTTGTCATTTTCTCTTCGTGCTAAGAAATATGTGACTTCATCATAGAAGTCTCATCAAAAGTGACATCCCTGCTAAGAATAATCTTTCGGTCTTTCGTATCCTATAACTCGTAACCTTTATCCACTTTCTTTTTACCCAGAAAAATAGTTTTCCTTGCTCGAGGATCCAACTTACAATCTTTGACATGATAGTATGTTGGACACCCAAAAATATGAATAATATCATAATCTGTAGCAGGTTCTCCTGACCAAGCTTCTATTGGTGTTTTACCTTCAATTACAGTCGAATGCAACCTATTACGAGGTAGCATTTATATGGCAAAGCCTAAGCTCAAAACACTTTGACTAACCCTGAATTGGACAATATACAACAAAGTACGATTCATACGCTCTGCCACCCCATTTTGTTGCAGTGTTTTCATAACAGGGAAATGTTTCACAATTCCCTCATCCTGACGTACTTACAAGAACGAATCACTTGTATACTCTCTACCATTATTTGAATGGAGCAATTTGATTTTTCTGCCAGTTTAAGTTTCTATCAAATTCTTCCACCTCATGAATATTTCTAGAACTTCATCCTTCCTTCTCATGGTATATACCCACACACACCAAGAAAAATAATTAACAAACGACATAAAATAATGTTTACCTCCATGTGATGCATTCCTGAAGGGTCCCCATACATATGGATGAACATAGTCAAAGATTCCTTGAGTACGATGGATAGCCGTGCCAAACTTCACCCTTGTCTGCTTGCCAATAACATAATGCTCACAAAAATCCAACTTGTGCGCCTAAACGCCTTTCAATAGCCCTTGATTCGCAAGAACTCTCAATGACTCCTCACCTGTATGCGTTAAACACATATGTCATAGTCTAGTAGTATCTCTAGAAGTAGTCTCTGCACTTTCCATAGTAGTAACATCCCCAAAAACAATTATACTATCAAAATAGTATAAGTTGTTGCTTCGTCTTTGACCCTTCAAAACCACCGTTGCTCCCTTAAGAACCTTCTGAACCCCATTTTCAGACACAACCTTGTAGCCTTTCACTTCAAGTAAACCAGTTGAGATAATATTCTTCTTTATAGTCAAAATATACATAAACTCTTTAATTTTGTGAACCAAACCATTATGCAACTTAAGACGAATAATATCTATCCTCATTATGCGACATGAATAATCATTTCCCATCAGCATAGCTCTACCTTCTAGCCTTTTGAAACTATAAAAGCAACCCCTTTCGGGACCAATATGATAGGTAGCACCCGAATCCATAATCTATTTTTTATAGTCAACAATGCATGCACTCGATGAAATGGTTATAGAAAAAAGTTAGAATCATTACCATCACTTACCCTACGGTCTTGAGCAACATTAACTAAAGAGCCATCACTTTCCTACCTTATTTCCTCTTTAGAAGCACATGACACTTATTTTTTCAATGCCCATCTCATAATAGAATGTACATTTATCTTTATCTAAATTGCTGCGATTAATACCGCGACCTCTTGTCTTCGATCAAGAGTTGTTACCACTAGACTTCTTCTTGTCTGTAGACCTCCCTCTTGCTATCAACACCTTAGACGTTGACTTGACAGACTCACGTTGATTCTTCTTTCTGTACTCATGATTCACCATCGCCGTCGTCACATCCAAATATTTCAATAAACTCTTCCCATAGGTAATCGTCATTACAAAGCGTTCGTATTCTTTGGAAAGTGAGTTCAAGAACAATAGAGTTTTGTCTTCATCACCAATAACCTCTTCTAGATTCGCTAAATTGTTAAGTAACTTGGTGAAATCGTTCAAATGCTCCGGCATAGAAACCCATTGCCTCATAGTGAAGCGGAAAAGATTCCTCTTTAAAAAGAGTCAATTTTGGATGCTCTACACCAAATACTTCTCCTCAAGAATCCTCCAAAAAAAATTCGTCGAGGTTTCATTCATCACACAAAGGTACTTTATGTCTTGAGCTAGGCATGACCTAATTTGACCACATGCCTGCTTATTCATATTTTTCTAAATACTCTTTTCAACCTCCGCGGGCTTTTCTTCCAACACCTCGTCCAAATCTTGTTGACTAAGCACATCAATAACAACGAATCGCCCTATGCCAAAATTATTTGTGCCATTGAATTTCTCAACTTCAATTTTGGCATTGTTAAACATAACTGTTATGTTATTTCATTTAGGCGCCGTTAAGGAACTTGGTTCATCTTCTACCATTGTTCTCCTAATTTTCATATATTAATTAAATTGAAAACAAAGTAAAATCAAGATGAGACGTTACCTCAAATTTTGAGAACCACCGAGGATAAAACCTCGCTTTGGTACCAATTGTTGAACCACACAATGGAAACTAAACACCAATTCGATTCGATAAGCGATAAACAAACTAAACAAGAAAACACAATTAAACGAGAACGCACAATTTATCGTGGTTCGGCAAATTGCCTGCATCCACACGAATAGAGAGAGAGAGAGAAAGTTTTATTCGATGATTCGAGGTTACAATCACTCACCAACAAATTGAGGTATCTCCAGGTTTTCTCTCTTGCCTAGTAACTCAGTAAAAACCTAATAATAGATATAGAGGAAAAGTTCAAGGGTTTTTAAAATCGGATCCTCGTATCACGAGGCAAAACTTACCATGCACCTCCAAGTCTTACGATCCGGATGGAAATCTGGATCATAAGGTCATCTGGATTACATCCGGATCTTACTGGACTCTTACTAACAAAGTTAGGATGGAAATCCAGATTTGCTTATAGCCTGACTTCCATCCGGATTCTTTATTTGTACCCGACAACTTCAGCAAATGCCACAAGTTTTGCATGTCTTTATTTTTAATTAGTTAAATACAATGATTTCGTCTGTAATACAAAGTCTGCAAAGATAAATACTATAAGGATAAAATCCAAAGCTAAAAAATGTACAAGAAGGAAAAAAACTTCATACACAATCCCCTCACTGCTCCTAAGAACCTGAAAGGAACCATGTGAAACTCAATTTCCCTGCACACTCCTCAACCTCAGTCATAAAATACTAAATTGTGCTTAAGCTTTTCATTCCTTACTTTTCGACGTGCAATTACCAATAAAAAAATTTAAGTGTAATCTTTAAAAAAGTTGGGATGGCCCAAAACTTAATAAGTAAAAAGGAAAAAAAAATGGAGAAAAGGAAAGAGACCTAAAACATTTTAGAGTACTTTAAATTGTGACTGAATGAATATTCTCTACCAAACCAAAAACAAAAAAATAATGGGATAAAAAGTTTCACTTGCCTCTCCTTTTATTTGGTTTGAGGATATTCTCAATGCCTAATTGCCTATCCACATTAATCATATGAAACACTTTTAATCCCGTGTTTCATTGCTGTGAATAAGTTATGTAAAATAATTTCTTAAAAACTTTTGTTCGTATTCATCCCTTTTAGATTTAGCATTTCCCAAATTCAGATTTCCTTTCTGTTAGGCTACAACTCAAAATATAGGAAGTCGTTCAAACGAAACTTAAGTCGCTCAAACGAAAACTGCGGTGTTCATTTTGTTAAGTGTGCTTTGAAGATGATTTATTCAAAGGCGATGGTTTGTCTCATGATGCATACTTTGCTGATGACCTAATAATGAGTCTATAAATATAGAGTATGAGTTCAAAGACTCTATACAGTGTGTGAGTTAAAAAGCCTCTATATGAGAAACTTAAAATTTAGAAAAGATGTAGCCTTTGTGATAAACATTGTAAAGAGTTGGTATTTACAAGAAAGAAGGTGGAGGGTGTTGTTCTCTTGGGATTTGATGGTGAGAGGGGAAGTACCTCTTGGTTGCTAAGATGAGAAATCAAGGAAGAGAAAAGATTGAAGGGTTTCAAGAAGAAGGTATGCAACATGGTTTTTGTTGAGGTAAAATTTGGATTCTTGATGGATTTTTTTTCTCTTGTCAATCTATGTGAGGGTATTATAAAATTAGAGAATTTTGTGTTCGTTGGAATCTCTTGAGGGCTTGTAATTAAACTTGGATACATAGTAGATTTCTAACTTAGTGGTGGGGAGTAGCCTTAAGGTGAACCTTTAGTAAATATTGTATTTTGTGTGCATGTTAATTGTGTTTCTAATATCTTGGTTGATTATTTGTATGCCATGAGGATAACGGATAAAACCAAATCGTACGGGGGATGTATTCCGCACATTCACCCCCCAACAAATTGGTGTCAAAGTGAGGTTAAGACCTTGGGATTATAGTTTTTGAAGATTTATGGGTTCGATGGTTAAGTCAAATAATTGAATTTTTTCAAGATGGATTTGGTTTCGGTTATTTTGGCTACATAATTTTCTCAAGCGGTAGAGTTTAGGAAGAAGATATTTAGATGAAAATGATATTGTACATAAGCATGACAACATGTTTTATGTTGAGAGAAAGGCTTGAACATGGTTCTTTGTTTAAGGTAGAGCGATTCCGGAAAAAGCTTCAAAAGTTTTGTAAGGGGGATGGTTTTTTCTCTAGGACCGATGCTCGCTAAATTTGGTAATCGTAGTGGCACCTCAAGTTATTCACCATGGCTGATTACTAAATTGGCGGGTCACAATTTTATGAATCATGGTTGCAAGTTATGGTCGTGTGGTGATAAAATATGTCGATGTGCGGAGACTCTAGGTTTGCGACATAGAGTTAGATTTTGTAGGTTTGTTCGACATGGCCAGGTTATTGTGTAGTGTTTAATTTTTTCCTTTCTAGATTAAACATACACTGGTTTTTTGATTTTGCCAATGTAGGCAAAATTGTATGATTTCATTGGTATAGATGAAATTAATGTTTCAGAGGCTCTTTTCTGTGATGGAGTTCAGGGGTGAACTTGATGGTGCTTATGGATATGTGTTCAAAGCGGAAGTTGAAGCGGTATAATTTCATGGCTGCAGGTGGAGCAAGCTTGGAAGCATGGTTTATCACACAGAGAAAAGAAGTTAATGAATTCATGTCAGTTTTGACTAATGTATCCAGTTTCGGGTACGAAAATGTTTTGATCGTGGGTAGCGGATACGAAGTAAATAAGTTCGGTGGTTTTGTTGATGGGTTTGTTCGTGCTATGGATGGTCAAATGATGAAATGAATTAAGGTTTTTTTGCCGAAGTGGAGATTGTTAGGTTATGGCTCAAAATAGAGAAAGTCGTTCGAACGAGAGTTAGATCGTTCGAACGAAAACTGCAGTGTTCATTTTGTTAAGTGTGCTTTAAAGGGGACTTATTCCAAGGCGATGGTTTGTCTCGTGATACGTAATTTGTTGATGACCTAATAGAGAGTCTATAAATATAGAGTGAGTTCAAAGCCTCCATACAATGTATAAGTTAAAAAGCCTCTGTATAAGAAACTTGAAATCTAAAAGAGATGTAGCTGAAATAACTAGTCGCCTGAGACTAACCAATTTTGATTGTTTTAGGTCTAAATTAATAGGTCTTAATTCCTTTAAATTAATGGTCTACGCTTAACCTAAATCAAGTCGATACGATTATCTAATGTCAAGTAAGCAATGGAAATTAAAGACATGACAAATATTTTGAACCCTGTAGGAAACCTTTTTCAGGAGAAAAACCCACAGGTCGCTATCAAATCCCTCGATAGCTAAACAATCCACTATTGAAAAAGAATTATAATAATTTAATCACTTACAAACTCGATAAACACTTCCTATGGTTATCTTTATTCCAATTATTCTTCTTGCAATAAATTTTGAGTTCTCGCAACGCCTCGCTCCAATCTCGCGTCGAAGCTCCTAATCTTGAATCGCTCAAGTTCTTCAATCCAGTTCTTCAATGCATGACTAAGGTTTCTTGATCAATTGATTGATTCAAGGTTTAAGTAATTTGATTCTCTCTTGAATCTTTCAAAGATCGATCTCTCTTCACTCTAAAAGACAAGCCCTCAAAAGATAGGTTTTCAAGAAGTGAGTCTTTGAAAAAAGGTAAGTATGTCTTAAGAAGAAAAATAGAAAACACGGGCTCTGTTCGAATAAAAATTAATCTATTCGAACAGGAATCAAACTGATGAAAGTTATTCGAACAACAATTACTCTATTCGAATAGAGATGCAACTGTTAAAAGTTATTCGAGCAACAATTAATCTATTCGAATAGAAATGCAACTGTTAAAGTTATTCGAACAAAAATAATTATATTCGAATACAATTCAAACTGTTATAAAATATTCGAACAATATTAAAAGTTATTCGAATAAAAATTTTGTTTTCTTTAAAGACATTCTTATTACTTTTTCATACTCTGGAAAATACATAGGCTTAACTTTTTAGAATAAAGAATTAGAAACCCACTTACCTGTTCAGAGTCAGTCAGTCTAGCTGTAGTTGCTCCATGTGTATTAACTGACGCCGGATAACCACGAGATAATGTTGACGCCTACTCTAGACACTAAATGAAACAAACACCAAAATTGGATGCTTCAATCTCCCCCTTTGGTTCATTTTGTATCAAAACTAGAACTATATATAATAACTGAAAGAATACAAACTCGATGGACTGACTCACTCATAAAATATCCATACTCAAGAGCCTAGCCTCTGAAATCCCTGCACACTAAATAAGCTATATCATGTAACCGTTCATATTCAAAATTAGGAATTTAGAGGACAAAAAAGAACTTGCCTGACTTACCTGTCAGAAACATCTCTCCCCCTTTTTGACACAGAAGAACAAAGGGTAATTAAGCAAAAAGAGAGGGAAAAAATATAACTATAGTAGACATGGCAAGTTATATAATAGTTATGAACGAGTAAATATCATGAAACGAGTATCCATGCATAAAACGAACAATTAATACATAGTTCAGTCAAAATAAAGGATCCACATAGAATATACATGCACTAAAAAGAACAAAATCACAAAAAAAAATCACAGAAAAAACAAAACACAAAAGACTATCACTCTAAAGTGCACTGGTTAAAACCAAAATCTCAAGAGACCTAAGATTCCTCTGCTGTATCTACAGCGGGAGGACCACTCGACAAGGTTGCACTATACTAGTCAATTCGTCCACATATGTATGGAGCCGAGCTATCGTAGTATCCATACCATTAAACCGAGACTCTATCTGAGCTGAGAAAGACTCCAAATAGATGAATAGAGAAGCAAAATCATGTGAAGCCAATCTAGGAGGAGCAGATGTAGAAGTACTAGGTACAGAGGTAGTAGCAGTCCTGGAAGTAGAAGGTCTCGCAACTCGTCTAGCAGATGTAGTCTCAGTCCCCGAGTTCTCTGCATCCCCTTCGGTCTCAGACGTCATCTCTACGATCATATGCGTCTCGCTCTTCTCCCAATACCGAGAGTTAATAACCTTGTTCTTTACGTCAACCTCCTCATCTGGACGAATAACATACCCCATATCAATCAGAAGCTGAGAGATGAATCTTCTATAAGGCAAAATCCGTGTCTGATGATCCGGGTTTGCGGTGAAAAACATCTCATGAATGACAATGAGGACCAAATCAATACTGAGCCCCTTAGCGTAAAGATATACTAAATAAAGCATATTGCCTACCATATCATTCTTACTAAACTTTTGGGGATTGATGTTCCTATGAGCCACCATATGGAAAAGGCAGAGTGTTGGGCTCAGGTTCTTGCGCCTTATATAGGGACCGTTCTTCTTTCCAACAACCTGAAGCTCATGCTCCATCTCCTCCTTGGGAGAAAACTGACTAAGAACTGGAGGCCACGCCAAATAATCCACATCGGGATTATTAGACTCTCGTAGACCAAAAGCTTTCCGGATATTATCTGAATATATATGAAACTCGGACCCATCTATAGAGACCCTGAACGTCTTGTCAATTTCTGTGCCTTGCACAACATGTAAAGAAGCATAAAAGAGTCACACTAATCGAGGGTAGCACGGCAGCTGAGGTTCCATAATCCCATTTCAACCATGTATAGTAAAAACATAAAAAATCGTGGAGATGTCTGGATATTTCACACCCAACTCCTCCCTATCTAAAGTTACCTCTTTCTGATATCTTCTAAACTTAAACCCTGATTTCAGGGTGGACCAATGGGGAAGATTAGGAACTCGTTTGCCTACATTAGACTCCCCAGCTCCACTAGCTCCTCCTCTTCGAGAGCCTGGAGGGTTAGTGTGACGAGGACCCATCCTAGAACCTGGAGTCGTCCATCTCTATTTTGCCATACCGCTTGAATTGGGAACAGAAGACCCCTCATGAGGGCATTTAACCCTTGTCATAGCAGATAATACAGTATATATAGAATCCTCTATAAACAATATCAAGCACAAACCCCAACAATCTCCTCACACAACCTGTAAGAAAATCACCAATTTCCCCAAACTCAACCCACACGGTTAAACAGGGGAATCCCAATAAACAAGCACACAACTTTTCACCACTGCAAGCAAGTAATCACCAAACAAAACATCCCAATCACTGCAAAAAACCAAAAACACACTCCAATTTCTCAATTCTCCACCAATGAAACCCAGTAATTTCACAAAACAAGTATATAGAACTACCCCCACAAACTGGATTCTTCAAGCTCAAATTGACAGTCCTAGTTCCAAATCCAATTCCAAATGACAGTTCCAATTCAAAGCATAAATTGACAGAGTCGCAATAGGATAAACAAATTGAACAACAAACTTGAAGGAGAAAGAGTAGAACAAGCTTACCAATTTGAAGGGTGAGTCCAACACAAAACTATGGCAAAACTTCCGAGATCAAACTACCAATTTGGAATGCCAAACTTCGAATTATGAAACCCAAACTCAAAAATAAACACAAGGTAAGAAGCACCATGAAATTTGAGCAAAGATCACAAAGTTGTAAGGATTCAAAAGAGAGAGAGAGACAGCGCCAAGAGAAGTTTGTCGTAAGAAATAAAGAGAAAAAGAATAAAAGAAAAAAAAATGGGTTTTGTAAAAAAAAGCAAAATCGTCAAAATGTATTCGAACAAAAAATTGTATTCGAATAAAAAAGAAACTGCTGGAAAATATTCGAATAAAATAAAATTATTCGAATAACAATTTTTCTCTTTAAAAAAAACAAACTGCGGAAAAATATTCGAATAAACCAAGAAATCTGTTCGAATAAAAATGGCGCTGAGGCAAAATATTTGAATAAGAAAAAATTTATTCAAACATAAATTTTTTTATTTTTTTATTTTCAAATAGAGATAAAATGAAACGAAACGAAACTCTGCAAAAAAAAACAAAATCGAAGGAATAAACAATAAGTAAGCAATACTTCCCCTGTCTACGCTAGATTAGAGACTAATCACAAGCTATATGAATATCAGATATGAAATCATTCAATAGAAAATTAAGACAAAATAAGTATTTACTCAGAGTATGTGTGTGTGCGCAGTTAACGTAAAACAATACCATGCATTCAACAGACCCAACATCCAGGAATAAAACACTAAGGAAAGTTGTGTCAACTTAGGCCTCTCATCGGTGGTCACTCGAAATTAATGAGAATGGACTAACTAACACTGTGTGTGAAATATGAATATGAATAATATGCAAAGAAAGACTCATAATTCGTTAAATAAGCAACACACTGTGAACTGGAAGATCTCATGGACAGAAAATCAATTGTCATTAATGGTGTCAAGTTAATTAATATAGACTCCATATCTCTCATCTTCACCAAACTAACTGTGCTAAACTCAAGATTAAATGGGTCTTCAAAAGGTTATAATGTAGGCACGGGTAGGCATATGATGGAGTAGGTGTTTTGCTGGCATTCTGAGACTACAGTTACACTAACTTTCCTTCTCACCTGAAACCAAATTCAACTTCTGTCATTCTTTTTCTTATTGAGTATACATAAAATAACATACCACTTTTTATCCTCTTTTTTTTTATATCTCTAATTTGAGATAATAAAAACGTCATTTAGGGATACATTATATTCTTCTATTCATCTTTCCCCTAAAAATCACACATATTTTTTTTATATGACCCAAAGTTACATACTATCAAAGAAATGGGGAAATACAATCGATTATTCATTAAGCTTTTCTAACCCTTTATATTTTTCCACTGAAAAGTCTCAGAACAGACGGGTAAATGAATAAAGAATTTGGGTAGAAAAACGAAAGGCTTATTTTCAGGCACAAAGGGCTACAAGTAGATAAAAATATGGTTATGAGTAACGAAGGCCAAAAAATGTGTAGCAATAAAAAGCCTATTATCATATCTTCAGTCTCACATAGTATTTTTCGTCTCGAACCAAGTATAGGGAATGTTCTATTAGACTAACTTGAACTTGAAGTTACCATTTGATAATTGAGTAAGGAAACGAAATGAGATCACAAACAACAAGATTAAAGAGAGAAGTAAATGTCATAACACTCGAAGCTCATAAATAATGTCAGATCCTTGTATAACATTAGGTATGAAATTGCAACATGTATCCTTAAGTATAATATCAATTAGTGCTTATCTATCTAAGCATGCGATAGTTAACTGCCGTAAGAGAAATCAATCCAAGTAAACACTATACTGAACTGTCCTAACATTAAATTATAAAGCGTATCTGGCCAAACATATATCACTGTGAGAATCTAACAAAATATTATAAAGAGGAAATAAAAGACATACCAAATCAATAGAGCATACACCAATTAGCCGTCTCAGAAGCTCAAACCTCATAGTATCTAACGGCTTAGTGAAAAAAATCTGTTAACTGACTCTATGTAGGAACATACTCAACACTGACTATCTTGCGCTCAACAAGATCACGGATGAAGTGGAATCGAAGGTCGATGTGCTTAGTTCTGGAATGTTGTTCAAGATTCTTGGAGATATTGATCGTACTCGTATTATCACAAAAAACTGACATCGTCCCCTGGACTATTCCATAGTCATCTACCATCTGTTTCATCCAAATCAATTGAGTGCAACAACTACCCATAGCAATATACTCCGCTTCTGCTGTAGATTGAGAAATACAATTCTGCTTCTTGCTCTGCCAAGCCACAAGATTATTTCTAATATAATAGCATCTACCAGAAGTGCTCTTCCTATCATCTGTATTACCTGCCCAATCTGCATCGAAATTCCCAATAACCTCAGAGGTTGTGTCTTGTGAATACCATAAGCCAAAATTAGAAGTCTCATATACATAATGAATAATACGCTTAACAGCCTGTAAATGAGACTCTTTCAGACTACCTTAATAACGAGCACAAATGCATACACTAAACATAATATCAGGATGAGTAGCAGTAAGATAAAGTAAACTACCTATCATACTTCTATATATCTTTTGATCAATATCCTTACCTATTGAGTCCTTACTTAACTTTGTAGTAGTACTCATGGATGTCCTGACATGTTTTGCAGAAGAGAGACCAAACTTCTTCACAAGATCTCTGGCATACGTAGATTGAGAAACAAACATTCCTTTCTCCACTTGATGTATTTGAAGACCTAAGAAATAAGTTAGTTCCCCAACCATGCTCATCTAAAATTCACTTTTCATTAAAGCTACAAAATAAGTGGTTAGTAAACTCAAAGTAGAGCCAAACACAATATCATCTACATATACCTGTGCAACAAGCATCGCACCTCCCTTATGTTGGATAAATAACGCTTTATCAACACCCCCTCGAACAAATCCCTTAGCTAAAAGAAAATTGAAGAGCCATTCATACCATGCTCGAAGAGCTTGCTTAAAACTGTAAAAAGCCTTCTTTAAGTAGAACACGTGATCTGGATAATGAGGATCCTTAAACCCTTTTGGTTGGGCCACGTACACCTCTTCCTCTAAGAGCCCGTTCAAAAAAGTACTCTTTACATCCATCTGATGTAACTTGACCTTTTGATGGCAAGTAAGAGCAAGTAGTAAGCGAATATACTCAAGCCTTGCAGTAGGAGCAACGTTTCAGCAACATCAACCCCTTTTACTTGATTGTACCCTTGAGCGACAAATCTAGCTTTGTTTCAAATTACATTCCCAAGTTCGCCATATTTGTTCTTATAAACCCATTTAGTTCCAATGATATTAGTACTTGAAGGACATGGAATCAAATTTCAAACATCTTAACGTCAAAACTGGCAAAGTTCATCTTGCATTGCATGTAGCCAATATTCGTCTGACAGAGCTTCCTTTACTGTTGTTGGTTCGATTATAGAAACATAACAAACACAGTGCACTGTCTCATGGTATTGGCTCATAGTCTGAACCCGAGAGGTAGCATCGCCGATGATATCGGCATGTGAGTGATCCTTTCGAACTTGATGTCATCCGGGTTGTAGTACACTTGGGGCGGGAGGGAGTGGTGGAGCTGGAAGTGATGGAATAGGCAAAGAAGAACCAACCTTTGATATAGGGCTCGATGCAAGAATGTCACTTGAAGATGTTTCTGGATTTTCCGTTGTACTATAATCTTCTTTCACATCTGCAAAACCAATGGTACAAGTATCATCGGCAACCACATTACAAGACTCCATCATCACATTGGTCCTCAAATTGTAGACTCGAAAAACTTTACTATTTGTTGAGTAGCCCAATAAAATACCTTCATCACTCAGAGAGTCAAATTTCCCAATGTTCTCCTGATCTCTAAAGATGAAACATTTACTCCCAAAAACCCGAAAGTAGTTGACATTCGGCTTCTTTCCAAACCACAGTTCATAGGGCGTGTTTAAAGTAAGTGGATGTAAATACACTCTATTAATAGTATAACACGCAGTATGAATGACCTCCCCCCAAAAATGTGCCAGAAGATCCTTGTTGTGAAGTAAGACTCGTCCCATTTCTTGAAAAACTCTATTCTTCCTTTCTGTAATCTTATTTTGTTGTGAAGTGATTGGAGCAGAGAATTTATGCTTAATCCCATTAGAAGTACAATACTCAATCACCCCAGTATCCTTAAACTCTCCTCTACAATCACTTCAAATTTTATCAATAGAGCAATCTTTCTCATTTTAGATCTGAAGTGATATACTACAAAATTCTTTAAAAGTATTAGACTTCTCTCTCAAAAATGCTATCCATGTATAACGAGAGAAATTATCCACCATTACCAAAATATACCTTTTACCTCCCAAGGATGCCGTTCTCATAGGACCAATCAAGTCCATGTGCATTAGCTCAAGAATCCGAGTAGCAACAATATTATTAGACTTCTTGTGAGAGTTCTTTATTTGCTTGCCAATTTGATAAGGACCGCACACTACATTGCTCAATCTTCCCAACTTCGAAACTCCTTGAATAAGCTCTTTACTTGTAATCTTGGACAAATCATTAAAGTTTATATGTCCCAACCTTTGATGCCATAAGTCTACATCATTCAGTTTTGCTTTGTTACATAATATAGGTTCTTGTTGAATAGCATAACAGTTATCAGCGGTTCTAGCAGCATGCATCACACGTTGTCCTCGAGAGTTCAAAACATCACATCCACCTTTAGAAAACGTAATAATATGATTTGTATCACGTAGTTGAGTGACACTAAGAAGATTTTCCCTCAGTCCCTTAACCAGGAGAACATTATCAATTGCTGGAGTACCAAGTCCTTCGGCCTTTCCCTTTCCTACCACAGGAGATATGCACCCATCACCAAAAGTAATATCACCTCCCTGAATATCCTCTAGGTAACTCAGCTTGGACTCATCACCAGTTATATGACGAGAACACCCACTATCCATGTACCATTGAACTGACATGAAAGTATTTAGAGTAGTTAGTGCAACATTGTACCTTATCTCAGGTGCCAAATCGAACTTCCGTACCCAAATGCTTTGAAGAGTTTTTCGACTTGTAGTTTTCTGTGCAAAATATCTAGACACATTCTCACTTTTCTCATTAGTAGAAATCACAGTAGAATTATATTTATATCCATTGAAAGAGCAAGCATGTGGTTGATAAGGTCCAACAAATCTACAGTAAAATGCAATATGTCCATTTCGACCACATAAACTACAATAATAAATTTGAGAATAAGAGGCCCGTTTGGTGTAATTACGAGTAGTAGATATCATGTTATATTTGGGCACCAAAGTAGGAGCAGTTACTTTCACAAACTTAGTGATTTGAGGAGTCTTGGCATTAGGAAGAGGTTCCTTATATCCTAGACCCCTTTTATCACTATCTGTTTTTCCCATACATAACATTTTATCAATGTTCATGGCTCCATGACTGAATTTCTCAAGTTTCTGCTTAGATAAAACTACGTCAAGCTTGGCCGAATGAAGTTTGCCCAAAGTTGATTTCATTTTCTCTTTTGTATCATTAACTTATTTTTCCAAAAACAAAACTTTGTCATGAAGGCCTTGGTTCTCATTCTCAAGTGCTTCTATCTTGTGACTTGTATTCTCAGTTGTATTTTTAAGATCACACTTAAGTGTATTAACTTGGTTTTTTAAGACTTTGTTCAGTTTACCTAGTTTTATACACTTGAAGATAGTCTGATCATACAAGTCCTCAAGATTCGGGTCCTCAAACTCGTTTTGTTCTTGATTACTCTGATTTTCATCAGAATTTCAAGTTCAAAAATATTAAAGTTATTATTGCCACAATTAAGGACTGCAGGATAAGTACAATAATTTCCAGTATCAACTACTTGGGGATGACTCTCATTGTTATCATGTTCATCATCACTATCATCCCAAGTAACCCTGATATTCATAGCTTTATGATTCGTTCCAGATTTTTTAATAGGACAGCTATGGGCATAATGACTAAGCTCGTGACATTTATAATATTCAACTTTAGTAAGGTCAGTATCACTGTTGGTCTACTGGTTATAAGTTTTGACCCAATCATGAGGTCGTGGTTTATAGTTCATTGATTACCCTTATTTTTGTTATTATTTTTGAAATTGACGTTTCTTCAAGATTTTTTGAAATTGTTGACTAATAAGAGCAATTGATGAATATATATCTGAACCTTCATCATCATCTGAGATATATGAGTGATCAACCTCTTTGGAACCCTTGGAAGAAGGGGAGTAAAATGAGGACTTGAAAGCAACACTCTTATTCTTCTTAGGGTTTTCTATTCTCATCTCAAGTTTGAATGTTCACAATTTTCTAACTAATGTATCGGGTTTCATTTTTTAAAGATCTTGAGCTTCCTCGATAGCATCACGTCAGGATCTAAAGCTCTTAGGAAAAGACCTTGGGACTTTGCAAACAATTTGAACATCAAAATAAGGAGCTCCTAATGCGGCATTATTGTTTACAATATCACTTAGTCTCGCATAGAACTCATTAAAAGGTTTATTTTCACTTATTCTGATATTCTCAAATTGTGAAGTAAGCATTTGAAGCTTACTTTCTTTGACTGTATCATCCCCTTCATGAGTTTGAACTAGGATGTCCTAAGCTTCTTTAGATGTGGTACATGCAGAGATATGTCAAAACTCACTTTGACTCACAGCCGTAAAGATCGCATTGAGGCCTTTAGAATTATAACCAACAGTATCATTTTCTTCTCTTGTCCATTGGTTCCTAGGTTTAAGGACTTCAATAGCACTCCCTGGTTGACCTTGCATCACAGTAGGAGGTGTCCATCTATCCTCAACAGCAATCCATACATCTTCTCCAATTGATTGTAAGTATGCAATCATTCGAACTTTCGAGTATGGGTATTATTTGCCATCAAGGGCTGAAAGACGATTTATAGGACCTCCAAACTTCTCGGAACTCATTATTCTCAAACGAACTATCCGGGATCCACGCTTAGGTTGTTAAACCTCAAAGCGTGACCGCTCTGATACCAATTGAAATAACTAGTCGCCTGAGACTAACTAATTTTGATTGTTTTAGGTCTAAATCAATAGGTCATAATTCCTTTGAATTAATGGTCTATGCTTATCCTAAATCAAGTCGATACGATTATCTAATGTCAAGCAAGTAATGAAAATTAAAGATAAGACAAAGATTTTTAACCCTGTGGGAAACCTTTCTCAGGGGAAAAACTAACAAGTCACTATCGAATCCCTCGATAGCTAAACAATCCACTATTAAAAAAGAATTACAAGAATTTAATCACTTACAAACTCGATAAGCACTTCCCATGGTTATCTCTCTTTCAATTAATCTTGTTACAATCAATTCTGCGTTCTCGCAACGCTTCGCTCCAATCTCACGTCGAAGCTCCTAATCTTGAATCGCTCAAGTTCTTCAATCCAGTTCTTCAATGCATGACTAAGGTTTCTTGGTCAATTGATTAATTCAAAGTTTGAGTGATTTGATTATCTCTTGAATATCTCAAAGATCGATCTTTCTTCACTCTAAAAGATAAGCCCTTAAAGGATAGGTTTTCAAGAAGTGAGTCTTTGAAAAAATGTAAGTATGTCTTAAGAAGGAAAACAGAAAACACAGGCTCTGTTCGAATAAAAATTAATCTATTCGAACATGAATCAAACTGATGAAAGTTATTCGAACAACAATTACTCTATTCGAATAGATATGCAACTGTTAAAAGTTATTCGAACAACAATTAATCAATTCGAATAGAAATGCAACTGTTGAAAGTTATTTGAACAAAAATAATTATATTCGAATACAATTCAAACTGTTGTAAAATATTCGAACATTAAAAGTTATTCGAATATAACTTATATTTTCTTTAAGGAGACATTCTTATTACTTTTTCATACTCTGTAAAATACATAGGCTTGACTTTTTAGAACAAAGAGTTAGAAACCCACTTACCTGTTCAGAGTCAGTCAGTCCAGCTGTAGTTGCTCTACGTGCATTCACTGATGTCGGATAACCACGAGATAATGTTAGCGCCTACTCTAAACACTAAATGAAACAAACTCCAAAATTGGATATTTTAGTAGCCTCTGTGATAGACCTTGTAAAGAGTTAGTCTTTACAAGAAAGAATGTGGAGGGTGTTGTTTTCTTGGGATTTGATGGTGAGAGGGGAAGTATCTCTTGGTTGCTAAGATGAGAAATTAAGGAAGAGAAAAGATTGAAGAGTTTCAAGAAGAAGGTATGCATGCAATATGGTCTTTGTTGAGGTAATCTTTGGATTCTTGATGGATCTCTTGTTTTCTTTTTCTCTTATAAATCTATGTAAGAGTATTATGAGATTAGAGAATTTCATGTTCATTGGAATCTCTTGAGAGTCTGTAATTGAACTTGGATACATAGTGGATTTCTAACTAAGTGGTGGGGAGTAGCCTTAAGGTGAACCTCCGGTAAATATTGTGTTTTGTGTGCATGTTGATTGTGTTTCTAATATCTTGGTTGATTATTTGTATGCCATGAGGATAACTGATAAAATCAAATTGCACGAGGGATGTATTCCGCATGTTCACCCCCAACACTTTCATTATACATAAAATTCCTTCCAAATATACATATATTCAATCTTCTCAAAATAAATAGGTTCTAATAAGAGAAGATATAACTCACTTGGTGAAAGAGAAAATTATATATTATCTGCCACTCCTCAAAAAGCTTATAAAGGTGGCTTGAGAAAAAGTTTATGAGACCTTTCCTTTTTTCTTTTCTTTTTTTTCTTTTTTTTTTTTAAAGCTGCTTAAGAGACCTCCACACAAAGCAAAAACATTAAAGAAAAAATCAATGAAAGATTTGGAAAGGCTTTTACAGGAACTTTTAGTTGGAATAATTTTTGCATGATTGTCATCTTATACTTTGTTCTATTTAATTACACATTATTACATAGATCCTCTTCATTATCTTAAAATACCTCCAAATGCAAGCAGGTTTTCTAACTCAAAAGTTTTTGAAAGTATATTCAAGGTGGCTCTTTATTTGTATTTTTTTTTTCTTTGTTTCTTCTCTAAAAACCTGACCCTAGTGACTTTGATCTCTTGTCCTTATATGTAAAATGTGGGAGCAACAAAAAAAAGTGATAGAATAAACTATGAAGCAGTAGTTTTGTGGGGTTGTATTTGGAGATAATGTTTTTCAAAAGTGAGGATATTGTTGCACACCATGTGACAATGGTGGTCATTGGGTCATACCACATGAGATACTATTTTATATATTGTCATAAAATTATATCTTTTTGGTTTTACTAATGTCTCTTTCTCTCAATTTTTGTTGTAGTGTTTTTTTGTTTTCTTCTTTGCTTGATAAATAATGTGAGTGAAGTTGGTGGTTTTGCTGTCAGATACACACTCTTGTTTTCTCTATTATAGATGGAGCGAGGTCCGCTTATATCATTTTGTGTTGCTCTCAACAGTCACCACCTGTAGGCTAGGTATCTAGCCCTATATTAGCGATCGAAATTGGTTAAAAAAAAAATTCTTTCAGGATTGCTATTGCTCAAAGTGCATTCCTATTCATGCAATCAGATGCTATATTTAGCACTGAGGTATCGGTCAAAATCTATCATAAACAGAAAGCTCATTGGGTGTTAATTTTAAATGTGTTGTATGCCAATTGGCGTATCGCCAGTTGAAGTGGTGTATGCCAGTTGAAGTGGTGTATAGCCAGTTGAAGTGGTGCATCATCCTTTTATTTTAAATGATTTTTTTAAAATTTTAAACAAAAAACGCAAAAAATATATTTTAAACAAAAAATATCTTTAAATATAAGTTGTGCGCCAGTTTAATTGGCGCAGTGCCATTTGAAGTGGTGCACCATTTTAACGTACCATCTCCTTTATTAAATTAAAATATATATTTATAAATTTAAATATAAGTTGTATGCCATTTAAAATGGCTCAACGCCACTTGAAGTGGCACACCGTCAATTCTTTTAAACAAAATAAATATTTTAAACAAAAAAAAATTCAAATATAAGTAATTTTAGGCCAGTTGAAGTAGCACACTAATCTTGCAATCCGAAAAGTAGGTTTAGTTAACCCAGGCTACATGTCAGGATTTATCATATTTTTTGCCTATGTGGCTGACTAAAACCTGCTGCTGATGCTTGAAATGTGAGTGAAATACCACAACATACAGATTCATGTATCCACCCTGGAATTTGATCTGAAACATATTTTATATTTCATTTTTTGTTTTCCCCTGAATTGTTGATTAAGATTATTTTAGGAGGGCAGGAAAAAGATATGTAAAAAATTTCAAAAGTCTATAACAACTAAAGGCGTTACCTTTCCTTTTTAAATCTCAAACTTTTATAAAAGAAAACATGATATATGCATGCGCGCCACACAGACACACATGATATTTACATGAGGAGATCAGTGTAAGACATAAAATCTCACTCAATGGATACGGAGATTGGGCAGTGATACTTGAGTGGGACTGTATGTTTTCCGTGACCAGAAATAAAATCTGGAGGATTGGGCTGTGTTATTTGAGAGAGAGAGACATACTTTTTTCTTTTCTTTTTCACGTGTACTAGAGGTTTGTACATGATTGAGTCAAGTGAACTAACCCCTCCCCTACTAGCTCTTCTTCTCGTGACCTTGCAGCGGTTCGAATACACAACAGACTGACCAACAACCCCTTTTTCATTCTCTCTCTTTCTTTCAAGATATCTAGAAAGAAACACACCAACAATATCTCTTTTTATACATTCTACTCACCAGTCACAAGTCCCTCCCTCCTTATTATTCCCTGTTTGGAGAGAGAAAAACTCGTTTTTGAAGAATGAGAATTCTTGCTTTTGTGTTATTCTTCTTCATTCACTCACAAGCTTCACCATTAGACGGTCATGATCAACCCTTAGACCCAGGCACAACCTACACGGCACCCAACACCGTACCCGCATTCCCGGTCCAAACCCAAGCCCAAACATGCCACCTGGATCTCTCTGCCGAACTATTCGGCGGAGTTCATAACGCTTGCACATCACCTAACCTCGACCGTACCAAATGCTGTCCCGTCCTTGCCGCATGGCTCTTCGCTGCACACGCCACGTCAGCCCTAAAAATCATCCCACCGTCGACGGCCTCTCCAATGTCATCTGACCAACCCATGATGCCAGACGACTCACAGAAGTGTGTCAACTCGCTCCAGAACTCGTTAACCAAACGAAACATTCATATTACTCAACCTAATGCCACGTGTGACGCTATCTTGTGTTTCTGTGGTATTCGGTTACACCAGATCAGCTCACTCAGTTGTCCCGCCGCGTTTAACCTCTCCGATTATCGGAATGCTACTCCAACCGCCGCGGTCAGAAACTTGGAGAAGAGTTGCCGAAACTCCACGTATTCCGGTTGTACCAAGTGTCTCGGTGCCCTCCAAAAGGTACCAAAAATATTTCCTTTTTTTTTTTGTTTTTCTTTCAATAAAGCTGCATTAAAACGCATAAAACTGCAACTTAAATACGATTTCATGTTTAATTATAAAAAAAACTAGGGATGTCTCTGCAAAATTAAAAATAATTGAGGGAGTTTTAGAGAAATAATGCAAACGATAAAATTTTGGTGATCTGGCTATCGTACGCACGGTGGTAGTTTGTGCAATGTGGATGAAATGACTGAAATGTCCTTTGGTGTTTTACAGGTTAAAGGAGGGAAGAACGTGACAGACAAGGGTAGCGATAGGGCGAATAAAATGTTTAGTAGAGATTGTCAACTAATGGGGCTGACGTGGCTACTCGCAAGAAACAAAACAGCTTACATACCAACTGTTTCTGCTGTATTACGCGCCATCATGTATAGTGAACACCCACCCCACGATTCCACCACGTGTAGTCCTGATCGAGAGAACATGCCACTAGCCGTTGATTCTCTCCAGTTTGAAAAGATCACTGCTTCGTCATCACCAACTTTTGATATTAGAACAAGTGTTATTACTGTTTTCACCCTTATCATGGTGACTCTTTTTGTGATTAGATAGATGATCATGTCGGTCACGTGATGCTGCTACAACAAGACAAATTGTATTCTCTTTTTTAGGTCATCATCTTACTGTAAATTACGGCTAGTTTCAGGTCTCACTGTGGCCTCTTTTTTGGACAATCTTAACTTTTTACTCCTGAGTAAAATATGTGTGTTTTTACTGACCAGTTTTGTGATTCTGGTGATGTTTTGGCTTTTGGCTTTTGGATCTCAAAGTCTTGGGAAGGGGAGTTTTTTTTTTAGGGTTGAAGACTTTTTATTTAAAAAGTCTTGTTTGAGAATTCAAGAAAAAAGTATGTTGGTCACATGTTGGGGGAGAGAGTTGCGGTGGGATGTTTGTCGTGGACTTGGTTCTAGGTTGATGGTGTTCATACTTGAAATTTGAATTTTTTTTTTTTTTTTTGTCATGTAATGTTGTGCAAACATATGAGAGAAGAGCAGGCTTTGTTATGCGTTCAAACCGTGTTAGTATTATTAGGGGTGTAATTTGATCAAATCTTAATATTTCGTAGTGGTAATGTCTATAGAAGCTATTTGATATGCCAAACTCAAACTAGACGTTGGAAAACAGAAGCTTGTGTTGGGCTCAAGAATGGCCTCTCATACAGTATAGTGTTTGTCTATACTAATCTTAACTATCAATGGTACACTTGATAGTTTCATTTTAATGTTTTCAGTCCATAAACACATAAAAGCCTTCAGGAATTACCTGCCCAAACTGATCCATTTTGCTTAAAAGTAGTTGCCCAAACTATCCTGATTCGGGCTCAAAGATGCAAGTAACGTAGAGATTAATCCTTCTCCGGTCAGGTTTGGCTCAGTTGTCACCCCACCCATACCTGCAGTACACAGGTTTGGCTCATTTTCACTATCAATCATGTATCAATCATGAGAGGCTGCATATTGCAGGGGAATGCTGTAGACAATTCTGATGATACTAATGACTATCAACAAACACCGGAGAAAGCAATTGCTCGTTCCATATTTTGTAGATCAGACACATTATAAGGAAGGTTCCTCCCATATTAGTGTTGGGGCCTCCACGGTTACAACATCTGAGCTTTATGCAGTCGCGCTTGTTAAACTCTGAAGTGAGGGAGTGTTTTATTTTGGGAAAGAAGGCACATTTATCCATCTTAAGCTTCTTATAATGTACATAGTGAGGGGTTTGATATCTGATGTCATTATAATTGTGGTAAACCTTAAGAGATGCTAAATCGAGAGCCATGCTGCAAACCCTTTGATTATATGAAAATGAACAAATGATTTGCAGTGCATTCAAACGTCTCTATCAAAATGAATTGATATGTACAGATTAATTCATCTTCAACATTTTCTCACAATCATAAACTCGTTTAGAAAAAAAAAAAAAAGGATTTTTTTTGACAACGATAGATGTCTCCTTGATGAATGAAAAATATCTGAACTTGCATGTTTTTCACCATATGCTATGTACCTAAGAATCACCAAATAATAATTCAAAAAGAAAAAAGAAAACGAAAAAAAAAAAAAACTATACAGAACTGGACTATATATAGTTTTCACAAATTTTGATCCTAAAAATTGTTAGACTGTTGAATTCGATAGTTACCCCATCAATGGCAAAGCATCGCCTTTTCCAATTTATGGAGAAGATGAACTATGATTCCTGTGCATAGGTTTCGAGCAGTCACGGAGCAGATCACCAACCTTTGCCTATAAGCCACAACCAATCAGATGTTACCCCTGTAAAGATACCTCCAACAAGGAACAATACAAGCAAATTACCCAATGCATTTTGCTCGGGTCCCTGCAAAACGAAAATCGCAATTATTTCCATCAATAAATATGACGATAGACAATTTTGAACGACTACTATTAGAATTCAAACTTTTAAGTAGTGATTAGAGTCGAACTCGAAGCCCTTTAAAAATGGAATCAACTAACCTTGTATCCTTTAGGAGCCACAGTAAGTACGCAGACAGTGAGATAGCCGTTAGTTAATCCTAAGAAAGATGTTAACAAGATCATCCAACCTTGATCACCGTATTTAGCAGTGAAATAAAAAGCTGGAATGAGTAAGAACCGAGCAAGAGTTGCAATAGTAAGACCCTTCCGTGACTTCAACTTCAGCCAATCAATGACGGGGACATATCTACCCACCAAATCTAGGACGTTGTACATCGCAATGAGAACAAGTGCATACCTGAAATAACAGCATAACTTGTTGGTGAAAAAGCAAAATCATTTTCTTTCATTTGAATTGCCACTCCTACAAATTATAGTGCTGTGGATGTCTTAGATGGACTCTTACCATGAACCCAATTTGTGTTTTCCAGTGTCTTCAGATAAGAACCCGGGAAAAATTGACAATGTCAGGAGGTATATCAAAAACATGTCAGCCGCGTAATCTATGTTCTGCATAAGTAACTGTTTGTTGCTCAAACGCTCCAGACGTTTAGGATCTTCTTCATCCTACAAAAATTTCAAAACCTCAGGCTCTGATTTATATCTTTCTGTTAAAGAAAGTGTTCCTCAAGATTGGCACCAATATAGAACCTCTAGATATATGGAGTACAACTAGATTGGTGTGAGTTTAGAGAAACACTTTAATCCAACACCAATTTTAAGCATTAGAGAAAGACTTAGTTAAAGAAAAAACTATACTCTATCGGTTGGTAGAGCTTGGATTCCACCCGCAGCAAGGTCCGCTGCAACTGTTTTTGATCCTTCAGAGGATGCTTTTGAACGATAAAACTTAACGATTGGAAGTTTTGGGAAGATATATGCATATAGAAGCAAACATAAAAGCTCAAAGATAAAGGAGATTCCAAAGAACATCACTGCAATCGATAGGAAAAAAAAAAGTTATAAAGGAAAACTTTAAAATGTTGCAAAATTGCGACTTCATTAAAGTTTAAGATTAAGCCTCTATGATAGGATCTATACTGTTTTTTTTTTTCGCAGCATAAGTATTGGGGAAGATAAATGGTACTTGTAGTAGACATCACTTACTACACTAATAATTGTTTGCTCTCCCCTCTTCGTATAGTTATCTTAAACATATACAGTTTTCACAGATAACAAGTGAAACTAAGATATCACTAATATCAAGTTCAGACCTAAGGTTCAAGATGGAGATCACCATATGCTTAACTGAAGAATAAATAATAACTACCCTTTCTCTATTAAGGATACTTAAGCGTCGTGATGGGGATGTAACTCTCATTTCTTCAAAGTTCTTAGGAGATTATTAAGAAAGACTTTATCAAAGCTGCGCAAAACTTCTGCAATTGTGGGGAAATGCTTCCACAAGTGAATGCCACATCTATTGCCCTTGTGCCCAAAATGCAAAACCCCTCCTCTTTCAATGACTATAGACCCACCTATCGTAACGTGATTTATAAAGTTATATATAAGATCCTTACTAGTCGACTGGAGCTTGTTCAAGCCCTCTGGTCAGCACCAATCAATTTACATTTGTGGAAGGAACATTGCTGACAACCTTTTGATAACCCATGAGCTTGTTAAGAATTATCACAGAGATTCCAGAAAAGGAGATTGCAGAAACAAGATTGATGTTGGAAAATCATACCACTAGGAAACAATTACTACTATTAGGAGAACCTCAACATTTCTACGAAGTACATTGGTTGGGTGAAAGAATGTATCACAAACTACACAATGTAAACAAATGGGGCTCAAGATGATTACTTATAGGTGAAGAGATGGTTAAGGTAGGGGACCCAATCTCTCCCTATATCTTTGTTCCCGTTAAGAAAGATATTTAGCTATACTTAAGAAGAAATGTAAAGGGAGCTATTAAAGTCCACAACAAATGCAAGCAACCTCTCCTCACCCACCTGAGTTTTGTAGATGATGTTCTAGTGTTTTTCAAGGGGGATCTTAACTTTGCTCGCTCCATCAAAGATGCTTTAGAAAGTTCAAAAAAATATCAAGCTTGGATACTAACTCCACTAAGTCTTCTATTGTTTTCTCTGGAGTCCATGATGATACGAGGAATCCAATTTGTGGCATCCTGGGCTATAATGAATTCCCTTCAAGTATCTTGGTGTTCCCTTGATTTCTAAAGGGTTAAAACCAAAGGATTTTAATGTCCTTGTTGAGAAGATGACAGGGAAAATCACTTCTTAGAAGCATTTTACTGTTTTTTCTTTTCTAGAAGACTGCGCCTAATCAAGTCTATTCTCCACAAGATCCATGTATATTTGAATAAGTATTTTTATAATGTCAAAGAAAGTTATAAAGCAGATTGAAATGCTTCCTCAATCTCTCAAACTTTTTATGGCATGGGAATGAGATAAAGAGAAATGTTTATGTTTGTTGAAGTGCCTCGTGTTTCGCTTCTATTGCAAAATACACACAGAAGATAGTCTCTAAAGCTGACAACATTTGGGTTCACTTGATGAACAACCACATTATCAGAGGAAGAAATTTTCAGACAATTAAAGTCAGCAATATTTGATTGTAGCTGAGTTTGGAGGAAGATCCTTAAATTAAATCTAGATAAGTTTTTCAACACCATAATCTCCACCTGATTGAAATGGCAGAGACAGCAAATTTTGGAGTGGTTCTTGGCGCACAAAGTCCTTCAAGAAAGATTCTCTAACAAGTTAAGGTACAACTCAACCCTTGGCCCTAATACTTATGTGAGTAAAGTTACTAGTGCAGGATCATGGTCCTTTCCTAACACAATTAAGAGATGTCTTGGAGCTATATGTGCTGATTTACCAAGTATCTTCCTTGACTTGGCCTCTAAAGATAGAATAATTTGACAGCCCATGGGTATCTTCTTTGTTGCCTCTGCTGTTTGAGGCCATTAGACAAGGAAGACAAACGTGCAGTGGTCCAAAGTATGCTGGAACGAATATGTTGTCCCAAAACATAGTTTCCAGATTGGTAAGCAATCAGTAGGCACCTTGCTAAGCAAGACAGGTTAGTACATAAGCACATCCTTAACAACTCAACGTGCATCTTCTGCAACAACTAAGCTGAAAGTACAGATCGTCTCCTTCAAGAATGCTACTTTGCTCATGATATATGGCACTATATCTCTAATGAAGTGTTATGGATCTCTCAAATTGGTCCTTTTAAAGGGTATGAGGTTTAAAGAACATTGTACCGGGGCTTGGTTTGTTATACAATTTTCCAAACATGGATCAGCCTTAACCCAACTTTGGGCATTTTCAAATTCCGTTTGTGTTGGGGGCTGCAATATAATTTTAGAAGTGCTTTCAGTCAATTATTTTATCTTCTGAAAAACTTTCAAAGGGCAAAAATAATACCCAGATTTAATAAACTTGGTACCGTTACATAAACAAGAAATAGGAATGTGAAACATATTAGCAAATTTGTACTTACAAGCTCCCTTACGAAGACCGTTTTGAGAGTTCTCAAACCCTGCTTTTGTAATTAACCTTAAGCCAGAGGTTAGAGCACCTGATGCCGCCCCGCCAGCCAAGAAAGACTGCAGGTTTACAAGTAACAGAAGATTCCAATAAGGATAATTTGGACTTTGGCCCCCACTAAAAAAATGAAAATTAGCCTTTAGACTTTGACTTGCAGTCAAAGGCAAGTCAAACCTAGTTGACCCAATCTTTTGTACTTGTTTTCTTCTTTTGCCCCTCACGTGTATCACGTTTTAAAAAAAAAATGGAAAATGAAATGAAATAATTGTTAATTCCCTCACGTGGTGAGGTGGAAATGTGAGAAGATATAAAAAAATTCATTTGGTTTTATGTTTTAAAAAAAAAAAACATGATACACATGTGAGGGGCAAAAGAGGGAAACAACCCAAATAGACTGGGTCAACTCAAGTTGACTTGCAGTCAAAGGTAATTTGGGGTCCAAAAAGGAATACGTGATGAAGTTGGGGTCTAAAGGCTAATTTTCAGTTTGTACTGGGGGCCAAAGTCAAAATTTCTCTTCAAATAATGTATGAGATTAAAAATTAATAAAAATTGTATGAAAGTTTCCTGAGAACCCTTACTTGAATAAACTCCGGGCACATAAAAGAAAGATCCCCAACCATTCCCCCCTGGACACAGGCATCTGCAGCTCCAAAAGCACCACTAATGATACATACACCAATGAATGGCCCAATGCCACCTTTCCCTGATGATGCTAAGTCCACCTATTGGAAAAAATAAGCAAATATAGGAAACCGGCTTGTTTAATTCAACTATTTTGTGAAACTTATATGCAAAACCGACAAAGTTCTGTGGAAGTTACTTACAACTATGACAAACAGTGAAGCTAAGAAGAAAAGGGTGTATCCAATTAAGTTTCGCTTTCTTGTGTTAATCCTTGCCTCATTATATGATAAAATGGCTAGCACACCGAGTGCAAAAGGTTGATATGAGAGTGTAAGCACCCTTGTTGGATGGTAATCCTTCACAAGAGAAGAAAGAAAAGTCATTAAATTTTACCTTTCCATATAAGTAACATATATACATGCTGAACAAGGTAATCAACAATAGGAATTTGAATGGATTAAGTGGGATCTATGATAGATGTCCACTATAGTATTAGTCATCAGTTATCCATTAGATAGAGAGAGAAGGTATAGCAAATAAATGGATAATATGGGGTTAATCAGTTCTTTAGCTTCATTTCCTTGGGCAATACATAGCAGTGTTACTAAGAGCTAGATAAAGATTACTGTTTACTGATAAAATTAAGTCCCACATCCCAGAGGTAAAAGCATACCGGGAAAACATTCGAATAGTAATCTCCTATCGTCAACATACTGTTCCATGAGAAAAGACAACCATTTCCTAGAAGCCAACATACTAGCATCCCCACATACTTTCCCTGGGAATCACAACAAATATTAATTAGAAAAACTTTTGTAAAATTAAACAGCTATAGTAAAAGTCTAATACCACAGTGAGATGGAGCACAAAATAAAACTAAATACTGAGTGTTTCACAAACCTCAAGCTCGACTGGAGCTCCATTGTCACTGGGGATATTCATAGCTGCTCCTTGTAATCAACTCCTACAAGTATTCAACAACGAAATTTCGATTACTGTAGTCAAAATTTAGTCTATTTCATAAAAGTAACTTCATTGCAAGGGAAAAAAATAAACATAAACTTTGGAACAAAATCAAATAACTACGATTCAGTTAGATATTAGAAGCCATAATAAATCTATTGCAGAAACTTAATAACTATTAGTTGACCTAGTTTGCGAAATTATTTTGCTGAAAGCGCAAATTTTAAAACCTCAGCAATATAAACTTAGTACAAATGACTAAACCAGAAACATGGCATATTCAAATTCATGACTCTGTAGAGCCCCATTGAATCATCTTTGATACCGGAATACAAGTCATGAAGAAAACAACGATTTCAAAAAACAAAACAAAAAACCCAAAACCCCCTGAAATAATCATACAACTCATATCTCATTGGGCATTAATACCCAGAGATCAATTTAACCATAAGTACATAACTAACATAATCAAGTCTCCTAATTGTTTGTTAAGGACTCCATTGCATTAGCATGCACAATATCAAAGTTTTACCAAAACCCATTATCAGATATCATATCATTAATAAGCGAAAACCAGATAACCCCAACACAATTGAAACAAAGAAGAACAGATCAACCAATACCTTATTGTTTATAATACAATCAAAAACAAAAACAAAAACAAAAACAATATCATAAGAACCTTAATGAGTTGTGTGCTATAGAGAAGAGATTGAGATGATGTGATCTTACTTTTAAGAAGAGAAAGATAAAGAGAAAGAGAAAGAGAGAGTAAGCGACTCTTTGTAGATTCTTCCTCTCCTACTTAAAAGGGAATCTTGGATTCTAAAAGAGTCCTACTGTGAGAGGAGAGGGACGTTTTTTTGGGTGTTGTGAAGGAAGGATAATATATTGAGATCCCAGACTCGACACGATCCTTTTCGTACATACCTTTTTTGTCATATGGGAATCGTTTTTTTTAAGATCTACACCCATAAACGCTGACTTTACTTTCTTTTCTTTTTTAAGCTAGGCCAGAGCTCTTTTATATAAGTATCCCTAAGAGCATCCACAGTAGGTCGATGGATTCGCCCAAAAGCAGGGTGACTCTAATCTACCCCAATCCACCCCATAACACTTATGAATCCATCCCAAGGTCAATTTGCCAAACGCACTTCTGAACCGCGCGTAAAAACGGACGTCCCAGATGAGTCCACGTGTTTCAATCTCAACCTTACACTCTCCAGCCCACTTCTAAACCACACGACAAGCTTGGCCAATAAGAATCAGACACGTGGATCATTTGAATTTTTTTATGCCCGCAGTTCAGAACCGCGCGGCTTCACCCTGCATCTTTTAGGCTTAATTCCTTTAACTTCCTTTCAAGTGTATTTGAACATCAACCTTTACTCCACAAGTGCATATCCTAGGCATTAACAAGTGCATATCCTAGGCATTAAGCTTGGCATACCCAACCTTACTCTACAATTTTCCCAACCCAACCCATTTCCTCCGTTAATCACTTAAAAATATCGCGAGAGTCTAGTTCGCGACCGAGGAAAAATATTTCCAAAACTACACGTAACTCTAACGCAGAAGTAAAACGAAGGGGGAACGCCGACATCACAAATAATTGGCCGTTACAATTGACGTCGGACAACGATCCCACCCCATCGTATGATGAGTTGAATCGGGTAGATATCCTCCCGGACAGCTGGGTCCATATTTTTGTTGGATCAAAAGAAATACCGGTAAGTTTTATGTAAATTTTATGTGTTATTAACGTATATTGCAATGTGTTCGATAAAATACTCGAATGAACTTCTAACGTGTTAATGCGTTTTTTTTGTCAGAACCGAGATGAATTACAGTGTAGGGGTCATTGGATAAGGTATTGAAGTGGTAACGATGGATTGCCGTGTACCCGACGTTGAAGAAGTTGGTCAACGATATAGGTTTTGAGTAGTTTTGCTCGATTAATACGGGAAACTCGGATAACCGTCTCATTCATGCTCTTGTGGAGCGGTGGTGGCCTTCCACCCATACCATTCACTTCACTTGCGGGGAACTGGGTTTCACGCCGTTTGACTTCGTCATGCTAACGGGCATATCTTTTGGGAGGGGTCGCAAACTCCTGTGCGATGAGAGGTACTCCAAGTTAGAGGAAACATAAAAGATATTTCCGGGAATCACAAGCTCTGAAATGAGGTATGGTAGCATCACTCTCTCCTATTTAAAAAAGTAGAAAGAGCCTTTGAATCCACATCTCCGCAATTACGACTCAGAAATGGATATCGTGTATGCACGGGCATTTATTGCTTATATGATGGGTAATCTCTTCTTCTCGAATGGTGCCATATCCCTTCGGGCGGGTTATCTTGCAACCTTGACAGACTAAGATATTCTTGGTGCGTCAGGTTTTGACTGGGGTACGCCGATTATGGCGGCTTTGTATCGGGGGCTTGATGAAGTCTCAATTTTAAGGGACGGGAGGGTGAAGAAATCGATCACTGGATTCTATGCAGTGTTGGAGTTCTAGTTCTTCGAGTACTGTCGGGTTGGAATGTATCTAGTTAAGGTACAAAACTTTAACCATGTTTATCCTTGTATTTCAAGGTGGAAAGATGAAAGGGCGAGTACGGGGTCTGAAATCCATCACTCTTTTGCTGTGATAAGAGATATGATAGAATGGAAGGACAAAGCCAATATAGATTGGCAACCATGTCACATGTCTAGGCAATTAATCCGTCCAGAGGTAAGAGTTGCTTCAGCGTTGAGCATCCAGAGGGTTTCTGTAGGGACTAGATTTCGTAAAGCTCGAACTAGCTTGAAATCGATCCTTACACCAAGAACTACTATGCCAAGAATTAAATAAGAGATAACACTTGACACATGAGTTTTAGCGCGGAAAACCTGTGAATAGGTAAAAACCACGACCTCGAGGGGAAGATTTTGTGAAAGTAGTATTCTTGCTTGAGAAAGTGAGAGAATCTGATTACAAGAATTAATCTATGATAAAATAGCTAGAGATCAGATAATTGTATGTATAGAATTCTCTGTCGGCCTCCCCCTTTTCCTTAGGAGCTCTGCCCTTTTATAGACCCTGTTCTCAGCTTGACATCGTGCTCGAACATGTTCTCCTGAAAGTGGGAGTCATGGGCAGTTGAGTGTGTAACTGCTAGCTCGTGGGGGACAGGTGTATGTTGACTTGTTACGTTTACATCTGCTGTGGACGATCCACGTTCTGCTTGAGTTCGTGGTCGATGTGTAATTGTTAACGTGTTTGTTTATGAGTGAGTCTGGTACTGGATAAGATCGAGTCTTCTAGAGCTCGAGGTATGGAAGAAATCGAGTGTCCATAGCTCGAGGGATAAGTCTTTACAATCGCCCCCTCACAACTGAAGTCACGTGTGGCTTTAGTTGAGAAAAACCCAAAAACTTAGACCTTGTGATGATGTAAGCGACGCTTGAAAAATGGAATGCTGTATTGAAGAGTGTGTTGTCATTATGACGCGTGAATGTTATGCCAGACTATTAGTATTCCTGAGCGAATGACTGTTTGGGGAAATAACTTGCATTAAATGCGGTATCGCTATAAATAGTGGTCAGAGTTGATCGCCGAATAACCTGCAACACATCTTCGCTAGCAGAGAAAAACAAACATGTCTGTTTTGTAGGGTAAGAAAAAAGACATGAGTTTTTTGGAAGCGTACCTTTGCAAAATCATGGTGAAGATGAGGAATCAAGTGTATTATACCCGGTTTTCTTTCATCATGGAGGGATTTTGGATATGGTTTTGTTGTTATCAGAGTAGGGAGACTTCCTTTGTTGTTTTGTTGAAGGAGTGTTGTTTGAAATATTTCCGGGTATTATCTAGCGTCCGATTTAGCGGCCGGGGGTGTATGCGATGCAAAATCCCTAGTTTTTGTTGATGTTTTGATTTTTAAGGTAAGAGTCCTCTTCAAATTCTACGAACTTCGGGTTAGTGGGGATAAGGAGGAAGAGACGGCGGTGGCTTTTCTTTTAATTCTTCCTGCAGGGAAATGAAGGGGAAAAAGGTTTTTGACCTGTTGCAGTCTTACAATTTTCGAGCTATGGCTGAGGTTTCTCTGGAAGATCAGCGTTATCTTGGCAACGAGAAAAGAACTAGAGACTTGTCCTCGTGTTTGAGAAAGTATTTGTAATATCGAGCTTCGAAAAGCTTGATTCTGTAATTGTAAAGCAGCGCTGTAGGAGTAGTCCTATAACCAACTTGTTAGATAAAAATTGAGCGTAATAAAAAAATAGTTTGTTTGTTTCTTACTAGCGAAAGGCAGAAATAGGCGACATGTTATCGAGCTGTACATAATATGGGAGTGAATAGTTGGTGGGATTACATAGCTTATCCTACCTCTTAAATGAATCGAGCTTAACAAATGTAAACATAAAGCTCGAAATATAAACTTTAGAGAGCTCGATTAAGCACGGAAAAATAATAGTAAGTAGCTCGAACCCGGGAAGAGTGGATTATAGAAACTGAAATACGTTGTGTATAGTCAATCGAAAAATTAGCCCTGTTAACTGAACAGTATAAAAGTGTGACTTGTTCTTTAAGAAGGTTATTCATAAAAAAATGGTGAAGACTCGTTCATAGAGGGTTGTTGAAGCGCGTGAGTTGAACGACTTGCGTTTAGCATTCAAGATTGATGAAATAAGGGAAGCTATTTTCGGGCAGCAAGGTTATGATGCGGTTCTGCTCGAAACCCGGGCGAACTACGAGGGTAAGACTGATGTAGAAAGGGGCGAGGAAATGAACCGCGTGTACTGGTCTGAGTCCATCAATGAGGATTGGGATATCGCCTCAGGGCTGCTGAAGGCTTGTGGTATTGTTGGGCACACTGGTTGCTTCAAATGCAAGTATCTTAGGGATTGGAGTGATTGACTGCTGTATTTTTGAATTTTTGAAATGTAATTGCCCAAATTTACTTGAAGAAAAATCTGTTCACAAAAATAGGCTATAACTAGGATTGCTGTTGAAACTGAATTTTTGAATTTGTGTTGCTAACTGATATTGACGTTAAAGTCAAGGTGTATAAGTAGGGCAAACAAATGTACGAGAAATTTTAAAGTAGAAAATTCAAAATCATGAGTTTGGGGTATTGTAAAAAGAGTGGGACCAAGAGACTGAGAGATACGCTAAAGTATAATATTTGGTGTAATGATGGGAAGGTGTTTTCAACTGACAATTCCATTACCGCCGAAGGAGGAAAGGATAAGGGGAAAGCAGTGACTAGGAGTCTCAATTGCAAACTACGAGAGGAGGCTGAGATCGAGGAGGTTTTGAAGAAGTTGCAGAAATTGAACAAACTGGTGTAGACCAACCCTGTAGACTCTCACTCAGGTGCTGAAGGTAAGTCTGTCTTTGGGTTTACAAGATTTTTTGTATAATAATCTTTATTGCGTCGAGATAAGGATGTAATCCCTACCAAACACAAAAATGAAATAAAAATAACAATGGGAATAACGACTGTGGGGTGATACAAATCGTTTTGAGACAGTTTGTGATTGTATAAGTGATCTAGTAGTGCGAGATAAAAATTAATATATATACCTCGACCTATCTATAGGTTTTGTTGGACCAGCATCTTGTAAAGTAGACCCTTTACTGTAGATATGTATGGTTTCGACTTCCGGTTGTGCAAAGGCTGATGAAGTAGACCTTGTAGGGTATTTATCTCCCGTCATTGGAGTAGGGGATGAGGAGGATGTTGTAGCCGAATTGGTAGAATGGCCTCGTCTGAAGGGTTCTCGAGTTGAGTACCCAGCAGGTTCTAATCGGTTTAGGGAGTTCTGTAAGGCCAAAAGTAGTATAGATGGGATTTGGGGGTACGCCTTCGGATATAGGGGCAATTTCTTTAGGACTTGCAGTGTCAGTCAAGGAGGGGATTACCTGTATTTGCTGCCTAATTTGGCTAAAGAAAAGAAGTGTAGGCATTTGGGGGACAAAGTATCCTTGGAGTACGTTCAAGGCGTGGTGAAGGATAGTCGAATTGATGGGTTTTGTTGCTATTTAGCCCAGTTCGACTATGGGTTGATGCTGCCTTTGAGCAATTTGGCTAAGAGTGTTATGAATATGATTGGGGCTTGCCCGACGCAATTAAATTACAATTTTTTGGAAGTTATCCTTGTATGCGAAACTCTTAATGAGAGATGGGCTGTATCTGGTAGTGAGAGGAGGATTACTGCCAAGGATTTTCTAGAGTATTATGCTGTAAAATATGTCACAGCAACTGATGGTGCATATCTTTCTTCTAGTTCTTCAAGACCATGCTTCTTCGACCTGTCTTTAGCAGGGTGAGTGTGGAACGACAACCTTTTATGGGTGTCTGGTGAATATCTTCAGCGGTCTGATGAGGAACCCCTGGAACTTAATAATAGAACTATAACAAAGGGTAAGTATACCATTGAAAATTGAACTATAATTTGTATGTTAAACTATATTTCTATAGTTGATTTGTATCTTACGTTGCCAATTTTTTATGCAGGAATTAATTGCAAAGTTTCGAGGAAGGAATCTTTTATAGACGCCGTTGCCAGGGAAGACACTGAGCTCGAAGCTGTTCTCAAAGAGTTAGAGGTAAGTAGGCTCAAAAGGGTAGCTAGTAAGGAAGACAAGGTCATGAGATCTCAAGCGAAGAGGAGAATGGCTGGGAAAACATCAGGCTCAATGGAAGAGAAATTGTCAACTCCTGAACTTAATACACCTTTGAAGCTTGCACGGCTCAATGAAATGCCAGATGGGCCAGTGGACATGGTCAATGTCTCTAGCACTGTTGTACGGAACCTGGCGAAGAGGAATGCTGTAAAAAGGGGAGCTGCTTCTCGTTCTGTCACGTCAGACAGTGTGGACGATAGCAGTAAGAGGAGGAAGCTAACTTTTCCCACAAAGTAGCAGGTGGTGCTAGAGGAAAGCGATAAGATCGCTAAGGGGGCGGACTTGAGGCCGCGCTTTGAGGTTAAAGCCGGTTTCTTGGAGGAACAATGTCGAGCTAAAGCTCAAGAGAAGATGGTTGCTGTTATGGATGTAAGTTTAAGAAGTTTAGTAGATAGTTGATTTTCTCGAGCTGTTTTGTTGCTCGAGCTGACTTATATCTTTTTGCAGTTTGCTAGTGCTCTGAGGGGGGTTCAGCTTGGTTTCTAGGATAGGTCAATTGAGCTAGAAAAAAGGATCTCCCAGCTTGAGGGGGAGAAAAATCAGTTGGAAGAGAACCTAACTCGGGAGAGGGAAGCTTTCCAGTTGGAGCTGGAGAAAGAAAGGGAAGCTGCTGCTCTAAAGCTAAAGGAAGTTAGGGCCGAAAGTGTAGCTGAAGCGGAGCGATTGGTTACCGCGTCCGCTACTTCTCAGAACAACCTTGCAGGGAAGCTCTACCAGCTGAGGCATACAAAGGCAGAGATTATGGCATTCAGCGAAGGGAATTATGAGGAGAAGGAAATTATGGATGAAGAGGAGGTTGAGAAAATGGAGGATGGTCTGAATGTTGCTGAAAAGATTGCTGCCTATAATCAGGAAACTATTAATCAGGTAGGATGATCGTGTAATATAACATTGGTTGTGAAACATGAGCTCGAGCTTTGTAATATTTTATTGCTGTATGATGCCAAAAACATTTTGCTTATGAAACTCCGTATTGTAGGAGATAGAAAGCTCGCGCCTCAGAGTTGTAAACTTAGAGGGCCTGCTTGAAGTGGAGAAAAAATATTCTGAATTGCAGGTTAGATAATTCAGATAAATTAATAACTAGATGAACAAGAATTTAATAGAAGAAAGGATATGTACCTTATATGTTTATTCTAGTTCAGGATGTTTGTGTATGTACACTCTGTCTTGCGACAAAAACTTGTTATGGTCGGTAGGCCAAGGTGGAATTAGCTATTTCAAGCTTGCAGGTATCTGTACTGCAAGTTTGTTAGTATGCTTCTGTCGATTTGTTTCCCAATTAGGTACTGATGTTGTGAGTCCCTGCTAACTGTTATGCAGAAGGAGCTAGACGTTGCTAGAGAGAGAGAAGAGCAGACTCTTTTGTATAATGCCGAGTATGTAGAAGAATATGAGGCTTTGATCTCCCAGTATGAAGATAGATTGGATTATAATGTGAAGCTTTCTTTAAAGCTCGAAGAAGCTAAGAAACAAGTCGAGGATAAGACTGTAATAATTTTGAGCAGGGATTCGGCTTTGAACCAACTTACCAGTGAACTTGTTGAGTTGAAGGAAAAGGCTACGTCAGGTTCTCGACACGAGGCTGAGTTAGCCAAATACTGTATTAGAGCATTAAATGAAGAGATATCTGATATGAAATGTAACATTCGTGCTCTGAACGAGCAGTTGTTAAAGAGAGAGATCGACCTGGATACTGCACGAACTAACTTGGATGTGTCTGAGGCCGATTTTGAAAAATTGAGCAGTAGTATTGTGGGAAAAGATCAAGAATTGCGTAACTCTGCACAAATACATGATAGTTTGATTGCCAGGTTAGATCGTTTGAAGGCTGATTTACGTCGTTTAAAAGGGAGAGATGCTTAAAGCAGGGCTGATTTAGCAGAGATTCAAGCCAATAACAAAAGTTTGGTGGACGATTTGGTCTACGCTCGCAAAAACGTGAGGAGAGCTGTGCAACGTGAGAAGGAGACGAATAAAATAATTAATCAACTCTGTGCACGAATTTCTGAATCAGAGCGGGAATTACGTGTACGTGAAATGAAGTATTAGAAAGATCTTAAATTTAAATTGGATAAAAGGGATGGTGAAATTGCTTCTGGTGAGGGGAGTCGAGAGATGAAGGAATTTCTTCGTAGAAAAGAATAGTTAGTGGAGAATATGCGTATTGATCTCACAAACTCTCGGCAGAAGTCGATAGATCTTACAAGGCAGATGAGTGAACGTATTGATCAATTAACAGCTGAACTGGCTGAATCGAAAGCTCGTCGTTTTAAGGATAAGAAACGCTCTGCTGTTACTCACTAAGCCTTTAAGGAACTAGTAGTTCACGAACAAGAAAAATATGATGGTGAAGCTTTGCATCAGCGGCAATTAAGCGCATTGGTTGCATTTTTTTTTTGAGGAAATAAAATTCCTGCAGGTTGAGAGAGATTTGATGCAAGATTGTTTCACTGAAAGGACTTGTGAATGTAAAATCGATATCTCGAGCATAGATCCAATTGGGGTTATGGATCGTGGTATTGAGACCACGACGGCTAAACAGATAGCTCGAGGGAGATAAATTGGTGCTAAACGAGCTCCAGAATATATGGCATCCATGACTGAAATAGGGGGAAGCTCGAGTGTAGTCTTACCTACTTTTGTTGTAGGAGGAAGGTCAACTGCTCTCCCATCAAGAAAATCCAGCAGAGTTAAAAAGAAATAGACTTGAACTTTGATAACGAGTACCTTTTGTATGTAGCAGATGTTGATGCTTTAGTGCTCGATGTAGGACTTTGAGAGGAGCATTGTAATTTGAAATGCTGATATGAGAAAATAATATTTCTACACCTGCAGTAGATGTTATTCTCTGGTTTGACCCATTGAATTAGAAGAAGTCCATGGGTGTAGAAGTAAGTATTATCTCTACTTCAACCCTTGGACTTCAGGGAGGCTTAGCGGTAGCGAGCTAATATTATCTTTGCTCGTACTTTAGGCGGTCACCGCAGGCTAAGAGGTTCTTTATGGCCTCCGCCTCGGATCTGTGTTTCCTCAGGGGTTCGGCTAGTATTATCTATGCCTTGATACCATATTGGAGAGCTGGGCTTATCGGCAGCGAGCAACGTCTCACTCGTGCTTTAGGCCTGATCCCGCAGGCTGAGGCTCTTTATGGCCCCAGCCCCGAAGGTTTCTGAGTCCTCAGGGGTTCGGCTAGTATTATCTATGCCTTGATACCATATTAGATATTAGAGATTAGCGGCAGCGAGCAAGTTTTTTCCTTACTCGTGCTTTAGGCTTATTATCTTCAGGCTAAGAGGTTCGTTATGGCCCCCGCCTTCGGATGTATGAGTATCCTCAGGAGTTAGGCTAATATTATCTATGCCATTACCAATGTTGGATGTTGGAGCTTAGCGGCAGCGACCAAGTTTTTTCTCACTCGTGCTTTAGGCTTGTTATCTTCAGGCTAAGAGGTTCGTTATGGCCCCCACCTTCGGATGTATGAGTATCCTCGGGAGTTAGGCTAGTATTATCTATGCCATTACCAATGTTGGATGTTGGAGCTTAGCGGCAGCGAGCAAGTTTTTTCCTCACTCGTGCTTTAGGCTTGTTATCTTTAGGCTAAGAGGTTCGTTATGGCCCCCGCCTTCGGATGTATGAGTATCCTCAGGAGTTAGGCTAGTATTATCTATGCCATTACCAATATTGAATGTTGTTTACCTTTAGGGATCTAGCTAGGATAAACTGTACTTTTACCCTTAGAGATGATGGAAATGAAGGGAAACTGTATAGCAAGGATTCTTGTGATAAAAAATAGATTTTATTGATTAAAAAGAGTTTGTACATACATTGGGGGTGAAATCTTGATGTAGATTGAACGTTGTTGAGCAATGGAGAAGCTGTTTAGCGTCGATATAACTTCAATCTTCTTGTATTCCATGGATTTGGAATTTTATCACCAGCTTCCGTTATGAGATAGTATGAACCCAGACCAGTTCGAACTATGGCCATGAAAGGACCTTCCCAATTTTCTGCTAGTTTCCCAGCATGTAGATCTTTTCTGTTATCTGGGATTTCTCGAAGGACTCAGTCGTTAATAGCGAACTCCCGAGTGCGAACTCGTTTGTTGTATGAATTTGCCATTGTTTGATGATGTCGACCAAGATTTGAGATAGTTCGATCTCGTGTCTCATCGATCCAATTGAGGTTATAAGCTAATTCAAACTCGTTTTCTTCGTCTGTGAGATCGTGGTCTCTCACAAGATGGTGGTACTTCATTGGGATGACTGCTTCAGTTCCATAGGCAAGCAGAAAAGGAGAGCACTGTGTTGACTTCCGGGGAGTAGTTCGATAAGCTCATAAGACGTGAGGTAATTCACTTATCCAGTTACCCTTCTTCTGTAACATAAGGCACTTTTTAAGAACATCCACGATGATCTTGTTTGTGATCTCCGCCTGTCCGTTTCCCTGGAGGTAGTATGGGTCTGATGGAGAATGGATTATGTTATATTTGTTCAGAAATGCTACGACCTTTGCTCCAACGAACTGAGGACCATTATCGATATGGATCAAATGTGGACAACCAAATCTTGTGATGATATTGCTACCAAATGAAAGAAATGACCTCTTCTTCTCGAGTTCTGCATAGAGGAGCTTCTTCGACCCATTTAGTGAAGTAATCCGTGGCAACAAGGGGAAATTTCCTATTACCCAGAGTATTGGGGAATTCACTAACTAGATCGAGTGCCCATCGCTTGAACGGCCAGTACACCTTACTGGCATGGAGTTCGAGGGCAGGGGCCCGAATTTGATTTCCATGACGTTGACATGCATTGCATTTCCTTGAGTATTCTTCAGCTTGCTTCTGCATCCCTGGCTAGAATACTCCTTGGGTAATAACTCTGTTAGCAAGAGCTCATCCTGCAGTATGGGATCCGCAGATTCCTTCATGTAGATCTTAAAGTATATTGTCGGCAAGTTCCTTAGAGAGGCACTTGAGGTATGGGCCAGTGACCTAGCGTTTGTAGAGATCACCATTTGGTTGGACTGTGTAGCGCTTTAAGTTCTCGATGATGTGTCTGCGCTGCTGCGGATCATCTGGTAGTGGCCCGTTGTATGAGTTATCCTGACTGAGATAAGTAATGAAAGGTTTCCTCCAATCATCTTTCGCCATCTCATTGCCCCTAGTGTTAATCGCATATACTGTAGTACAATTAATACTGGGGCTAGAAATATCCTCAATTTGGAGGTGTCTCGATTCTGTACCCAATACTTCTGTTAAGTAGGCCAAGGAGTCAGCGTGGCGATTCTCACCTCGAGGGTGGTATTCGAGCGTAGATTTGTGAAATTTATTTAGTTTTTCTGCAACCAGAGTTGCATAATCAACCATGATGCCATTCTTCTTGTAATGTTCTGAGTAGTGATGAACGATTAGAAGAGAGTCTGTGTAGGCTGAGATTTCAGTGATTCTGAGTTCGAGAGCCATGCCCAGACCGTGAATGAGTGCCTCGTACTCTGTAATATTGTTCGAGGCTTTAAAGTCGAGATGGATGGATTTCTTGATTCTGTCGTTGGAAGGTGTAATGTGAACGATCCCAATTCCCGACCCTGCAGGTCCTGCTGAACCATCGGTGAGGAGCCTCCACCCTTTTTGAGATATCCATGATGCTCAATCATCAAAAGATTTGGAGGGTGGAATCTCATCTACTGTATCTTCGGCGAGATCTGGATCATGTTCTTCCCAGTTAGGATCTGAAACTGGAAAGTCTGCTAGAAAATCAGCGACTACTTGACCCATTTCAGAAATTCGCTGCTCGAATTTGATTTCGTGCTCCCTCAAACTGACGGACCACTGTTATACTCTTCTGGATTTCTCCTTTTTAGACAATACTTCCCGAAGTGGGTAGTTCATCATGACTTTGACAGGATGTGCTTGAAAATAGTGTTTGAGTTTTTGTACGGTGTAAACGAGAGTTAAAAGTAATCTTTCAATTTTAGAGTACTTCATTTCTATTGGAGTAAGTGTTTTGCTGATGAAGAAGATCGATTTCTTAATTTTTCCTTTGAGCCAAATGAGAACTAAGATGAGGGATATATCTATAACTGCGAGGTAGATAATCAGTTCCTCATTGCCTATCGGAGTGCTCATGATTGGAGCCCTCCCTAGGTAAGTTTTGAGTTCCTGAAAAGCTGTTTCGCATTCTGGTGTCCAGTTGATATCTTCATTCTTTGAACCTTTGTCTTGTTGAGTAAAACCTCTGAGTAGCATAAATAACCATCTGCATCGGTCTGAGGATTTGGATACGAATCTGTTGATCAGCCATCTGCGATTGCTATGCAGCAATCTGTTTTGAATGGTCAAGAACTGGTGAGACTGTATTCTCGCAAGCTCAGGAGAATTTCTGACTTCCTTTAATTTCATAAATACCGTTGTTATGCTTTAACCAAAGTATTTGGTGGAAAGTGAACGGGATAGCCTCCATATTGTGCAGCCAACAGCGTCCTAGTATCCCTAAATACCTTGATTTGATGTTAATGACATAAAAAATAACGTCGATAGTGGTAGGCCCTGCTGTGATCGGGAGAGTGATCTTCCCACCTCGTTCTTCTTTGGACCCATTAAATCCACTAATGTCTGTCTCACTTTGAATGACCCGATCTGAGAGTCCCATCTGGTCAATCGTGCTCTGGAAAAGTATCTCAACCCCACTTCCTGTGTCTATCATCATGGTGTGCATTACGAAGTTCCTCATTTTGAGCATAATTACTAGTGCGTCATGATGAGGATACTTCACATGTCCTGTGTCGCAGTCCTCAAAGGAGATTCCCTTTCAACGACTGCTCAACTCTTGGACGAGCTTAGCTTCCTTGTCTTGGACGGCAAGGTCACAATACTCGCCCAACTTACTCCGCTTGACTTTGTTAAAATTTTAAACCTGATTGATCTCGATCATATTGCTGCAGTAGAGATGATATATATGCTTCTCCTCTGCTTGTTCTGTAGCTTGAGCCACGTCATCTTGTTTTAGATAGCTCCCATCTTTATAGCTGGGAAGATCGATGATGTATTCGAGCATCCTCCCTTCCTTAAAAATGATATCCAGGAGCATTTTCAAACCATAGCAATTGTCGGTGCTGTGGTGCTTAATCTTGTGATATTCGCAATAAGGTCAACCTGCTATTGGATCAAGATGTCAAGCTCGGCGGAAACATTTATCTTTCTAGAGAATAGGATTGATCACAGAATGCTTGGCATTCAACTTTGGCATGATTGTTCTGGATGGTTTCTACGACCTCTGATTGTTGTCTCTTTCTGGTTCTGTCTTTGCTCGTTTAGGATCGCCTGGATCGCTCGAGCTGCAGTTGTTGTTGAAATCTGTAAAAGGAACCTTGGTGTTGTGGACTGCCTTTACAGATTTATTCGGTTCGAACATCATCCACTCTAGATCGATGTAATTGTTGACTTTCTCGATCATATCTTTGAGAGTCTTGGGATTCTTCAGGAAGAGATACTCTTTAGCTTTTCAATTGAACTGCTGAGCATTTGTGAATGTGGACACGGCTGTCTTCTGATCTAGATTGTCGACCTTCCAAGCCAGTTCGAGAAACTTCTTGGAGAACTCCTCGAGCTTCTCCCCTTGTGCTTGTTTGAGACTTATAAGAGAATATAAGTTCTCTTCTTTGTCTTTGTTGTGGGCATAAGCTTTGATAAAGATTTTCTGTAACTGCTCGAAAGTATGAATCGAATCTTCCGGTAAAGAGTGGAACCAACGGAGAGGTTCGTCCTGGAGACTGGTTGCAAAGAGCCGGCAAAGGATGTGATTCAGATTAGAATATAAGCCTAATGAGTCACGGAATTGTTGAACGTGCTGGCCAGGATCGGTTCCTTTCTATTTGATGATCTTGGGTGTATGAAAACCTGTTGGGACATTCATATCAAATAATTCTTTAGCAATTAGACTACCTTATAATTTTTGTGAGTCATCATTTGCGTCTAAAGCCGTTGCTTTGATGATCTCCCTGATACGCTGGTCTGTGAGTTCATGAGAAATATAATGTTGAGGGATAGGAGCTGCTGGAACTGTTGGGACTATCAGAACTGCCAGAACCGTTTAACGTATGAGTCTGAGAATGTGGTCACCTATTTCCTCCCTCACATGTTCTGGAAGCGAGGCTCGGTAAGGAGGTCGCAAGACTTCCTCAGGCTGCTTGGAAGGCCTGCGATCTCTGTTGATATCTGTTTGCGCCTCCTGTCCTAAATAAATTGAGACTATCGGTGCTTGTGGATTCTCACAATGAATCTTGGAAATGTCTGTACTATGTACCTCATGTTCCCCTAACCTCTCGTGAACAGAAACCCTTGAGATTGTTGGTACTGTTTCGTGCTCTCTCAGGGCTGGTGGTGGTTGGTTGCTCTGTAATGCTTTCAGAGCTGTTTGAAAAGCTAACATCTGAGCTTCTTGCTTCTTTGTCTCCAGAATTTGAGCTTGACGCTCTCATTCTGATTCCTTCTCACGGAGTTCTCAATCTTCCAGTAGCTGGCGCTCGAGCTGGCTCCAATTTTTGGCTTCAGTAATTAAGCTCGCTCGAAGCTCGGCAACCCGATCAGGTTCCCTTGAACTTTCAGGCTGAGCTCCCGAAGATTGACGTGTTTGAACCATAATCGAATACTACTCGACTGATGAGTATCAATCGTGGTCCTTATGTACGTGGAAACAAAATCGTGCGCACCCACAGACGGCCCCAAATGTAGGGACCAGATTTTGTAAAGCTCGAACAAGCTTGAAATCGATCCTTACACCAAAAACTACTATTCCAAGAATTAAATAAGAGATAACACTTGACCCAGGGGTTTTAGCGTGGAAAACCTGTGAATAGGTAAAAACCACGACCTCGAGTGAAGGATTTTTTGAAAGTAGTATTCTTGCTTGAGAAAGTTAGAGAATCTGATTACAAGAATTAATCTAAGATAAAATAGCTAGAGATCAGATAATTGTATGTATAAAATTCTCTGTCGACCTCCTCCTTTTCCTTAGGAGCTCTGCCCTTTTATAGACCCTGCTCTCAGCTTGACATCGTACTCGAACACGTTCTCCTAAAAGTGGGAGTCATGGGCAGTTGAGTGTGTAACTGCTAGCTCGTGGGAGACATGTGTATGTTAACTTGTTCTGTTTACATCTGTTGTGGACGATCCACGTTCTGCTTGAGTTCATGGTCGAAGTGTAACTGTTAACGTGTTTGTTTATGCGTAAGTCTTGTACTGGATAAGATCGAGTCTTCTAGAGCTCAAGGTATGAAAGAGATCGAGTATCCATAGCTCGAGGGATAAGTCCCTACAGTTCAATTGGTGTCAGTCTCATACGGCCACAGCACGCTTTGGTATTTAGGAGACCGGTGTATGCATCAGATGATCGGGCGTGATAGTGTACCCTATGATCCCCCTCAGGAGATTATAGAATTCCTAAAGTACGATCGAGAGATATATCAGAGTTTGAAGGATGTAGACTTCTACGATGGTTGCGATTATCTTGTTCCCGACGTAAATTTCATGACATATTGGCGTACCGTTCATCCAAATCCCAAGATCGGTTGCAGTTTAGTAAAGAGGACAGGAAATATTTGGTCGGTCGGGCGTAATCTAGTGAGGCCCGATGTACACTTGCCACCTATGTCGAGTTTAGCTACATCTTCATAGGTACAAAACTATGGTATTCAGACGACTGGCGATCCACGTGATATGGGATGGTTCATGGATGTGGCGGGACTGAACGATCAACGTAGACGGATGCCGATCCCGGTGATGCAGGTACCATACCCGTGTCCACCTACGTATAGTACGGATGAGTTGTGGCATTAAAACCAAGGATTAACGTATGCGGCATATGAAGACTCGAGGAAATACATTGATCACGCGACCGAGTTAGAGGAACAGCTGAGGCGGAGGGATGAGATCATCCAAGAGACGTCCGAGAGACTAGCTGAGATGTCTATTTCCTACCAGACAAAGCCGGTTGTGCAATGTACCTATGATGAGAGTCTCGCACATGGCAGACACGCCCGCCAAACGAAGAGAGGTCATCCCAGTTAGGCTATGTTTTATTTAAAACTTTTATTTATGTTTTGTTTAAACTAAGTTTTATTTAAACTATGCTTTGTTTAAAATATCTTGAGTATTAATTTCGTTTAATCTTATTTTTTTAAAGAGTTTTTCTTAAGAAACTTGTTGTCCAAGTTACTAAACGGCTATATTAACAAATATACCCGTAAATGCTTAAAGAGAAAGGCTGATTTGACACCTCTGTTCGAACAGAATAAGTTTCTGTTCGAATAAAAAAAATGTATTCGAATAGATTTTAATTTATTCGAATAAAGCACCTCAGGCAGAAATGTATTCGAATAGATTTTAATCTATTCTAATAAAACTCCTCAGGCAGAAATGTATTCGAATAAATTTTAATCTATTCGAATAAAACACCACAGGCAGGAATATATTTGAACAAAAAACAATTATGTTCGAATAGAAATTGAAACGGCTATATTAACGACTATGTTTTCTTAAAGTGTTACAATAATAAAGACTTGGAAACAAAATACATTACAACTTCAACATTAAACTTGGAAACAAAATACATTACTTTAGAAAGTAAACAAACAATGATGAAGACTACAATTACTCTGCCCCTTTTCGACTCCACAAATGCGCGACAAGTTCATCTCGTAATTGGAAATGAGCTCCTTCATTTCTAATTTCACGAACCTTCTGGATATACTCTGCCATAGTATTGAACACGTATCTTGGATTTAAGTCCTCCTTCCAAATATCCACGAATTTTATAAACTCGGGATCAATGTCCATTTGTCGCATGTAAGTATGACGTTTATCTTCGATGATCATATTGTGCAAGATTATACATGCGTACATAACATTTCCTAGATCACTAGGTTTCTAAAATTGCACACCGTGTACCAATATTTTAAACCTAGCTTGTAATACCCCAAAAACACGCTCTACGTCTTTCCGACATGCTTCTTGCATCTTTGAAAAATGTTTTTCGGCATTGTTGGATGGATTTTTTATGGTTTGAACAAGTGTTTTTCATTTTGGATAGACTCCATCCGCTAAGTAATACCCCATAGTGTAGGGTACCGTGCCTATATTATAATTGCATGACGGCATAACTTTATTAGACAAGTTGTTAAAAGGCTACCCTTGATGCAAGACGTTCACGTCGCTGTTAAAACCGGGCACCCTAAAGAATGCGTACCATATCCAAAGATCTTGGGATGCAACTGCTTTTAAAATCACCGTCGAGATTTTCTTAAACCCGATATATTGTCCTGCCCATCCGGTAGGACAATTCTTCTATTTCCAATGCATACAATCTAAACTACCTAACATCCCCTGGAAGCCTCGCGATCCATTCACTTCTAACAAGTGTAATGTATCATCTTTATTGGGAGATCTGGGGTATTTAGCTTTGAATTGTGTTATAATAGTTTTACAAAATTCTTTCAAGCACAAAATAACTGTAGACTCTCCAATCCGAAGGTATTCTTCTTGGGCATTTGCGCTCGTACCGCAGCATAACATGCAAAGTGCACACGTTATCTTTTGGCACGAGGATAAACCCATAGTCTTAGCGGCATTTTCTCTTTGAATAAAATAGGGGTTCGAAGAAAGTATTTGATCATAAATACGTTGTTACACACCTTCGCTCATATGAAATCGACGGCGAAATGAGATACCTTTGAATCTTGGGTTGTCACCGAAGTAATCCCAGTTAAGGCTAACCCTCCCCCAATTTATGTTAACGGCTTTTCTACTTATCAATCCTTCCCCTTTTACTACCTCCCCGCCTCCGTGATGATGCTACTTCTTGCTCTTTTTCTTCTGCCTCTCCCATTTCAATCATAATCTTGTTATACTAGTGCAATAACTCAATTTGATGTTGGAATAGTTCTTCGTCAATGGACGATGATGAAGACGATAACTCCCAAGATGAGAGCGATGTGTCAGGCCTGAGTAGGTCAGCAATGATTTCGTCAGACATGATTCGGCATAATTAATAAGAAATGAAGAAAGTTGAGTTTTGAGATATAAGATGAATGAGTTGATTGTAGAAGAGAGTAGAAGATGAGTGGAGTTTATAAATAGAGAAAAAATTAGGCGTTTATAGCCGTTGAGCATCATGCTGAATAAGTTTGATCAGAGAAAAACCAAAGTGAAATAATGGGGAACCATAGATATTTTTTATGCAGGTTTTTGCCGCGCACTTCTGAACCGTGTGGCAAAAACTAGCCGTTTGAAAATTAAATCAATCTCAGCCATCCAAGTGTGTTAATCCTGGGCGTTAAAGCTACGCGCAATTCTGAAATGCGCTTAATGGGAGCCATAGGATGCATGATGATAAACCGTATCAAATCGGGTGTTATAGTATAAAAGAGGGTTGTCGTTCTTCAGGGATGCATAGAACAAAACACAATTCTATTATCAAATTAAGTAAAAAGGAATTGTAAAAAGAATTCATAATTAAAAATACTTACATTCATTCAATTCCATAAATTTCCCAAGATTCTTCAATAAAATATAATACTCTCGGAAGAATACAATAAAGCTAAGTGGTTTTTCTAGTCACTGAAAGATGATTTCTACCCTTTTCTCCTCTATCTCTTTATCTCCTAACAAAAGTTCTATTCTCACTCAACAACTCCTCATTTTCTGGATATCTTTTAGCTAGGCTTGACTACTAAGTCTTCTAGCAGCTCCAACAGCTAGATTACGTAAATAAGGTTCTAGATTACGTAAATATAAAGACAAAATTAGGTATTTTTCATGCCTATCAAATACCCCCAAACTAACATATTGCTAGTCCCTTAGCAAAAGAAAAGAAAACTAAACTCTTTCGTAGTTTCTTACGATTGCATTTAGCGTATGCAACAAGCCTTTCAACCTATAGGTTACCCCTATAGGACGAGTTGTGTCTCGTGAGGGTTTTCGGTGAATATACCCACAAAATTCTATCACGGACATTCTGGTATTATAAACAACTAATAATTATTGCTTCTGGTATCTCTGAAAATGGATTGAATTCACCTCAAAGATATAGCACTTAAACAAGGGTTAACCATTAGATACGTTTAGAATTTATCAAGTCAATTTTACTATAATTAGATTAGATCAAGTTTCAGAATTTCATCCTTTTGTGTAGTGAATTAAGTTTCTGGAATCAAGGTGTTTGATAATTCTTCCAAATAACCTTAGCCTTATCTTGAGTGTGATGGAAGAAATCTAGAAGTTTGTTCGACAAGTGCCCTAGCTTGTTCGCTCTCTTTTATTGATATTTCAGGGAAAACATATATCCACACAAGATTTTTAAGGTAAGACGCTGCATTTGAGTTTTTACTTGCTATTTTTATACTTGCAACTTACCATCCTTCACATAGTTCTTAATTATACTTGTAGAGACTTTTTTTCTTCTTACTTTCACATTGATTCATGGCTTGCCTCGAGATTGGTAAAAATTATTCCTCTTTCAGTTCTAATCTTGCGATGGGCCTTGATTTATGAATGTCTTTTTTTTAATACGAGTATGTCAGTTTCGTGAAGGGGCCCAATAACTTGTGAAAATACATACAAACCTTCAGTATAAATTTATGAGAAACAAAGTTTTCCTAGGTAATTTTTTCCTTCGCTACAGATTCTTCTTAACCCAAACTGTTGATTAATCAAAAGGTGATAGTTAGTTTTAACAAAACCATGATAATATAACTACGTGAAGTACAATTATAAGGGTGATTTTTTTTTCTGAAACACATATAATAGGATGGTAGTATCAAAAACTTAAAAATTCTTAATGCACTAACAATTTACAGTTTAAAATAAACCATAACTTTATAATTTTATCCCAAGTGCAACTCTATGATTCTAAGAATGTCCAAAGGTCAGAGTATACAAAAGATGTGTCTACAATACTAGAATGCCCTAGAATAACAACTTTTCTTGGAAAAAATTATAAAAATCTTATTTACCCCCACCCTCAAACTGAATTAGCATGTGTCCCCACAATTGCCAAAAATGAAAAGAACAAGAGAAAATTAAAAAATATTACTTGAACATGATAAGGGTTGCCTCTCACAAGCGCCAAGTTTAACTTCTTCCGCCAGACGATGGTAGGTACCCTCAAACTAGATAAGACTCTGGATAGAAATAAAGATATATATATTGCATATGATGGATCTCGAAGATTCATATCCTCGCTCGAACCCGTAAAGTATTCGTGAAATGGTTTAAGTCTCTGTCTATTTACCTTATTAATGCTACCAATACGAGGGTCCAGAATTTCAATAGCTCCATGTGGGAAAACAGTTTTAACAATGAACGGCCCGGTCCAACGGGATTAAAGTTTTTCGAGAAACAAATGAAGACACGAAGAATGCAATAGATCTTTTTAATTCACTTCAACAGTCTTTTGTAAGATAATTTTGTCATGGAAAGCCTTAGTTCTTTCTTTGTATATCTTTCCCGATTCATAAACAGCTTTTCAGAGCTCATCCAACTCATTGAGTTGTAGTTTACGGTGGGACCCAGCCGTTGAAGTGTCAAAGTTAAGTATTTTAATTGCCCAAAAAGCTTTATGCTCAAGTTTGACATGAAGATGGCATGCTTTTCCGTAAACAAGTCGGTAATGTGACATTCCAATCGGGGTTTTATATGCAGTACGATAAACCCAAAGTGCATCAATTAATCTAACAGACCAATCTTTACGATTTAGCTTAACCGTCTTTTGGAGATTATTTTTGATCTCCCGATTTGAAACTTTGACTTGCCCACTCGTTTGCGGGTGATAAGGTGTTGTCACCTTATGGGTTACACCATACTTTTGTCAAGGGCAACAAAAATTTTATTGTTAAAATGTGACCCTTAATCGCAAATGATAGCCCTAGGTGTCCCAAATCGAGAAAAAATATTTTCTTTTAAAAAATTGAGAACAACTGCACTGTTATTCATTTTCTAAGGGATGGCTTCAACCCATTTTGATACATAGTCCACTCCAGCAAGGATGTACTCATATATAAAAGACTTGGGAAAATGGCCCATAAAATCAATGCCCCAAACATCAAAAGGTTCAATAACTAAAATAGGGTATAAGGGCATCATATTTCGTATGGCATCTCCAGCAAGGGCATATATTTCGTAAGGTAGGCCAATAACGAAATATGATGCCCTTGCTGGAGTGGACTAAGGTAGGTTCAATAACTAAAATAGGGTATAACGAAATATGATGCCATTTTATGGCATCTCTCGCACGCTTTGCAAAATGTATACGTATCGTGAAATAAGGTAGGCCAATAAAAACCGCACTGCAAATTTTTTGCCGCGGTCTTCTTAGAGCTAAAGTGGCCTCCATATGCTTGGGTGTGACAAAATAATAAAATATTGGTAAACTTAGACTAGGGAACACATCTCCTAAGGATTTGGTCAGTACAATACTTAAACAAATCTGGATCATTCCAAAAGAAGTACTTCACTTGACTAAAGAAATGATCTTCGTCAGGTTTAGTCCAATGATCGGGAATTGTATCCGTGGTTAAGTAATTAACAATGTTTGTAAACCACAGCAACTCAGGAACTAAATTCACAACCATCAACTGTTCATCTGGGAAGGATTCTCTGATTGGTAAAGACTCATCAACAAACTCACTCACTATACGGGAAAGATGGTCGACTACTACATTGTCTGACCCCTTTTAGTCTCGAATCTCGAGTTCAAACTCCAACAAAAGTAATACCCACCAGATTAGCCGTGCCTTAGCATCTTTCTTTGACAAAAGATGTCGAAGCGCGGCATGATCCGTGTAAACAATCACTTTAGATCCTATAAGATAAGATCTAAATTTTTCTAGCACATAAAAAATGGTTAGGAGTTCTTTATCTGTGGTCGTGTAATTCAATTGGGCATCATTTAACATTTTATTAACGTAGTGGATGACATGGGGATGCTTGTCAATCCGTTATCCCAAAATAGTGCCTACAGAATAATCAGAGGCATCACACATCAACTTGAATGGTTCACTCCAGACAGGTGGTCTAAATAATAGGTGATATTGAATATCAAATCGTCGACATATAAACAAATAATGAGAATGCTCCCCTGGGAATTACATTTAATATAAAGCGTAGGTTCGTAAGGGAATTTAAGAAAGCCATTATCTTGAAAATAAGAATCGATACGAGTGTACCATGCCCTCGACTCTTGTTTTAACCCGTAAAGCACTTTCTATAGCTTCAAAACCTTGTTTTCGTGACCCTTCTTCACTTAACTGAAGGACTAATCCACAAAGACTTCTTCTTCGAGCAATCCATTAAGAAACGTCAATTTCAGATGCATCTGACGTATCTTCCACTTCATTTGGGCGGCTAAAGCAATAACCATTTGAATAGTATCAAGTCCTGCGAAGGGTGCAAAAACTTCATAATAGTCGATACTCGGCTTTTGCTTGTTTCTTTTCACCACAAACCTTACCTTCAATCGTTCCACTTGACCATCGGGTTTATATTTTCTTTTGTACACCCATTTGACGTCAATTGATTTCTTTCCTGCGGGAGGAGAAGTTAACTCCCAAGTATCATTCTTTTCGATGGAATTTATTTTTTCATCCATCGCCCGAACCCAACCTTCATTTTGCATGCACTGCTTCTTCAAAGATCAAAGGATCACAATTTGCAAACAATAAAAAATGTGTTAGTTCTTTGTTAGAGACACCATTATATCATAGGTCATATCATAATCTTCTAAGCGCGCCGACAGAGAACAAGTACGTGTTGATGTACGAGTTGCTTTACCATTAGTTGAAGAGGAAGAAAATGGAATCATATGGCCTGAATTTTGAGGTCCTGGATCAGATTGTGTATCTTTACTAGTTGAATCCTCAATCATATCCATTCCCATCTATTTCTTCTCTTCAGTCGTCCAATTTTAAGCGTCGGCTTCACTGAATTCAACATCCCTACTCACAACTACTTCATTCATTTTGGGATTAAACAATTTATAACATTTAGTGTGCTCACTATAACCAATGCAAATGCATTTCTCACATTTATTAGTAAACATGTTCCATTTTTCAGCAGTACATGTGCATAGGCAACACACTCAAATACTCGAAGGGCTTCAACATCAGGTTTATAGCCCCTTCACGCCTCCTTAGGTGTCATATTAAGAACAATCTTTGTTAGATACCTGTTCAAAAGATAAACATCACACGAAACGACTTCTACCCAAAAACTTTTCGGCAAGTTTTTTTATTTCAACATACTACGTGCCATTTCAATAATTCTATTCTTCCTCTATGAAACTCCGTTCTACTGAGGTGAATAGTTGGCTGTAAGTTGATGCTTAATTCCATAAGTTTTACAAAATTCAAAGAATTCATTAGATGTGTATTCTCCTCCTCTATCCGTTTGAAACATCTTCAAACTGCGACCTCTTTGTTTTTCCACATAAACTTTGAAGTCTATAAATATACCAAAAGCCTCAGATTTTTACTTCAAAATATAGACCAAAGTTTTTCTACTGTAATCATCAATGGAAGTAAGAAAATGTTGATTACCTCTATGGGATACGACCTCAATTGGTCTGTAAATATCTGAGTGCACAAGCTCCAGCTGCTGCTTTGCTCGTCATGACTTGCCCACTGGAAAAAAGTCACGGTATTGCTTGCCAAGAACACAGCCTTCACACAACTGATTAAAGCCTCCCAACAAAGGTAGACTACTAACCATTTCTTTGCCTGCCAATAACCTTAGCCCATTGAAGTTTAGATGGCCGAAACAAAAGTGCCATAGTATCCATAACCATAACACTGAAAGAACAAACCATTTTAGTCTGTAAAGAAAGGAAACATGCGATTTTTAGTCATCTTAACGATGGCAATAACCTCATTTTTTTATTTTCGATAGTGCAAACACCATTGCCGATGATGATTCTAAGACCTTTCTCGGAGAGCTGACCCATACTTAGCAAATTCCAATGTAAACTAGGGACATAAAACACATAAGAGATATGCTGATGATAACCATCCTTCAATTCGTATGAGAACTTTACCTTTACCCATGATTGAAACTTTTGCCTTGTTTCCGAAGTTCACTTCCCCACATACTGATTCATCTAGGTGAGAAAAGAGCTCATTATTTCCGTACATGTGGTTACTACACCCGGTATCCAAATACCACTTGTTGAGATTCTCTTCTTCCGCAACACTGCAAGCTAACATCAAAGTTTCCTTCTCCTATACCTCATCTTAAGCATAGTTAGCATGTTGAAAATTATTCTTATACAATTTAGCATGTCCGAACTCCTTGCAACGAAAACACTGAATTTTAGATTTATCATACCTTTGACCTTCAGATGTTCGTTGGTCGGAGTTTCGTTCCATTGTTGAGACATTATTCTTGGAGTCATTCTTCCCGCCTTCGCCTTGATCTTAATGTTTTCCATCACTCGAAGTACCTTTACCAGACATCGTCACCTTGCAAAGCATGACAAGATCTATAAACATTAAAGATTTATAAGAACTTGTGACTTAATGCGATAATCATGATAAACAATAATACAGAAGCATAATCACATGCCTTGATCCATAGTTTGATTGATTGAGGTATGTCCTTGTGTTCGGCGGTGGCGGCAAGTGGTGACAACTAAGTTTTCTCTCCTTTAGCATTTGCTTTAAGATAGTACTTTAGTTGATGGGTTAGGCACACTTGTATAGGTAGAAAGAGAACCTAGTTTTCTATTTTAATTAGGACAATTTCCATCAAAGTAGAAGTTGTAGGCAATAGCAGAGCTAGGATTATTGATTAGGGGGTAGGAAATTTGGGGAGTTTGGGGGCGGTAGCCCCAAAAAAAAATTTAAAAGGATTTGAAGGGTATTTTTGTTGCGGTTCTTTATGAAATGCATAGCTGAAAATGTCATCTCTGCTGTAGCTATCGCAAACTAATCATCACCTACGCAAATTACACTGATGTCACCGATCACATCGAATCACACACAAATCTCCCAAATCAACCAACAACTACGGCCCAACTACACCAAACCCCTAATATCCCTAACCAATAACAGATCAATCATCGACATCAATCATAAATTATACTAAAATCAGTCCAAAATCAGTTAAATCAGATGTAAATCGAACCTTAAAAATAGATGAGAGAGAGACTCACCATTGTTGGAGAAGACCAAGAGAGCTTTTGAGCAAATTTAAGGCAAATATGAGCAAATTTAGGGCACAAAGAGAGAAAGGCTTTGGTTTCCTTATGAGTCTCTCTCTCTAAGACTTTCTCTCTCTAAAAGACGATGATAGTCGCATGATGTGATCGGTTTTTTTTAATATATATAAGTATATAACTAACCTATTTTTTGGAGAAAAGTGAGTGACTAGTTCTCATGTGGCTCTGCCAGTGGTTATAGGGAACACTAACCTCATTAACTAATAGGATTAGTTTCTTATTAGGACTTGGATCATCATAATTTGAAACCCATAATTACTAAAGGACCCCTACTCATGTGGGCCATAATAAGTTTTATATTCTCCTACATGGCCCATATGAAGTAGTTTTGAAAATTATACTCGATAAAACTTAAGTCTACAAATTTTTTTACTCAACATGGGCTCAACAATTAAATAACTGACATACGCGCGATTTAAAATATATCCAAGTCATACTATCTTTATTGGTCATCATAATACCAAAATTAAACAATTTATTAAAGCAAGTCATGACGGTCTTATGCAATTTTGCGACACATTTCCTTTCATGTACTATAATAATAATGAACTATTTAACTTAGTCCATAAGTGAGGTTTATAGGTGTTAGCAAATATGCCTATAAAAGGTCCATCAATAATGTATTGTCAAAAGACTTTCCTGCTATCATTCATCAAATCACATACATGTATACATATAATGGTAAATAGGAAAATATCAAAAACATACTATAATAAGATCTCAGTAAGATGTCTAAAGAAAACAATCAAACTAAAAATTAATCCATAACTATAAAGAAAAACATTATAAAATTAGCCCAAGACCCATACTCTGAAAATGTTCCTTAAATGTCTTTGGCGGTAATTCCTTAGTTAATGGATCTGTAACCATAAACATTGTGCTTATGTGTTCTATAAACACTCGTTGTTTCTTAATAGACTCCTTGACTGATAAATATTTTATCTCTATGTGTTTAGTACCATTATAATACTTATCATTCTTGGAAAAAATGACTGCTGCGATATTAGCACAATAAATTCTCAACGGCTTGGCAATTGAGTCGACAACTCCAAGTCCTGATGTAAAATTCTGTAACCATAAACCATAATCTGTGGCCATCCTCATTTCTTATCAGGCTTCCTCCAATTCTTTATAACTTCTTGTGTTGTAAGATGAACTGAATGATTTCCTTGTTACTTAAGCCTTGCCTCATCTTTTACAATCATGTTAGCCAATTCATTCACATTCCACTTCTCCTTAATAGTGTTATAATGAATTTGGAATATACCAAACTGAGAAGGCAAAAAGTTTAAAATAAATTGAACAATAAAATAATCATTCACTTCCATCCCCAACATTTTTAGTTTAGCAGCTAGATTTGTTATTTCTAAGACATGTTCGCGCATGCCTCGTGCACCATCATATTTTATTGTAGTAAGTTTAACCTTTAAAGTTCCACTTAATGACTTATTAGCAGTTTTGAAACATTCTTTCACAGATGTTAAAAATTCTTTCGTATTTTTTTACTTAGGAAGTGAAGACTTTATATTAGTTGTTATTGTTATCCGCATAAACATAAGGCCTAACCTGTTCAACCTTTCTCAAGCTTTAGAGAAAGTCTTCTCATCCGCAATGCTCTCAGTATAAAGATCAGCGAGTTTTTTTAGCCAAAAGTGCTAAATCAAGATCCAGAACACCTAAGTGAAATTGAATTTGTTCACTCTAGTCTGAAACAGTAGTTCCATTGAGAATTGGAACATACGAAGCATACGAATGCAGCAAAATAGGGTTCGGTACTTCAAAAATAATTAAAAGCTCACAAAATATTAATGTTATGATTTATAGATAAATAAATAAAGTCAAAATATAAAAATATATATATAAATATATATATATATATATATATTCCGATGATGAACTAATAATATTATCACAAGTTAACTTTTGGGCTTAAACCGTGATATATAAAGTACTCACTCAAATAGTTATAACAATAATTTAATATAACTAATTAAAAGTATACGCCAAATTGGCTAAGGTCTTTCATTTTTGGGTTATTAGTTCCAAAATCAATCAAGAATAGATCTCAATTACCCTATTTCAATTTATTAAACTCGCGAAAGTCGATCCGCCTTTGGGCAAATCTATAATATTGTGAGATAAATAAATCGTATTATATACTCTGTTTGATATCCATGTATCATAATAGTTGGGTCACTTTGGCGACTTCCAACTAGCCAAAATCATAGATCTCAAATCAATATAAACATGATCAAAACATATCATGAAAGCATAAGGTCAAATTAAAAAGCAGGGAAAATTAAAGCGATATGTTTGCTAGGAATTCGGGGTAGCTAATCCCAATCCCTCTCCCCAAGAACGATAAACGAAAACGCCAATAAGAAATTATACGAAAGCAAAAACATAATAATTTACCCGGAGGAGGAAAGTGGAAAACCCTTACGGATAAAAACCACTCTTTTCTCCAAGTAAATTATTGTGTTCTTACTTTCATATAATTTCTTATTGGCATTTTCTGTTTATTGTTCATGGGGCGAGGGATTGGGATTAGCTACCCTGAATTCCTAACAACTGGTATCAGAGCGCAAGGTTAGGGCTTGTGTGATTAGAACAATGGCCGAGATAGAGAAATTAGAAATCGATAAATTTAATGGATTGAACTTTGGGATTTGGAAGATGCAAGTAGAGGATTTTCTATATGCGGAGGATTGTGATTTTCTTCTAGGAGGGATTTCGACGAAGCTGACCGATATGGATCGTTTGGAGTAGGAGCTTTTAGATCAAGATGTTCTTGGTAAAGTTCGTTCAACACTCTTAAGTTCTATTTCTTCTAAGTTGCCTAAAGTGAGTACTGTATAAAGATCATGGACAAACTATCAAAGATGTTTGAATCAACTTCGAGTAATTTAAATTCTTTGAAGTGTGTTACGATTGATTCAAATTCTCGCAAGTGGGTTACTTTCAGCTATGTGGTTAAAGTCTTTGGTGATGATTCTTGCGTAATACCTCTTGGAGCTTTGTTATTAACATCGCGTAATTACTCGGATATTGAAGTTAGGGGAAAGAGAACTTCACATATTGAGAATGGAAGCAAAAGGCACGTTAAGGCATAGAATTGCAATCAGCAAGATGATTTGGTTGATATGACTTGTGATGTTTGGGATAGACTATGTAATATGATTCATGGTACTCGGGATAAGTCATGGTGGTTGTCTTATGGTGTTTGTAAAAGGTCAAGGTTAGACTTGGTTGCTCCATTAGGAATTACATCGGGTAAAAGCGAATTGTCTAGCTATAATGAGTGTTATTACATAGTAGATAATAAAGATGTTCGGATTTCATTAAAGAATGATAATTCGTTAAGTTTGGACATGGTGCAATATGTGTCTAGTATGGCTAGAAATATGTTTTCAAGCCAATTATTGGACTCGGATCTTTTGGCTACCTTCGGCGATGATGCTTTTGAGATCATGAAGGAGGCTATTGTTTTAACTTGGGACAAAAGATAAGATGCGTACTTAGAGATGTGTAACGCTAATAATGAGATTATTGGTGTTATTACTTTGATGGTGGACTCTAGAATATGGCATGAGAAACTTGGTCACGTGAGCATTTGGATAAAAGCATTGTTTTAAGGAGATTACTTGACAAGTTAAAAATTGATAGATTTGTTCTTTTGTGAAGATATTGTCTTGGTAAAGTAAAAGAAAGTTAGGTTTCCTAGAAAGAGAAAAAAATTGAATATGGGATCGAGCCACTTATACGATGATGTATGGGAACCAACGAGGAATTAGTTCCAATGAGGTATTTCATGGTTTTATTACTTTCATTGGTGATTCCACACGAGAGTTTGGTGTACATTTCTTGAAGAATGAAATGGATTGGTTTAATGTCTTTGCAAGATGGAAAGCTTGGGTTGAGATAGAGATGGGTTCAATGTTGAAGAGTCTTGGGTTTAACGGTGATGGTGATCAATTTTGCTGTGACGAGTTTGTTATTGATAAAGCATCTATTGGGATTGAAAGGCTTGAGAAGATCCCAATAATACCACGAGAGTTTGGTATGGCTGAAAGTGTGGTCCGTGAGATTATTGAAAGGGTGTAATGAATGAAATGTTTCATCGAGTTGTCAAGGCAGTTTTGGGTGGATTCGGTAGTTTCAGCGGTTTATATAGAGTCTTGGTATGTATTAGATTTTGGATTATTAGAAGAGATCACTTGGACAAAAAAGGAAGTAATAATTTATACTTATTATGTCTATTTAAGTAGTAGATCATTACTAGATTATATGTCTAGTTTGTGCATGTTCATTGGATAAGTTTGTAATAATTTGGTGACTGATCTTGTGATGTAAAGAATCGGAAAATTATCCAACTTGTCGACGTGATATCTAATGATGATGTCTTTTGCGAAGACATGGATAAGTGGACCGAAAAAGTAGATTTATCGGCCTCATATGAGTATATAAAAATCTCTGCAGGGATAGTGTTGGTACCATTGGTTGAAAAGGTCCAACAAGAACTGTATACTCCTCCGATTGTAATGAAAAGAAGAACCAAGGTTTCGAGACCTGCGGACCATTATCATTTCTCTTGACATTCTTTGTGGTTAGCCGGTATTCGTGATGACTACAAGGTAGCTTTACAAGCTGAGGTCATGAGCAAGTAGGAGCTTGCCATGGATGATGATGAGATGGGATCTCAATCATCATATCGGGTATAAGATGTAATCTTATTACCGATGGTAAAAGCTTTTTACTACACAAGTTGATTTAAAAGTTAAACGAGAACAAGTTTATTCAAGCTGTTCAAGGTAAAACTTGCGGTAAAGTGCTTTCAAGAAGAAATAGGTGGTTATGTCAAGATGTTTGGTTTACCGGTTGTGAAGCTAATTGTTTTGTTGCGGCTTTTTTTTCGGATTGAGTGATTCTTGATACTGAATAAAAATTCTTCATGATTGATCTTATTGAAGATGGGTATATGTAAGCCGGCTACATGGATACATAGTTGTCGGGTGAAGTTGCATTATGGAGGCTCATACATAAGAACTCATATGCATGTTCAAGATATACACTGAAACGATGGGGCTCGATGTTAGATATGTTTATATCATTGGTGGATTTATGAAATACCACAGAGACCATTGTTGATGTTATGAGTTTTGAGAACTTATGGATTATCCATTCTTAGAGTATGGATGATATGCTAGTTGTGTATGCAAATTCTAGCATAGGTGAGATTGAAGAATCGTGGGAATGGTTATCTCAATAAAGGGTTGGACCGATGGATTGGCTAATCCTTGGCATATGGTATAGTACAGCAGGAAGAACGTGAAGCAGAAGTTGTTATTAAAATTGTACATTGAGACTGATTGGAGTATTATTTAGTAGCGCATTATTTGTCTTTACTTCGGGCTTAAGATACGTATTTTTTTGGTAATGGAATGCGATATGAGTTTAGATCGAGGTATGTCTAACTCATTGATGATCTGTATGCTAATGTATGTCATTGCTTATATGAGACCAGATTTTTCTCATGAAGTCGGAGCTATGAGACGTTATAATAGATATTATGTATTCGAAGAAGACTTGGTCGTAGCTCATAGCTATGGAGTGCTTCTTGTTCAACTTGCAGGGTTGTGTTTACTTGTGATGGCGAAGTACGTTAGTGACATGGAAATGACTACAGTTTCATGGTATTATACTAAAGCTACTTAGGTATCGAGATGACAATGGTTAATTGCATCATTGATTACAAAGGCATGAGTACGGTGCGGCTTTGGAAGTTTGCAAGGGGATGTTCTTGAATTTTTTGTTGAAAAATGTTCAAAACATTACCACATGGTTTTGTGTGGTACGATAGCTTTTGGCGTGAAGAGTTGGGTTTGACACAGTTACAGATGTGGCTGCTTTAAAGATAGGTAAAGTTACAGGAACCTCACATTTCAAATTTCAAGTGGGAGATTTGTTGAAGATTGTTAAATTTCGTAAGTGGGTCTTCATGGTGTTAAAGGTCCAGATAGTGTGAGAGATTCATTTGATGATCTAGAGATAGGTTATGGGATTCGATTTCAAGTGGGAGATTGTTATGATATGAACTCGAATCGTGTTAGAGGAAGTTCATCGGAACTCGTGGGACGAGCGGAGATTGAGGAAGGTTTGAAAAAAGGTAAGGTTTTTTTCAAAGTCCTGTTCGAATAGACTTTTGTCTGTTCGAATAAAAGAGGCAGAGGAAAGTTTATACGAATATGTAGAAGTCATGTCTATTCGAATAAAAAGAGATAGGGAAAATTTTATTCGAATAGAAGTCATGTCTATTTGAATAGACTTTTGTCTATTAGCACAGAAACATTCAGAACCCATCTTATTCGAATAGATCCAGAGTATATTCAAATAGACTTTGTAAGTCAGTTTTTAGAAAGTGTCTTTGGGGACATTGGTCTATCTCGTGATCTGCACTTCGAGTCTATTCTTATATAATGACTTCTTATGTTTATAAGGGGGTTTAGGGTTAGTAGTTAGCCCATCTTTTGGTGAGTATAACCTTAGAGAGGCTAGGGTTCGTCTGCTTTATCCGCTTCAAATAAGGAACTGATTACAGAATTATAGCAGTGTTCGTTGGCGGTTGAATATACGACCTCGTTGAACTCGAAGCTGGAGGCTGATATGTTAGAGCTACAGAGTCGACTAAATGTTGTGACTGTAGAGTTATAAAGTAAGGATGCAGAGATATGGACTGCTAATAATGAAGCCAAGCTGTGGAAAGATTCCTTAAAGAAGAAAAATTTTGAAACCATGACTGTGAACCAACAAGTACTGGATCTGTCAAGTACGATTGAAAAATAGAAGAATGATATGTTGTATCATCAATCGGAAGTAACAGATAATGTTAATATGTTAAAGAAGTAAGATGCTGAACTCTGTAATATGCGAGAGCGTCTAAAAAAGATGAGTTGGTATTTGCGTGAGGCTCGAGATTTGTTTAAGAGAAAAAGTGATCGTGCCAGAACTCACGAAGAAGCATGTTCAAAGAGAGATCAATAGCTGAATGTAACCATCAATAAGTGTAATACATGGATTGCCGATCTTGAACGGGAAAAGTAAGCCTTGGAAATAGAGTGTATGCAAGGTAATGTGGTTTAAGAGAAGATCAATCTGAAGTATAAGGAGTTGCAAAAGTTGGTGGATGCAGATAACGATAGCGAGTATTATTAGGAGTTGAGTGAGAAGTTGCGACGTGTGAAGCAGGAAATGGATCGTAGTGTACAAGTAGCAAAACAATATAAGGCTTCGTTGCTGAAGGAGAAAAAGTATCTGGTAGATCGATGCAAGGATCTTGACGACGAGCTAACCAAAGTGAAGACCAAGCTTTGTGAAGTTATGTTGTTGACTACAGATAATGTTACATTGCGTACTATGGCTATGTTGCATGCTGATGTAAAGACATTGCGACAAGAACATGATTCGATCTAGGCAACTAAACATGGTATGGAGTACGATATGCAGTTAGCGCAGTTATCTTATATAGATAATCTAATGCCGAGAGTTATGGAACTGTTGAGTGCGTCTCCTACTGTAGTTGATGATGTTATACCTTTTCCTGTCTTACTTTCGTCTTAGCCTGGGGAAAGTTTGAATGTTGTACCCCGAAGTGTGAAAGATAGGTAAATTTCTTATATTGTAGTTAGACAGAGTGTAAATATGTCTTTGCTGTAGAAAAAATATTAAATGTTGATTAGAAATAAGTTTGTGTTTTGTTATCTCTATGTATGGTCGAATTGGGTGAACCAATAAACGATCATGTAGAGATATATCGAGATATATGATTGCAGTGATGTTGTATTCTCTTGTGTATAGGTCGAATTAAACAAGTCAATAATCAACCATAAAGAGATATTTCTTTGTTGAAATAGTAATGTATGTCTCAGTTAAAAGTCAAATTGAGCGTATCAATATGCGATCGTAATGAGATATATTAAATATTGAATAGCTGTATGACAAGTCTTGGCCAGGTCGAATTGAGCAAAGCAATAAGTGACCCTCGGGAGAGTGTGTATACTGGAAGAGCTATGTTGTAGGTCTCAGTTAGAGGTCAAATTGAGCGTATCAATAAGCGACCGTAATGAGATATATTGAATATTGAATAGTTATATGATAAGTCTCGGCCAAGTCGAATTGAGCGAAGCAATAAGCGACCCTCGGGAGAGCGTGTATACTGGAAGAGCTGTGTTGTAGGTCTTAGTTAAAGGTCGAATTGAGCGTATCAATAAGCGATCGTAATAAGATATATTGAATATTGAATAGCTGTATGACAAGTCTCAGCCAGGTTGAATTGACTAAAGCAATAAGCGACCCTTGGGAGAGCGCATATACTGGAAGAACTATGTTGTAGGTCTCAGTTACAGGTCGAATTGAGCGTATCAATAAGCGACCATAATGAGATATATTGAATGTTGTAATAATTGTTATAGTAATTCTCCGGTATAGGTTGAACTGAGTAAACCATACAGAGACAGGTAGAATGCTTGAATTGAATAGACTTGCAGGATGATGATGAAAAAGTACTTTATTGAATAATATCTGATGTTACAGCATTTTTATCTTCGATACAGCTTCAATCGGCGGGTATTCCATGGATTAGGTATAGGTACGCCTTCATGTGTACTGAGATCGTAGGATCCTAAACCACTTGTGCCAATTATGATAAAAGGACCTTCCCAATTGTCTGCTAACTTTCCAACATTAGGTACTTTGCGATGTTGTGGGATTTCTCTAAGAACGAGGTCTTTAACTTTGAACTCTCGGTGTCGAACGCACTTGTTATAGGATCAGGAAAAAGCAAGATGATATCTTCCCAGATTAACAATGGCTCTGTCACGTGTTTCTTCGATCAAATTTAGATTGCATGCGATCTGAAATTTGTTCTCTTCATCTGTCATCTCGTGATCATGTACTGGATAATGATATTGAGTGGGAATGATTGTTTCAGTCCCGTAGGCTAGTAAGAATATAGTACAACCTGTTGTTATTCTTAGAGTTATTCGGTAGTCCCAAAGTACGTATGGTAACTCATTCACCCAGTTCCCCTTTTGGTCGTCTAAGCACTTCTTGATGTCATGCACAATAGTTCAATTAGTAATCTCAGCTTGTCCGTTTCCTTGTGGGTAATAAGGATTGGATGGGGAATGAATAATGTTGTGCTCATTAAGGAATGCCACAATTTTAAAGCCAACAAACTGTGGTCCATTATCAATTTTGATAAGATGTGGTCTGCCAAACCGAATAATAATGTTCTCCTAGATAAATTTGATGACTTCATCTTCTCGTGTTCGACACAGAAGGACTGTTTCTACCCATTTAGTGAAGTAATCTGTAGCGACCAACAAATGTATTTATTTTCCTGGTGTTGTAGGAAACTCTCCTACGAGATCGGAAGCTCATCGTCTGAATGGCCAAGTGACTTGGCTTGAATGTAGCTCGAGTGCCGGAGCTCGTATTTTAGGGCCATGCCGTTGACAAGCGTCATACTTACGAGCATATGCGATTTCCTGTGCTTTTATCTTAGGCCAAAACATTCCTTGAGTTAAAGATCTGTTTGCAAGAGAACGTCCTGCTGCATAGGATTCGCACGTGCCCTCATGTAGATCGTGCAAGAATTATTGTACTTCTTTGTCAAAGAGACAAAGGAGGTATGGACCAGTGATCAAAATTTTGTCTAGGAGATTGTCCTGAATAATGTATCTTCGAGCATTATAAATTAATCTTCGTCGCTCTATAAGATCCTCTGGAAGTGGACCGTCGAATTTATTTTGAGGTCCGATGTATGTAATGAAAGGTTGTCTCCAATCATCTTCGATCTCCTTGCTGTCCCCAGTATCAATGGTGTTGGATACAATGGCATTAATGTTGGGGTTAGAAATGACATCAATTTTTAAGTAACGAGCTTCTAATCCAAGGACACCAGCAAGGTAAGCGAGTGCATCAGAATATCTATTTTCTCCCCTTGGAAAATGATCCATAGAAATTGTCTGAAATTTGTTAATTCGTTCGACCACTACAGCAGCATAGTCGACCATTCTCCCATTGGTTTGATATACGCCTGTGTAATGTTTGATGATTAGTAATGAATCTACGTAGACAGATAGCTCTGTTACACCTAGTGTGAGTGCCATGTCCAAGCCATGAATTAATGCCTCATATTCTGCTTCATTATTGGTTTCTTCAAAAAATTGAGGCAAACGGATTTTTCGAGCCGATCATTGGAAGGTGTAACAAGGACAATTCCAATTCCAGATCTGGCTGGTTCGACAGAGCTGTCAGTCAAAAGTTGCCAACCTTTTTTTGTTACCCAATCTGATTTATCTTCGGACTGATCTGCGAGCGGTTCATCTGTTTTACCAATGAAATCTTCTTCCCAATCTGGATCGTCTACTGGAAAGTCTGCTAGAAAATCTGTTACAGCTTAACCTTTTTTGGAGTGACATGGTTCGAAATGTATATCGTGTTCCCCGAGCGTTACTGACCATTGCTGAATACGTCGAGATTTTTCGCGCTTGGATAAGATTTCGCAGAGTGGATTGTACGTCAAGACACGAATAGTATGAGCTTGGAAATGCTGCTTCAATTTATGTGATGTATAGACGAAGGTTAGAAGAACTTTCTCAATCTTGGTGTATCTTATTTTAGCAGGAGTCAGAGTCTTGCTGATAAAATATACTAGTTTTTCAGTCTTTTCGTCGAGTCGGAGAAAAACGAAGCTAAGAGATGTATTTGTGACAGCTAGGTATACTGTGAGTTCTTCTCCATCTACTGGTGTGCTCATAGCTGGTGGTTTGCCCAAATAACTTTTGAGTTCGAGGAAAGCCGCTTCACATTTGTCTGTCCATTCGATCTCTGGATCTTTTTTTGATTTTTCTCGTGATGTACCCTATCTTAACAGATCGAATAGAGGCCGACATTTGTTTGATGATTTGGATACAAATCTGTTGAGTGTTGCAATCTTCCCGACTAGTTTTTGAACGTCCTTATTTGTTTTTGGTGAAGGCATAGCCAAGAGAGCTTGTATGCTTGATGGATCCGCTTCAATGCCTCCTTTGCTAATTAGATGGCCAATTTTTTTTTTGGATTGTACGCCGAACTGACATTTATTACGATTTAAACGCATCTTGTATGATCACAAAATCCCGAAAGTTGCTCGTAAATCTGCAAGATGGTCCTCTTTCTTGAGACTTTTGTAGAGCATATCGTCAATATAGACCTCCATTGTTTTACCGAGATGGTCTTTGGACATTTGTGTCATCAATTTCTAATAGGTGGTGCCAGTATTTTTTAGGCCGAAAGGCATGACTTTATAGCAATATAGACATTGTTCAGTGATGAACGCAGTCTTGTCTTGATCTTCAGGAAAAAGTGGTATCTTATTATATCCTGATGCAACGTCAATCATAAAGAGAAGTTCATACCTTGCTGTAGAATCGAGCAGATGGTTGATGATTAGAAGTAGAAAGTTATCTTTCGGAGTGCATCGGCTGAGATCCGTGAAATCAACGCAGACTCTAATTTTGCCATTCTTCTTTGGGACTGCAACAATGTTCGAGATCCAGTCCGGGTAAATAGCTTTGCGAATAAAACCGACCTCAATCAATTTGTCGATCTCATTATTCACTTCGTCTTGAATTTTTGGTGCTATAGTTCATTGCTTTTGTTTAACCGGTTCTGCTTTATCCTTTAACTCTAGCTTATGGCATGCCACAGCTGGATCGATCCCTGGTATTTCTTAAAATGTCCATGCAAAGACGTCACTGTTATCTGAGAGGAATTGTATGATATTTGAGCGTTCCTCCGTTCTCAAGAGAGTTCCAATGTGAGTTCCTCTTTGCGTGCCACTGATCTCGATGTACTCTATCGGTTCGACGTTTGGCAACTGAGGTTCTGCTGGAATTGACTGCTGTAATTTTTATACTAGAGCTATTGTAGCTGGCTCAGTTTCAATGGAAATAGTATTATTACAAGCCCGAGCCAATGTCTGGCTGCCTTTGATTTCGTAGATCCCTCCTTTCTAGTCGAATCGTAATGCCTGATGATATGTAGAGGGAATAGCTTTCATGTTATGCAACCATGGTCATCCCATGATGCCCAGGTAACGGGATTTGGCATTGATGACGTAAAAAACTACGTCAAGTGTGACTGGCCCGGCTGTGATGGGAAGTATGATTTTTCCCACGCGCTCTTCCTTAGAGCCGTTGAATCCAGAGATATTGATGTCACTTGGTTCGACCTTGTTTGCTAAGCCCATTTGGTCGATTGTGCTTTGGAATAATAGTTCGATGCTACTACCGGTATCTACCATCATCGTATGTAGAACTATGTTCTTCATTTTAACATGATGACGAGAGCATCGTGGTACGGAAAGTTGATGTGACGAACGTCACAGTCTTCGAAAGAAATTCTAGCCCGCCGATTGCTGGATCTGGCAACAAACGAGCTTCTTTGTCTACCATTGTCAGATCATGGCATTGTCTAACGCGCCTACGGTGGGATCTGTTAGAGTTGTTGACTGTCTGAGTCTTGATGAAGTACAAGTGTTTTTCTTCATTTGTTTTATCAACTTGGACAATCGTGGCGTCAGTCTTGTAGCTGCCATCTTTGTAACTTTTAATGTCAACAATATACTCAAGCATTCGACCATGTACAAATATACTCTGGAGAAGAAATTTTAGTGCGATTTACTGCTCCTTATCATGATGTTGAATCCTGTGGTGAATACAGTATGGCTTTCCTTGTATGGGTGGGATAATATTGGCATTTATGAAGAATTCATCTTTTTGTAGCAGCGGGTATAAGTTTGCAAGAGTTGTTGTTAACTGTGGTATGCATGGAATTGACTTCTTTTATTTTTGGCGTGCTCAATCGTCATAGGACTGGAGGCATTTCTTATCACCCCGATAGTCTTTACTGCTGTTGTGAGCATGATCTTCGGGATAATCTTTGGTGGATAGAGTGGTGCGCTGAGGTTTTGGTTTCTCAGCTGTCAGCCGTTCTAGGTTGATAAAGTTGTTGACCTTCTCAATCATATCCTCAAATATCAGTGGCTTGTTGAAGATTAGGTGCTCCTTGACTTGTCCATCCACGAGTAGAGCATTCGTGAAAGCAGAGATTGTGATTTTCTTATCGAGGTTGTCAATTCTTTGAGCTAACCCGAAAAATTTCCTGGTGAATGTCTCTAATTTTTCACCTGGTGCCTGTATGAGGCTGAACAGAGAGTAAAGACTCTTCTCCTTGTCTTGATTGTGCGAATAGTTCTTGATGAAAAGTTTGCGAAGTTGCTCAAAAGTAAAGATAGATCATTCCTTAAGTGTGTAAAACCATCGTAGAGGTTCACCTTTTAAACTGGTCAGAAAGAGACGGCAGAGGATGTGGTTGGACGTCGAATGCAGTCCCAGAGAATCCTGAAATTACTGGACGTGCTCCACAGGATCCCCCCCCCCTTGTATTTCTGAATCTTCAGAGTATAAAAACTGGTGGGTACTTCCTCGTCCAGTAACTCTTGTGCGAGTGGACTCTTTTGTAATTTAGTATAGTTGTTTCTTTCAGTGAGTATTTGAGCATCAAACAGCTCCTTGATGCGCTTGTCCACCTGCCCCAGAGTGAGATGTTGTCGAGACGTGACAGCTCGTCTGGTTGTTTGTCTTCCTGGTGGATTATGCTCTCCTGTTACTTCGCCCATGCGGTCATAGACTGAATTTAAGGTTTTTCTCTGTTTTGTTCCTCTCGTTGTTGCAGATTAATTATCGCTCCAGCGGGTAATTATGGGTTGATGTGACCCTGAGGTAGAACTGGTTCTGGCAAAATTTGAGGAAGTGCTAGATTTTTGCTTCGATTTCCCAAGCAATCATGGACTGATACTCTCGAAGTTGCAGGCAGAGCATTCCATGGTCTCGGATTTGCTGTTAATTGATCTTGAAGTGCTCTGGTCGTATTCTGCATGTTGGCAAGCTGTTTCTCTAGTTCTATTCGTCGTTCGGTTTTTGCTTGCATAGTAGTTCGCAGATCTATTACTCCCTCAGCAACGCCAGACAAGATGTTGGGTGTTTCTAGATTTGCCATCCTTAAAAAAATAAATATGAAAATTGGCTCAGAGAACGCTGAGTGTATGCCTCGTTCCCACAGACGACACCAAATGTAATAGTCTATTTTCGTATTGGACGAAGAGAGTGCCTTGCACCCTTGAAATATAGAATGTTAGCTAAGAATTGATAGTAACTAATACGAGATTTAGCATGGAAAACCCTTGAATGGGTTAAAAACCACGACCTCTCCTGAGGATTTTTGGAAAGAATGGTGTTTATATAGATGCTAGCTATTACAAAGAGAAAGAGATTGAATATCTGAGTTTTGGTAGAGATGACTTTCCCTAAGAGTTTTGTAGATGATCATCGCCCTCCCCTATTATAATCTCCAAGTCTCTTTTTATAGGTCTTATAATATGACTGTTATTGCTTTAATGAGGAACGTTACAAATATCCGGTTTGATGAGTCTTCTATGAGGTCTCCTGCAACGTCTTGCTATCTGATAATTGTTGGTCTTATAACGGATCTTTTGATGACCTTAGCTGTAACTTTGAACTGTTGGTGAAGATACGATCCCTAACGATGTTCGAACTGTAGATGGATATCTGAGTATCTTCTGCAGTGCGACGTTACTGGCTGCTTCAATATCCCTGAACTGCAGATGAGGAAGTCTGTATTGCAATCTGCTTGTACTCAATCCTTAGTTGGTCATCAGTGTGTTTATTCGAACTATGTGAGCTCGATTATCGGACTCAGTACGAGGATTAGAAATAGTCCCTTATAGCTGTGATGATATATGTTGTGATGATAAACTGAGATGAAAAATAGAAGTAATATGTTGTCCATCTCGACGTAATATCCTGCCCATATTGATCATATCTAACACGCCCCTCTTGATGAATAACAGCGTCAACACAGCTGTCGATAGCAGGGGCAGCAATCTGTTCGCATTCCATGGCTATTGCCGTTGTTGCTTTAAATAGCTCGAGTTCGAATTGGAAGCATGAGTATCTATCATTCCTAGGTCTACGCTCGACCATCATTGTTACATGATCTCAGGTGGCAAGGGCGAGAATATTCAAGCATGAGACGATGTTGGGACTCTCGAGCTTGAGAGCGGTCGTGACGCAGATGACATCTAATTGATGTCGGCGTCACATTCGACTTTGTTGATGGTTTTGGAGGTAACGAGGACGGATGCATCGCAGCCTTTGTCAAGGAACCATGAGGAAGTTATATACCATTATGAAAACAACTCTTCAAATTGTTTACACCATTACCAACCAGAGATGATAATATGGCTTCAACAGATCTGAAAATTGAGTACGCCATTATGTTGTGCACACCATAATAATAGATGATTTTGTGATGAGTTTCGCCTCTTGTAACGAGGTTTGTTGTTGAGCTCGAGTGAGTAAATAACTAGAGCATGCATTCGAGCTTGAGAACATGAGTACGAACTGTTTTTCCAACTTAAACACGAACTGGTTTTTTTTTAAAGAGCTTGAACACAAACTATTTTTTTAAAGAGCTTGAACACGAACTATTTTGTGAACTTGAGCATGAAATGTTGTTTTGTAGGCCTCTTAATTCTAACTTGAGCTTTGTTTTCCCACTCAAGCATGAACTGTTTTGAAGGCATGAAACGAACAGTTTTGAAGGTGTGAAATGAACTGCTTCGGGGTTGTGATACGAACTGCTTTGTTGTTGTGATACGAACTACTTCGTATATCTCTTTTAAAGACTGAATACCAATCTTAATTTGATAAGATCTTCACGGATTCAATGTTCATGATTGTTCTCATCGTAAATCTCAATTTTCACAGAATCCTGTAGGTACGAATCTTACGCAGCTATTTCTGAGGTTTACATTTTTGAGAAGCCAATGAGAGAATATAGTAGCCGGGCATAATGTAACATCGAGAGGATCTTGAAAGGTCGTAACTTAATGTTGCTCTAGACAGAAGCGGCTCCATCAAGGACATCTTCATATTAAGATAATACTCCATTAAATTCAATTGGCACCAATGGAATTGGAGGGGATGGTTGCACCAACAATTGTAAAAGAACCCAGTGACGCTCACGTAATAATAAACGATGAATCGAGCTCACATTAATGAGCTTTAGCAGACGAAGAAGCATCATCGGCCAAAGTATATTCGACCCCAAGTTGGTGAAACTTTGATCAAATTGGCAAAATCCCAATTAATTATGCCTAAAAAACAGAGCCAATGTGTACCCAAGACAACGGCGCAACCGCGAGAAAAGCCAGTATTGACCGTGAGAAAACCCATGAAGGTATTAATATTGTTCCACCAGAAAAACCTAATCAAAGAGAATTGCAGAGGAGTTAGGGGCATAAAGGCTTAACAATTTACCCCAACTTGTAATCGATCACATTGGTTATTGAAGAATTACGATGATGATCAACTATACGCCAGATCCACTACTCCTCTTCATAGAAAAACAACAGTTACATAAATCTCCACAAACTAAGGATCTGATCCAAAGATGGCAGCAACCATAGATGGTGATGAGAGAATCATTAAAAATGTTTGTGGATGGAACACAAGAGCAACTTCTTCTCTTTGTTGATGTAGTTGTTATAAATCTTGTTGTTGAAGAAGCCTCACCAAAGTTTACATATTAGCTTGGAAATCAACAAAGTTCACATATTAGCTTGAAGAAGCCCCACCAAAAAACTTAATTTCATCAAGTAAACCCCCAATTTTCCCCGAATGCAAAGAGTAGGTGATGATAGTCTGTTTGAGCTTTCGATTCAGATCTGTTAGGGTTTGATCTAAATCTGAGAATTGTTGTTGTAACTCTTATACAAGATCTGTAGCGTTGGTTGTTGGAGACAGGGTTCGGTTTAGGTATGAAATTAGTGGTGGTGAGAAATGGAAGAAATTCGAATTCAAAGCATTGTTTGTTCGTCTGAAATGTTTTGAGATTCTGAGGGAAAGAGATTTAAAGAGGTTGGTGGTAGATTTATGCAGAGAGAGATAATCAGCCAAGAAAATAAAATCCAGATCGAGAGAGAGAGGATGTCAAATGTATTTGTGGCTCTGGTTTCACAAAAAATAAGAATGTCGAGAAAGAAAGAAACATAGAAACGTAAACTCATATGTTTATATTTCTGAGACATTACGTAGAGAGAATCAACAATTTACGTTGAGAGAATCAACAGTTTCTGAGGCAATGGGATTGAGAACTTTGTTCCCACAGACGGCGACTTAGCCTTTACACCAAGGATACTCAGAGCATTTAGAACGAACACTAACACAAAATTTTGCGTAGAAAACTTTTGAATAAGTTAAAAACCACGACCTCTCTTGAGGATTTAGAAAGAGCAATGTTATTGATAGCTGCTAGATTATTACAAGAGATGCTCTAAGCATTTTGTAGAGACTTTCTTGATAGGAAAAGTATGTCATTTCTTTGTAGTTCTATGAACCTATTTATAGGTCTTATAATATGACCGTTATCTGTTTTAATAACGAACGTTATGGTTTTGATGAGTCTTCATAATGATTGTGTAACGGCTCGAGTAACTCCTGCTCCATAATGTGTTTTCCATAAATGTGTCACGTGTATGTTGACAAAGTCGAATGGTCGTATGATGGTCGAAGATGGAGCACGTGTATGTTGACAAAGTCGAATGGTCGTATGATGGTCGAAGATGGAGCTTGAGTCCGAGATGCAGAAAAAGCTTTTTACAGTTTACAACCTTACACTCTTTATCTTCTCATTGCCTTTGTATGATTTCTGCAATATCTCCCATGTTTCCTTAGCTGCTGTTGCGCTTGAGATCTTCTCAAAGAGAATCTCGTCTATGGCTTGATAGAGAAAGAATAGGGCCTTCTTTATGTTTTCCCATAAACTATCTTTCTAGACTTGAGGGAGGCTGCAACTACAGCCTGATCTATAAAATCAACATACCCAAGATCGATAATTCCATATAGCTCCTGAAAGCTGAACAAAGCCTTCATTTGGATACACCATTGATCAATTTTTTTTTCGAGTAAACCTCATAAGTTGAGGTTGAATTGATTCGTTCATTGTTGTAAACCTACTTACAAGTAATCTAAGAAAAAACTTAGAACCACAAGAGCACTGGATAAAATGGCTCTGATACCAAATGTAGGAAATTAAGAACTATTTAATTTCCAATGGATCAAATGCATAACAAAAGTTTTATTGATGAACTAAAAACTGATGACTAAAACAACTAAGAGATACACCTATTTAAGGTGTTCACATACTAACAACTTCATGTAAAAAAATGTTTAACTTTCTCCTAATCTTATGCTACTAATTAGAACAACCACTAATAAACAAAACAGGTAAATACTTATTCTAGTTAAAGACTTTAAAAACCTCTTCAACAAAACACATCAGGTTGAGTTTAAATTAAACTCCAACAGAAACATGTTACAAAACATTTTTAGTGATTTTGACAATTGTTAAGCATTAGGTTAGCTATGTTTTATGCTTTAGACATGAATCGTACCTTTAGTGTACGTCTAAATATTGGAAATGTTTAACCCTAAGTCGCCCATGAGCGTCTAAGCAAGGAGTGTTCCTACATTAGACACAGTTTTACAAATGCATGGGACGCTCAATTTTTTTGCCTTCCCCAAAATGAAAAACTCATCCAACCTTATCTCTCTCCTCTATTGTGATTCACGATTTTAATTTGTTAGTGTTCCAAGCTTTCTCTTTTTAAAGCTTTTCTCCTCGTCAGTTCAATCTTTCTCCTCCGTGTACTATCTCTTTCTCTCCCACGATTTCAATTTAGTGATGCAAAGCTTTTCTATCTTGATTCAAGGTGAATCCAAAACCCTAATCAATAAATCAATCTCAAGGGGCAAACTGATTACCGAAAATTTTGATTCACGTTTCTAATCAAGTAAAATTTTTACCCTTATACCTTTGCTTGAAGCTGTTGTTGTCTATGTTGCGGGGAAACGTGTTTCCCCTCTTTCTAAACGTTTCCTAGAAAACCAGTTTAGTAAACGGGTACAATTTGGTTTCTCCAAATTCGGAAAACGTTGGGGAACCGTCGGGGAAACGAATATGATTCGCGCTTCAATTCGACTGTGATTCTATATGGAAAATGTTGATTATTCGGTTTGGGAAACGCCTATGATTCGATTTTTGATTCGCGTGATTCGTTTTTTGAAGCGAATTTGGTTCGATTTGGGAAACTTTTGAAATTCGTATATTATCAAAACGAATGTGAAACAACGCTCGTATATGTGATTTAATGCTCTTATACCCACAAAAGGAAAAAAAAAAAAAAAAACTCAAACCTATATCTATAATAATAATAAAAATAGCCCAACTTTTTTGCTTTGGTTTCAGACGTCTATTCCACCGGGATGCTTTCGATTGCATCTATTATTTCCATAGTACTTATGCAAGATGAAATTGATATGGGCTCGTCCAACCCTAAATTGCCAAATTGAATGACAGTTTTGGGTTTCTATCTCCTTTTCTCCCTCAAGGGACTCGTTGTTTCTGCTCTGCCTCCACATGGTGCCTCTTTATAACCCCAATCTCTCTCTCTCTCTCTCTCTCTCTCTCTCTCTCATACTTGTTCTGATTTAGGGCAGTAGAGCAACTAGTTGGACTCGAGCAAGACCCAACAAAGACGACACCATCCAACACCAGATTCCAGCGAGGGAGCTCGAGCATTCGGCAAATATTCTCCGAGATCAATACATCGACACCCATCACTGGGGTCTCCTATGTAATGACCTCAGTTCATCAGGAAGACGATAATGTCAATAATGATGTTTATTTGCTTGGGAAGGCATACTTTGATTGCAAAGAATATAGGAGAGCAACCCATGATCTCCGCGATCAGAAGAGGAAAAAGGCGGTGCTCTTGCAATCTTACGTGCTTTACTTGGTTTGGTTCTCAACGTTCATAAGTTATAGCTCTATCTATGTTGTTTATTTAATAATTAGATGAGATTGAGTGAAAGCCATATTACATGATACAATGCAGTTGCAATATCTCAATATCTTCAACACCATTATTATGGGTAATGGTGTTGTTATTTATCATCTTGTTGTGCTTATTGCTGCCATTGATTTAAGTGCTTCGGTTTTGAGATTCATTGTAAGTTCTCTTACCACAATAATTTGCCAGAGTTGGGTAATCGGAGTATGACACGTATATGAGCCGTCGAAACCCATGTGATTCACGATCGGAGTTTGTGAACGTTGTTGAATAGCGACCGCTTATGTTTAATGGGCCAATGAGACTTTCCTTTGAGCTCAATTGTAAGTCCAACTAATTATTAAATTGGGTTTTTTGTAATAATTTTCTTTTGGGAATTTGGTGAAATTTGGATATTAGTGTTGGGTATTTTAGATTCTATGTTTATTGGGTTTGGATGTGTTGCTAATTTTCAGCTTACACAATGTGAATGGGTTGGTGGGGACGAGTATTTCCTTCTTGGTGGCACTCGATATGAGTAATTATTGTATTCCGTCTATTTATTCTTTCATATTCTGGTTGGTTCTTGGACCATATTTTTATCCAGAAACTACCATGTATACAGTATTTCTACCATAATTCTCAAAATTGCACATTTAATTAGACTTCCTATAATGTTATCTTGTACATGAGCAAAAACAGAAAATTACAAAAAACTGGAACTACCTTACTCGCCTAACCATAATTACATTTCTGATTAGTGACCATAGACAGTGTCTTTTAACTTATATCATACCCCGCACATATATTACATTCACTGCACCGTACACCAGTACAAAGAAATTTTGTCAGAGTGAACTTAGCTTTAACATTCAAATCGCTCCTTACGTGGATGGATGGAGGTCAAAAAAATATTTCTCTGGATTATTAGCGGAATAGTTCAGGGAAAGACCACATTATAAATTTGGCAAATACATCTGTCTCCAAAAATTCGATATGAGCGGACCAATCATGGTGTTCAAGTTCCTTCCTTGGGAAGAGGTATCAAAGTTGACATTGCATCTTATTAACACTCGTTGTTCGAAAGTGGGGCTCCATATTTGATCCAAGCAAATTGTTAAGCATCTCCATACAAATTGTGCTTTTCCTTGAGTTGTTCTATGATGACGACTGGCACATTTCAATTCTGGCAGAATAATATGGAACATAACCATCCTGCGATGAGGATAACAATATAATGTTCTTGAAGTACTCCAAAGTTCTTTGCTTACAAAGCTTATATAAGAAAGTTTCCTGAAGATCTAGATCATCAGTGAAAGTGTGCTGGTGAATACATTGCGCTCCTTTGATCTTCTTTAAAAGCGAGCTGAGTTAGGAGTTTGAACTGTACAAATAACCCAAGTGTGGCCCGGATATAGACATATATGTGTAAAGGTATTTTAAGAAAGGTTCCATTATGCTCTCTGCCAAGGCCGTTCTTATAATGATGTTTCCAATGGAATGCCCAACAAAGCTAAGTTTGATGCTCCTGTAGCCACCAGATATGGAGGCTTTGTCCATTTTCTTTTTAAGAAAGACGGCCACTTCGTCAACCAATCTAGATCCCATTTCTCTGAAATCTCCAGCTGTTTTGTCTTCATTCACTTGTAACATCAGACACTTTACACTGGGATCTATCAAACTCCATTGGTTCCGAACAAGTCGTAAATCCAGATGATGTCCCTGAAATAACTGTCTTTAAAACACGGCCATTTCTCTGGGTGGCAACACCGGGTAACTTGCTTACAGCTTTAATCCCAGCTTCCATGAACATGTTATTAGTATCTTTCTAATCCATACTGAAATATGAATTGCCACTGGTGGTGCGGAAAGGAGCTTTCATGACACTTCAACAAGTACAACATGAATATGCAAAGGCTCACCAAAGATCTGCATATCTTGAATAAGATCGACTGTTAATCCTCATTTGGGCAATACTTTGCCGATGAAGTTCAGCTCGCGTAATTGTAGTCTGGGCTGGATCGTGTTTTAACTTTCGCGAAATGAAAAATCTTCCGCGGATGGAATGTTGAGAGGAATCGTCCACACCACTTCTTAAGTAATGATGTGGCATCTCAGCCTTAGAGTAGACCATCCATATTGACCACTCGGCTCTCCTATCACTGGACCATGCATCACGCAATTTTTTTTAAATTTTTGTCCTGTTAGACCTATGGAACTTCAGAAACGTATTCCAGAGAAATAGGAGTTGGCTTCCTAATGAATGAAAAGAATTTCCACTTAAAGGTGCAGGCTATGTGCTACATCCATGAGGGTTTAGAAATACAAGAGTGCAAAAGAAAATCTCAGCAGCAAAGTATGCACGAGAATGAAGAACTCCATAATCCTTACAGTTATTTTCTAGAGTTGGATAAAGAAACCTAAATTGGGTACTTTTCTTATAGAATCTGTTGTTCATTTATTATTTTTGTTTAGGATTTTCTGAAGGACTAGGAGTAATGGTATTTTATTTTTTGATTTAAGTGGTATAGCTTTTGTTTATTGTTTGGGATAAAAGAAGTATGTTGATTTTGTCCATGGAACTAGAATACTACAAAGATGTAATTCTCTAGAATCGGATGAACAAACTTTATCTCCTCGAAATACTTAGCAAACTATGAAACCTAAGGTTTAGATACTGATTATTAGGTTATTGTCTCATATATCTCATGATTTAATTAACACCACCCATATTGCTTTATAGATTCCTAATAGTGATAAACTTGGTTTCGTACCAACTACACGAAACCTATGGGTGGGATGAATCACAAACTTTGTGCTCCAGATAATTTGGAAAAGCTTAGCTTTCTTATATATGTAGTTAGAGCTGCCCGATACCTTACCTGTGTTTTTTGTTGTTTTTTTTTTTTTTTTTTTTTTCTCTTTTGAGATACGCATTTCATGTTTGTAACTATTACTTAGGAAAGCCGGACTCTTGACGAAACAATCACCCACAATATAGAGTTCCTCGTGTTATACGTGTTTTTCCGTGGGTATTTTACAAAAACATTTTCTGCACATATATGCACTCGAAAGTCAGCTATATAGGTTCTATGAGTTCATGTGCTTTCATTTGAGGTGTTTGATGCAAGTCATAACTAGATTATTTATCGGATCCGTATTTCAATTTTATGAACATATATAGTTCATGAAGATTTTTTCAATGCCTTACAATTCCTTTTCAACTTATGTAACTTTCCTGAACTTTTGTTTTATATTGTTGCAGCCTTGTTGAGTAACTTGAACTCATATTTCGTTGGCCAGAACTTATCAACCTTATTTATTCTTGGAGTGTAAGAGGGTAACTAATAATTACTTTTGTATATTCCTTTAGCTTATAATATGGTGTATGAAATGTTTTTCTGATTTTTTTCTTGACTATAGTCAAAATGCATTTTTTTGCGGAGTTATTGGTGATATTAAAGAACTATCTGTTGCAAGTATGTCCATCTCATACTTAGACTGAGTGTAATTCTTCTTCTTTTTTTGCAAGAAGTTTAGCTTTTATTCATAAATAAGAATTTACAAGTATACGGATCTAGACAATATCACATACAGACTTAGACATCCCAACTAGGTTGGCACCCCTAAGCTATTGATAATATGCTTGGCATAGGAAACCTTTAGGAAATAAAGCTGAATTTATAAACTTATTTAGAGTACTTATGTTAAGATATTTCAGACCTTGTTTCACTATATTGTTTCTTTGGGCATGATATTTTCACGAGGGTTGTGAGTAGTAGTAGTAGTAGTAGTAGTATTAGTAGTAAGTTATAAGTGAATTTCTACCTTTTGATATAGAATACTGCCTAGAACGATATATGATTTAAATTATTTATATGTATATCATGACGAGGTTATTTTCAGCGTGCGTGCAATTATTATATTTGAATGACTTAGGTAATACATTTGAAGCCAATTAAATTTTGTTATGCATACTAGACAAGTTTTTGAAGCACCAGAAGTCCATTATTTCTTAAGCTTTCACAAGCTTATATTCCTCAAACACTTCTTCTGTTTCTTTCGTTTCTCTTACTGATGCTTTGCGATTACGAGAACATGGATTGGTGATATGTATGAACTCCAAACTTAAAATTAATTAGGGCTTTGTTAGAAATGTTGTGTAATTTTATGTGTGAAATAATTTTGTTTTTTCAATTAGGAGGGAAACAATGGTATAGAAGGGACTTGAGCCAAACTTCTCCGCTGGTTTATCATCTACACAGCAGGAGGAAATATAAATGGGCGGGATGGTTCTCTAGGAGGCTTTCTTGTATTTAATCTCTCTTCATTAGATTCTCATTGCTCATATTTTGTATCTCATAATCTATTGGGTTTGATTATCAGATTAGTTGGTAGGTTCCTTTGTAACTTGGCTTTGGGTTTGATTATAGGCACATAAACATGATTGCTTTGGGTTTGAGTAAATCATATTCTTTTATATATGAAATACTTGGTTGATGAGTAATTAAGGTTTTTGTATTTTCTAGCTCATTGAATTGTTTTCCTTGCAACGCTATAGGAAACCTTAGTAGAGAAATCAAAACAAATTCCCAAGGAAAGGATGTCAGTTTTGAGTGATGTAGGTGCTCTTCACGATTTACATTCTTATGCATATCCATTTTAGCTTTATCTCAATTTGCTAAAGCGAATTGTCATGAATATGATTTATGATCAGGCACTACAAGTGAAAAAAATATGATGATGATCAAATCCAGAAGCCAAGCGCATCCAAATTTATACGCAGTTGACCAAGTTAATGGTTGTGTTTTATCACCACCAAAGGTACTATGATATTTAATGTATTGTTGTTCTCTATCTTTATAGTTCTACAATGTAAGGATGTATGATTTAATTGGTTTTACTAATACAATGATTTACTTTACTTTTGCACAAATTGATACTTTTGTATTAGTTAATTGTTCAAGTGAAATATTTGAAGGAAACGCAAAAATGACACTTAAGAAAAGGTAAATATTGTTTCAAAGTTTCCAAGATGCAAAAGAAAGCTCTTGCAACAACATCACTTTCCACGTCTTCTGACATTGATTTGACTCTTGTGACAACATCACTTTCCACATCTTTTGACATTGATTTGAAATATTTTATAGTGTAGAAACTACTGGAGCCAACAAAAATTGATCTTTGGGATATTGTCAAAATTTCTTACTTGATATGATGATAATGTTCCACCTGGTAATAATTGAATTACGTATCTTTTTATTGGGTTTGCTATTTTTTTCTCTTTTAAATAGATGTTCTTAGGTAAATACCATTTAATGCTGATATGGATTTATCTATCATGGCTAAACAGGTACATCTCGCTCATCTGGTAGACGAGGCCTTATGGTTTATGTTTGCGGCTGGTCTCACAATGGACCACCCAATCCTGATTACGAGTACCGAGATTTAGACATCTCATAAGTGTGTATTTTTTCCCCCTCTCTAAGACATCTCATGAATGTATAGTTCATATTTGCACTATAGCAAAATAGTTGTTATTTATGCCTTAAGTAAGGATGCTCTCATTTGTTTGTTGTAGTCCTTATGTATACTGTCAACAGTTTGCACTGCCTATTTATTTTGATGTCTTTCTTGATTTTATAAGTAACTTCTCAGATGATTGTTATTGGAAAACCAAGACTTTAAAGGTGAAAAGGTGGAAGAGTTTCATTCAGTAGTGTTCATAACAACACCTGGGCCGTCAAGGTAATTCTGTCATATTTAATATAGTTTAAGCATACACATGTTAAGTTTTTTGGTCTTATCATCTAGAGGAAGGGATATAGCGGAATTTGGGCATTCATGATAACTAGACAACAAAAGCATACTGTTGGAAAGTAATGAAGACAAATATTGTTTATTTGATGAATGATCTGCATAGTTTTTGTTATGTGATATGGACAATAAGCTCTAAATGGCACGAGCGCTCAAAATATTTGAGAAGATGTTGGTTTAAATCCATCTTGTTCAGTGAAATAATTGGTATTTATATTTAATTTTAAATGGCGTCTTCCTTATGGATCTCTTAAAGAACAATACATATATTCGTTGTTTATTTTAAAATTCAACGCATTTTTTTCTTTAAGTACGACATCTATATTTGCCGCTTATGTTTAAATTAAACGACTTTTGTTTTACCGAAATGATAGAAAGCACAATACATAATAGTTGCATTTTTTATATTATAAAAAATGACATATTTATGTCGCAAAAATATGACATTTATAACCGTCGTTAATAAAATCGACTCCATTTTTGGCGACGCTTATTAACGCTAGTTTATACGTTGTAAATCAAGTATTAACGACATATATTTGTTGCTAATATCCATTTTTCACGTAATGAATAGTTCACAGTGAAACGAATGCCACGACCTTAGTCGGACCAATTAGAAGAAACATGCAATACATTACCCTAAATTTGTATGCCATTTTTTTGCTAACTATGGTCATGAAATAACAATAGACCTTTTGAAGATGGTGTGTCGAAGCAATCCAATGCTCAATCGGATATCAGTTATGAAACACTAAAGGCGTCGGCTTTTTCGATTATCTGAATGAAGTTATCTCCTTAACCTTCAAAGATAGACATGAATCTATGTTTGTATATTTGGAAGTGGAGATCATTCATGTTTTCAATGAGCTCTGTCAAAGAATAGAAGATCATCAACACACTCCCCTGGCTATACCACCACGTTCTTTTTGTCACGTCTTCAGGTATTTAACCTACTTATTGCTAAAATGGTTTATACAAGAACCTTATTTACAACATTTTAAAGCTTCTTCTGTTATCACCCATACTGTGACTAACAGGCAAAAGGTCAACATATGAACAAAAAAGAAACTTTAGGTGGTAGCAAATGATATGTACAGCGAAAATTACATCTGTTACCTTCACCAATGAACAACGACGCTGCAATCATACCTGTGGAGAAATTTCAACAAAAATACTTAGTTTCTGAATCAAGCAATATATGGCATAACCTTGCTGAAAATAATATAGTATCCCCAATGTGAAGCTTGCCCATTTATTGGTTTTCTTAATAAAAAATTACTGGTAGTTTAGTGTTTAGAAGAAGATGATCGCTTAGAGAGATTTTAAAGAATTTATTAGTGTTCTGTCCTAAAGAAAGGCCCAATTATCTCGAACAGGTTTAAATTCTTTATACTGATTTTTCTTTGCTATGCCAGTGTTTCTTACTCAAATAAATAGATCACCGTGTTCCATTGCTCTTGGTGGAATGTCTGCCATTGCTCTTAGACATTTTGTATAAGTGGGCTTTGCTAGATTTAAAATACAATATAAGGGATGTTTAATTTGGATGTGCTAGTAGTTGAGTCCAAGCCCAAGCTAAGAACCCAACAGGGTTGAGGTATCCAATACAGACTCCTAGCAACCTAGAAGGACACGTGGCACGCTGACGTGGTACGCATGGCATGGCTTTGCACGTGCGTGGCACGTGCAGCATGCCCTGACACATGTGGTACGTGATAGTCTTCGGAGGTGACACGTGGCAATCGCCGGACTGTCACCGGAGATCGACCGCCGATTGGATGCTGGAATCTTGTCGAAAATTTTGCCGGACCATTACCGGAATATTATAATTGGTCACCGGAATATTCCTTGCCGTCACCAAAGCAGTGTACGCGTGCAACATGTAGCAGTGCACGGGTGTTAGTCACGTGTGTGTGGCACGTGTTTGGCACGTATGTGTGTGACACGTGTGGTGCATGTGTGGGGTACGTGTGACAGAGTCTGACCGGTTCAGACCAAGTCAACCCGGTCCAGACCTTGACCCAGGCTGAGTCAGACGGTTCAGAATTGGTCAAGACACTAAAACAGCTTTAAATCGCCCTATTTTTGGTCAAATTGAGCCCAATTTTTTTTGAAATTTTTTTATTGACTGGACCTACCCCGTGACGGACCTATTTTGATTTTTTATGCAAAATATTTTTTAATTTATTTTGGGAATATGTGTCTCGTATATGAGCATTGGCTCACTTATAAGTGATATAAGTACATGGTGTAATACCTATTTAAGTATATTTACGATAGCTAATAGGATATTACCGGTATGCCCCTAAGATACTAATTATCTTGATCAGAGATCACTGATAATAAGAAACCAAGACTAATTTAGCATGCGACTGTGAGTCATATCTAAATCATAGTTAATTGTCCAGGACAAATAACTAGAGCTCAATTGGGAATTGACTTAGTCTTATTTCTAAAAACTTGGTGTCTGAGGAATCAATTTTTCGTATCTAGGTGCAATTAGATGTTACATACATAACATTTACAGGTATATATGTATTAATAGCAACCTATAGTACCCTAGAATGTTAGTTCAAAGACAGGCATAATCAACTTATCTTGTGAACCCAACTGACTTCAGGATGGAACCACTTGTCAGTTAAACATCTAATACCCCTCATATTCAGAGCAAATGATTCATTTGGCTAGAATATACCTACCTTTATAGAACTAGAGGGCTTAGAACACCATAGTTCTCAGAATAAGGAAAACACACATTTAGTAGTTTTGAATAGCTGTCTTGGCTAAGACTCTATTAAAATACACTTTAAAGTTAAGATCACCATTTTATGGGGTAAATTTGTGATTTAACGCTTCATAGGATATGAACCAGGTTCACCTATAAGTAATGATTGAGAATCACCAACTTCTATACTATAAATTGCATTTGGTCATGATTGGAGATTATATACTTCAAAATGATTTCATAAGGAACGCACACATCTGGTGGTTTTGAATAGCAATCTTGGCTAAAATTTCATTAAAACACACACCTAAGATTAAGATCGTCATTTTTACAAGGTAAAATTTATGATTTAATTATTATAAGAATTTCATGTATTTTAGAATATGAATAGGGCTCACCTTTAATATGATTGGGAATCATTTTTTATCTTTATTTCTAAATACTATGATTTGTCTTCCATGTAATTGATATATTTATCAAGAATTGTATCTTATTACAATCTATATCTTGTATTATAGATGTTTGCGATACTAAAAACTGTTAAATTTCTACCATTGCTGCTCACTAGAGCCAATTACCTCACTTGGTGCATTGATGCTGACTTATTCTTGAAGTCACTTGGTCTGCAGAAGACCATCGTCATTGACAACAAGGAAGATCCCATGGACCACGCAAGGGCTTTGTTTATCTTCCGTCATTATATTCAGGATGACCTGAAGACTGAATACCTCAACAAGGTTGAGCCAGCTGACTTATGGGCATGCTTACCGGGGCGTTATGGTCCTCAAAAGACCATTATGCTCCCAAAAGCGATGCACCAATGAAATACCCTTAGGTTTCAAGATTTTAGGACGTTCGCTGATTACAACTCAGCAGTTCATAAAATTATTTCTATACTTGAGTTGTGTGAGAAGAAAGTTACTGATGCTGACATGATAGAGAAGACTCTATCAACCTTCCATACTATCAATATTACGATTCAGAGGCAATATCGGCAAAAGAACTTGTAGACTCGTACAGTCTGGATTCAGGCACTGCTTCTCTCTGAGCAGAACGATGAAATTCTAATGAAGAATTATGCTATGCGGCCTTCTGGAAGTGCGTCGTTACCTGCGTCAAACAATGTTCAGTTTTGGGGAAATAACTCTGCACGTCGGGACGAAGATATGGAAGGGGCAGGGGAGGCTACCAGGGATACAGGAAGGATGGGAACCAGAAATCCTTTGGCCCTATGAGAGGTACATGATTTAAGAAATCCTGGATACTAGGCAATGTGAAGAAGGTAAAGAAGACTGATCAGAGATCTACTTGCTTTAAATGCGGTGATATTGGACATTGGGCACGGGAATGCCATGCACCACGGATGGCTACCGGTAATAGAGGCTGAACCTACCAGGCAGTTGTTAACACTAACTCTGCCCCTCTGGAGTTCGCTGCGTCAGACTTCTTCGATGACACTAATGTCGTCATGGATCAACATACGGAGTAATCCGTAATGATATCTCGGTAGATATGTGATATCACATTAAAGAGAACACTAGTAGTTTCTTGTCTCACAGACTTGATTTACTTTTTATTGTTAGTATTTTTTATTTTGTTGGGAACATATCATTTATATTTTAATAAAGTGCTCGTAACATACATGGGATTTATTTTGTTCTAATATATTTTGATCATTCAAATTTATTGCTTGGGAAGTAATTAAATTCTATGTATGCCAGTTGAACTACTTCATTCAACCTGCTTATGGATCTCTCTGCTCATTGAGCATGACTGATAATTGGCGGCATATGTCTCAAAGATTAACGCACTCGATCTTTTGAAATATGACTATATTTCTTGTCTAACCTTGTGCATCGGGGATGACACGAATATCATTGGTACGACCAACATGATAGAACGCACTGAGTGCGTCACGATATTACTATCTAACGGTACGATACAGGGTATCTAGTCCAGTTTATGAACTAGTTAATCTAGCCAGATTTTACTGAGTATAAGGAGATACATGATAATACTTATCACGTAATGACTATCGAGGAAAATAATAGACAGGGCTCTATGCATTCACTCCATATCTAAAGGTTAGGACACGCTATTAGAACAGTTTCTAATACACTCCTCAGGGCTAAGATAACGAGGAGGATTATCGGGATTACATCTCAACTTTCCTTAAACGGAGAGAAGATCCAAAGAGTGTACGTGTAACGATTGCTTTCAAGGAAAGTCTATTATGACCAAGGTGGAGTGGGATCTCCAGCCTTTCCTCCAACCACATCCATGGAGACCCGTGAACTTTTCCATTCGCATAGTGGCACACTTAAATATTTATGGTCATTAAAGACGCATCTAGGAGATGGTTCTACGAATACAACGTTAGCACGGCTTCTCACTTAGATCATTCGATCACAGGCTCAATTCTTGGATTAACCGATCCAAGTCGATCGATGCAACTTGACAGGGGATTGAGAGTGTGACTCACAGGCTTTTGATGATTATTTTACTGCTAAATGGGATAGATGATTGAGCATCGTAAGTACCCCATACCATACCCATCTCGAAATTGGCGGAGAACCTAATCAAGCAATTTAGGATAATTGCTAAGCCACTGTTATTACGATTACAGCTTCCTGCTCGTGCATGGGATATGCATTCTTGCTCCCACAGCAATGATTAAGGTTCGTCCCTTAACAAATCATCAAATTATTTTCCCCAAAAACGACTAGTAACTGGGTCGGAGCCCGGTGTCGCCCATCGATGAACATTTGGATATTCCGTACAAGTGCCAATCGCACCATAATGTATGAAGATGGAACCCTTAACGTCAGCCTGATATTATGTGGGTTATGATTCACATTTATTACTAGATATTTGGACCCACTGGCGACGTATATACTGCAGGACAAATAATTGTCACTTTGATGAGCCGATATTCCCAGCATTGGGGGGAGAAATGACAGTCAATGTTGAGGATGTTTCCAAGAGGTCTTAGAAAACACCATTGTTATCTCATCTAGATCCCTATACATAAGTTAGGTGACAATAAGGTTCAACGGATTACAAACCTCCAATAGATCACAAATGATTTGCTAGACGCATTCATAGGCACTATTGAAGTACCGTAAGTGTATGTACCTGTAAGTAATACACCTACACAGCAGAACGTTCTGGGAGAACTAGTACCGCAGTAGAACGTTTCAAGGGAATTAGTACCGTAAACGAATCTGAGGCTCGCGCTTACTACGAAGCACTGTTGGAAGAAAGTATTCTGAGCTGGGGAGCTACAAAATAAGGGACAAATATGACTAATGGTGTAGTCGGTTCATCAAGGATGGAACCACCCATTTATAAGGTATTCATATTCACTGTTGTGTTCGCCATCAAGGATGAGGATTCAGAGCCACTTATTGTAAATAGCTGTGTGTTGTTATACATTGTCCAAAGTGGGCATCTGGAATCCAAGCGGAGCTCAGCTTGCTAGCATAATGCAAAATGATACAATTGAGCCTATCGATTATAAGTATGAATGGTACGGAAACATGATTAACTCGAAGAAATAATATGGTCAAGGCAAGACTAGTTGCCCAAGAAATCTTTAAGAGATCTGACATCGATTACAATGTGACCTATTACCCGGTTATGGATGTTATAATGTTTCAGTACTTATCAGTCTGTCAAGTTGTCGAGGACAAGCTAGACATGCGTATGATGTAAATATTGCGTATCTATATGGGAAACTAGATACGAATATATACATGAAGCTACATGGAAAGGTATAAGCTTCTGGAAGCAACTAAGCCCAATACACGAGGTATGTACGTAATAAACTGGAAAAATTATTGTTGACTTGAAGCAATGGGCCCATGTGATATAGTTGACTGAGTATTTGAAGGTCAAGGACTTTACAAATATCCTTATCTGTCTATGCATTCTTATACATAAATTAGCTTCAGTATCATCATAACACTGTACGTAATGATTTAGATATCATTAGACCTCCGGGGGAGATTACGAGAGCCACCGAATACCTTGGGAAGAAATTCGAAATACAAGACCTTGGGAAATCAAGAGTGTCTCGATTTATAGATCAAACATCTTGATAGTGGTACTCATACACCAAGCAATATATATCGAAAGGGTTATCAAATACTTCAATATGGATGTAACACACGGTGTTTAAGTCGTTTATTGTGCGTCCAATACTTGGGTGTGGGCAACGACATCTTTTACCATCTTAATGGGGGGAGAAACTCTTAAGGTCATGGTGCTAGCTAGGAGGCGCTTTGCTATAGTTAGCTGGGTATACTAGACCCAATGACTCATTCGCAGTGAACTGTTTAACTTGTCATTGTTTTATTTCTACCCAAAGGCACTGGATTGAGATCAAGCACATTCTGAGATATCTCATCAGTATGAAAGACTGGGGTCTATTCTATCCATAACTTGGCAAATGGAAAATTATATGATACGCCGATGCAGGATATTTGTCAGATCTACATAAAAGCCGATCACAATCGGGTTATGTATTCTTGTATGAAGATATTGTGATTTTATGGAAATCAGTGGTGCAGACAATGGTTACTACATCCTTGAACCATGCAGAGATTCTTGCACTACATGAAGTCGGCAGAGAATATTTTTGGTTGCGGTCTATAATCAACCATATCAACGGAAGTTGGGGTCTGAATTCTATTCATGATAAACCGATGACACTTTATGAAGACAACGCAACTTGTTTCGTTCAAGTCAAAGGCGGATTTATTAAAGGCGACAAGACGAAGCATATTTCACCAAAGTTCTTCCGCATACACGAGTTGCAGAAGACAAATGAGATCGACGTTGTTCAAGTCTATTCAACAGACAACTTGGCTGATCTATTCACGAAAGCTCTTGCATATCCTACATTCAAGAGATTAGTTCCTGAAATCGGCATGCGCAGTTTACAAGATTTATTATCTCAGGAAGATCGACGTCGGGGGGAGTAGTCCCAGCCTGACGTGGACACATACGTGTTGTACTCTTTTTCCTGATAGCATAGTTTTTATCCTAGGAAGTTTTAATGAGGTAACGTATACGCGTCCACAACCTATACAGGGCATATGATTGTACTATGTCCCTGCACAACTTTTTGCCCAAGGGGTTTTGCTAGACAGAGGCTTTAATGAGGCAAGTCGTCCTAGTATGGAACACCCCAAGGGGGAGTGTTAGGAGTTGAGTCCAAACCCAAGTTAGGATCCCAACAGTGTTGGGGTGTTCTATACATATTCCTAGCAAACCCATAGGCCCAATAACGTTATGGGGAGAGTTAGAGTAGAATAGGGAATCCTTCTAGGTTGTCTATATATATCATTGTACTATATACAGAGAACACGGTTATGATAATCAATAAATCTCTTTCTCTCTTGTTCATGCTTTAGTATTATTCTGCTCTAGATTCATCATATCCCAACAGGATGGCTTTGGTTAGTGCAAAGTGGAAATGAATACTAAAATTGCCTTGTGCCCGTATCCTCCATGAGTCCATGTACAAACACTGGTATGGCATAGAAAGCGATGGGCTTGTAAAAAATGTATTCCAATAATGGGCTTTAAACACATATCATATCAGACCTTTGGGTCGAGTTTTGGTGTCATGATTTTGGCAAACATTAACATTTTGATCATCATGTCAACTTGATCATACTCACATACCCTTCAACGTCTCTGTTTTAGTGAATATACCACATCAACTCTTAACATTTTAATCATCACTAATAATAATTTAAAATTGGCCAACATAGATAACAAATTTTCAAATTATCGCGTGTGCCCGATTGGAGCTTGAATTGGTATTTAATTTGGTTAATGATGGATGTTTGTTGTTAATTTGTGTGTTGCAGAAGTATATGCAGCAACATAGTATGTTTTTGTTGTGATTGTCACTAACACCAAACAAAGAAAGGGGAGAGTTTCTTTGGGCGCTCTTGCTTGGGTTGATAGTAAGAGGAAACACAGTGAGGAGCCCCATTGTTGTAATGGACTTGCTCTCAAGCGACGACTAAACATAGTATGTTTTTGTTATTTATCAAGCCAACACTGTCATTTTAACTTAAAATTTATATGTTATAATTATTAGTATTGGATGGATGAATAAGGATATATTTGGTTTGATAAGAGATTTAAATTAGGGGGCCATTATCGCGAACCCGACTTGCTTGAGGTACCAAATCGCCTATCTCTAGCTTAAAAACCCTCTTAGATGTGTCTCTTCAAATTCAAAACTCGAGCATTCGTCTAAATTATCTAGGATTGTTGTGAATCAACGGGGTAAACTTATGACGAGGTTATAATGTAGGCAAAAGTTGACATGAGACTCAGTAGAAACCCTTTAGTCATAATGGTCAGGCTTCGCTGGATAAACTCTAAAACTCAAGTGGGGAAGAAACTAAGTATTTCTTCTGCATTGACACATGAAGAAGTCGGCAGATTTACAAAACCAACTCTTAATCACAATTTAATGTGTAAGACAACGACTTAATGAAATAAGTTAGGACCACCAAAAAGAAATATTTTATGTAAATAAAGACCACCCAGGAATTTTCAGTGACATTATATCTTAACGGAGAGATAGATATCAAGGCAAAAGTATTTTTTTTTAAGGAAGATAATCATGGGTTCCTTTAACTTACTCTTTCAAGCATTGCTTCTCTTCACATTGATCAACTTTGCATCCATTTTGGCTGAGAGGTCGACGTACATTGTCCACATGGAGAAATCGGTTATGCCAAAGGCCTTCACGAGCCATCACCATTGGTACTCGGCCATATTGGATTCACTGAAAACTAATTCCAAAATGTTAGTACTTCAGTACCACCGAAGCTTTTCTATACCTAAAACCACGCTATCCACGGATTCAGTGTGTTTCTTTCTCTGGAAGATCTAGAGGCTTTAAAGAAGATGCCAAGGGTGTATCACCGCTTACCCTGGCCATATGTTACATGTCGATACAACCCGCACAATAGACTTTCTTTCCTTAAACAAGGCTGGTGGACTTTGGCCAGCGTCAAATTATGGTCCAGATGCCATAATTGGTGTAATCGACTCTAGGATGTGGCCAGAGATTGCTAGCTTCAGAGACGACAGAATGGGGGAGATCCCAAGAAGGTGGAAAGGGACGTGTGATCTTGGCGTCCAGTTTAAATCTTCAATGTGCAACCGAAAGCTCATTGGAGCGAGATACTTCAACAAGGGTGTTCTTGCCTAGGATCCTAATATTAGTTTCGTCTATAACTCGCCTAGGGACGAAACGGGGCATGGGACTCACACCACGTCAATAGCTACTGGAAATTATGTACGAGGTGTATCTTACTTTGGATATGCGAAGGGCACAACAAGAGGCGTTGCACCTTGTGCGAGGCTTGTAGTATGCAAACTTACTTGGTCAAGAGGAGGATCTCTTACTTCTAACGTTATTGTCGGTATGGACCAAGCATTAGCTGACGGCGATGACATCATTTCAATATCGATAGGTTTTCGAGGGGCTCTTCCGTATGAGGATCCGGTATCTATAGCATCATTTGCGGCCATGGAGAAAGGTGCATTAGTTTCTTCCTCGACAGGGAATAGAGGTTCAGATTTGATGACTGTAGCAAGAAATCCTTGGTCATTGACAGTTGGAGCGATCACCATTGACCGACAATTAGCAGGCACTTTGACTCTCGGCAATGGGAAAACTATTATCAGATGGTCGTTATTCCCAGGAAGAGTATTGCTTAACGCGTCGCTTGTGTAGAATGAGACCCTTACAGGATGCAATTAGCCAACCCTATTATCAGAATCTGCAAATAATGCAATTGTGGTATGTTCCAAAGGACCTAGGATCAACAATCAAATTAGTACAGTTATTGAGTCTATAGTCACTGGAGATAAATTCATCTCAACTGACAAAAGAGAATAGTGTCGTATTCTAGGAGTTACTATTAAACCGATGGACGCCCCCACAGTGATCAACTATGCCAAGTCGACCATTGATCTAAAGGCGACTATAAAGTTTAGTCAAACCTTTGTGAGACGAGGAGCCACCACAAATTCTAGAATATAGTTCTCGAGGACCTTCACAGAACTACCGCGGAATTCTAAAACCAGATGTAGTGGCACCGGGATCTCAAGTGTTAGCATTGTGGAGTCCAAAAGTTGCCACAGACTGTGTTGGCCGTAATAACTTGTTTCTATCAAGCAATTACAACATATTGTCTGGGACATCAATGACGTGTTTACATGCATCACGTGTGGCCGCACTCTTAAAAGGTGCACACACAGATTGGAGTCCTACGGCCATTCGATCAGCCATGATGATTACAGTAAACCCACTGGATAACACCAATAATCCAATTCTCGATGTGGAGTTTTCAAGACCCGCTACGGGTCTCGACATGGGAGTGGGTCAAATTAATCTTAACAAGGCTCTCAATCCAGGATTAATTTACGATGTTGGTGTCCAAGAATATGTTAATTACATATGTTCTTTTAACTTCACGAGGGAGTAGTTTTTAACCATCGTTAGATCATCAAGTTATAATTGCTTGAACCTGTCCTCCCATCTGAACTATCCCACCTTCATTGCTTTATTTAGTAAAACCTCATCGATTACTCAAGAATTCAAGAGGACAGTGACTAATGTGGGAGATGGTTCATCACTTACAGTGCTAAGTTAACACAGCCAAGTGGAGCCATAGTCAGCGTTAGTCCAAATAAACTGGTATTTCAAAAGAAATTTGAGACCCTGAGCTTTGTTGTAAATATTATGGATACACTACAAAGGAATGACAGTGTTTCTTCAGGCGCTCTTATTTGGATTGACACTAATGGGAAACATACAGTGAGGAGCCCCATCGTTGTGATGGATCTGCTCTCAGGCAACACCTAAATAGTTTATGTTTCTTTTATTTGTCAAACCAACAGTGTCATTTAATCAAATGATTTTGTTGCTTTCTTAATTAAGTGAAAACTTAACTCAGGCTAAGTGCCTGTTAATTAATTTTAAAGTAATAAATTTAGGGACAGCATCACAGGCCAACCGCCGGGTTAAACAAGTTTTGTTTTTTTGTTTTTGTTCTAATGACCTTAATGTATTTTAGCCTATATATTCTAAAGAACTAAAGCAAGCAGCGTATGCCAGCTCATACCACAAAAATATATGTAAAAAATTTACAAGCCTAGGTTAATCAAATTATGAATATATATAATAAATCTTTCTCCTAAAAGGTTTTGCAGAAAACAAACATATATATAATAATAATAAAAATAACCCATCTTTTTGCTTTGGTTTCAGACGTCCATTCCACCAATGCGTATAACGAGGCGTGCTTTGGAAGGCTTGGATTATTTCCATGGTACTTCTGTACCATGGAAATCATCTAGGCTGTCCAACCCTAAATTGCCTAATTGGATGGCAGTTTTAAGTTTTAAACTCCTCTTTTAAACTCCTCTATACAAATCCTTCTCCAGTTCTTCTCTATATCAATGCTCGTCTCTCTGATTATTAGTCAACCTTCAATATTACCTAAATCGATGGATTTTCTCACAATCTATTTGCCAATACAGTAGCCCATGGACCACCAGAATGTTCCTAACCCTTTCCTTGAAGAGGCATTGCAGTCAATCTAACCCCATCATTGTAATCTATTATGATATAGTAGGAATGATTGTTCTGAAATGAATTTTATTTCTTTACTTAATGCTAATTATGTACATTTTGGTCTCTAGACTGGAGCTATGAAGCTTGGTTGGGATGCCATTGTTCTAACGCAAACTACTGAATCAAGATCTATAGGTTTCCTTTCTCGGTCCTTCAATGATGGAAAAAGTGTAAGCCATTGTCAATTATTTTCTTGTTATTTTATTTTATTTTTTATTTAAGGCTGTATAGATAGATTAGACTCCAACTAGATTGGTTTACACCAGAACATGAAAATTTATAGTATAATCTGAATGATTATCCAAATAATAGATTTTATGTACGGAACAAAATTATAATTCTCAAATATAAGAAAGATTTTTAAGAACTCTCGCAAAATAGGTCTATACTGAATTTTTAACTACGGATTGTGCATTGTATATTACTGCAGAATGTAGAAGTTCCTATTGTGAGCTATTACAGACGGGGATCTGTAATAAAACTTGACACCTCTGTCAAGTCTAAGGCTTCTGCAAATTATCATTTGGCAGCTATAAAAGAATTTTCCCCGTTTGATGAATATTTTATTGGTAAAAAACTAGGATTATTTCAGGGAAAAGCTACTGGAACACAAATATACATATGGAACTTGTATAAATTGGGAGCAGAATATTGTTTGGAATGGAAGCCTATAAATACGTGCTCAAGCTCTTCAAATGAAGGTGACATATTAATTCGCTCTCGAAGGGCCAAGACACGTCCAAGCCAATATAACCGTAAGGCTTGTCATCCTGATCTCATTATCCATTTTAAGATTATTTTGTTACAAAAAATAATTTTTATAGCTTGAATAACAGACCATATCATTGATTCGACTTTTCTTCTTCTTTTGATTTATTGATTGCTAAGTCATTCATTTTTCTTTTTCTTTTGTTTCTAGGTACTTTTGGTTCTTTCATATTCCCTCTCCCTAGGATCCTTGGTCTTTGTTCCTTTTTGTAGGCTATCAAATATTTATTGGCTTTATTTGGTTTAGTAGAATTTGCTTGATTTGTTTGCTTTTTTTGTGACTGCTCTTAATTGACTTTATTTTTTTTCTTTATGAAACCAGATGAGTTAGACTTTAGATTAGTTGTGATTTTTTTATTAGGAGGGAAGACGAGGTTTGATTAGTATTAAAAAACTGAGGCCTCATGGAAATCAATGTCAAGGTGACTTACGCTCGACTACGAACTGAAACTTATGAGTATTCTGACAAGAGATTAAAGATAGGACAACTCAACCTGAGGAAAAGACTTGATTAACTTATAGAAAGCGAAAGGAAATTTTACTCTTTAACCTTCCTGGATCGCACTACTTGAAAAGTAAAATATTTTTTATATTAAAATACCGTAATTGTACAACCTTCAGGTCGCACAGGACCGACTTGAGCAAACTCAGTTTACCTACCTTGCCTATAGTTCTGCAGCCTAGACACAGAGCATTGGTGGGATCTATTCCGAGGGAGATTCTGGGTCTAGTAGGATAAAGCTCTTAGAACTCAGAACGATAACGTCTAGCTGCAGCAAGATAGCAAGACTACCATAGCAACGTTAGGATAGGGGGAAAAGTGGGTATAGGTGTCAATAGAGCCATCAATATGGTACAAAAAAAGAGCCTTGAGGGACTGGATAGTAGTACAGTTAAGAAACTAGGCCTTCTAAACTACTCTTTCTAAGCTACTTGTTTAACAACCTATATTGATATAAAATATGTTTAGATGTAGCCATTCTTCTTCTTAAAGAAAAATTTATTTATTTGCTATATAATTTTAAAAACAAACAGTAAAGTTTCGTTACACTTGATAATTGAACTTTGTATAAAGAATTATTCAATTCGATTACTTCAGCTTTAAAGTTTGTTCTTCAAATTCTGTATTCATATTGAATTCAATGTGAAAATGTTTTTAATTTCTTATTTTTAGTATATTTTATGCATTTTTAGGATGAGACTACTACTATCAAAGTTGCAGGAAATCCATAGTACAAAACAACAGTCTCAGACAGTGATTATATATAGATTATGGCCTTATCAAAGTGACTAGAAGTATCACGCCTTTTAAATTTTTTTTAGTTTTAAGTTTGACAAATTGCTGAAACTTAGAATCCTTTTTGCAATGTGTTTAGAATTCATTTTTCATTTTATGCTATGAACATGTTATTTTATTTGCTAAATGATGTTTTGAATTACATAGTTGTAATCAAATTGTTTAGAATAATTCATATCGTCTTTTATTTGCTAGATGTTTGTCTTGGCATTGATTGATTGTTTGTTTGCTAAGTTGAGTACATTACTTTTATCTCTGGTGACCCTCAATATTTGTTAACCTGCAACCTTTGCTAGAAAACCTCACGTGGTCTCCACAAACTGTAATACTTGCTATATACTTTGGAACTTGCCTGGTATATTCTCTTATAACATTATTTGGAGAGATGGGATAATTATTGCAACGGAGATGATCGGTAACGCGATTTTAACTTTGGATGGGGGAAGCCAAAGAATAAAATAAAAAATGACAATATAACTAATATTTGGAATGTTATGGACCAAAATTCGTCGAATTCAATGTTGAATTAACAGGTTGAGATTTTGATAAACTGTTACTCCCGCACTAAGTCTCTGATTCATTGGCAAAAATTTTATAATCCAACTTCTTGAGAATGACCTGTTCCTACAGATTCTGAGTACCATATTTGTTTCAGTAAAAAACTCTGCATATGCAAAATCATGCAGAATAGGCCTGCCTTAGTAAGATTAACACACACGAAAAAATAATGGTAATAAACCAATAGAAACCATTAACTCAACCTTTTTCTCTCTTGATCAAGCAGTCCTTAATCGCGAAGAAACCATAATTACACCATATCCCTTTACAAACAGAAATGACACTATTCTTCGGTAATCTGAAACAAAACCAAAAACACAAAAATTAAAATAAAGAAGTCAACGTGGTGAGATCACCAAGGATCTAAAGCACGAAGCTATATTAAAAAAATTAAACCAAGCTAGGTAGATTTAATTCAAAATTACAAATTATATTACTAAGTACATTTACGTCATTTGATAGTTGTCTTTGGATCTTATATATAGAATCAACAAGCTATGTGTTTCCACTTTGATATAAAAATCACAATAGTTCGTAAGCTTTCGTTCAATTTCCTCAAAAATTATTTAATCTTAGTAAGAATGAACTTAACAACTAACAAATGAGAACATCATTCAAGGGACCTCAAGAAAAAAAAATATAGCTTAAGTTTCTTTGATCAAAATCGAGTAATATCCAGTTATAATCTTATTGCAAAGACTATGACAATGAATGAATGAGATCAAATGACGAGTATTATCCGGCACATAATTTTACTTAAAAAGACGTGCATAATATGGTATTCCTGAGCAAATAAAAGGTAAACCTTAATATATTATAAAATACACTCAAATCCAACTTGAATCTTACAAATAATGTGTTTGCACATTGCTCATATACTACATTATAACAAAATCTCGTTAAGAAAAGAAGCTTTAAGCATATTTAACCTTCCGTATTCTTTCCCCTGACTAAGTTATCTCTATGCTATAAAAAAATATCACTCTTTACTTATATCAAAATTTCTTACTCTTTTCCTAGTTCGGATTTGTTTACGCTTCAATCCTCGTTTCCTCTTAGCTTCATATTTCGCTTCAATACTCGTTTCCCTCTTCGTTTTACATTTGGTTTCAATTGTCGCATCTCTCCTGTATACGTTTCCCGAATCATGTATAAAATATTGGACATTTCCAATTTTCGTTTCCCGTACCCACTTCACTTTTAAGTAACATAGGTTGTTGCTGCTGTTGATGATTTGTCTGAACTTGCAAGTTCCAAAATTGAATGGGTTAATTTCACGGATTAGGGTTGAGTGCTATTGAGAGGATGATGCAATCGCCAATCGGGGAAGAACTGTCATTCTGTTGTCGTTTATTAGTTTATACTTATTACTTAGCACGGTGCCCGATAAAATACAAGATGGTTTTCTGTGGGACCTACATCTCCCAATCACCCAGCCGTCCATTACGTGTTAGCTAGCCCACCACTTTATTTGTGATTCACAAAGAAAAGTAAAGTAAGCGCTTCTTTCTCTCTTTCTCTCAAAAACTAAAACCACAAACAACACCTTCTTCCATTGTCAAATCATCTCAATCAACCAAAGCTCATATCATTTGTAAGTAAAATTTAATCTTTTTCAAGTTTTTATGATCTAATTGTAGTGTTCTTTCATGGGGTTTGATTACTTATTGATTTGGTGAAGTAATTCAGAAGAATTTTAGTAATTGAGTTAGGAATTTGGATTATAAGTTTTAGAGGAATTTGTGTGTGTGTGAATGTGTGTGTGTGTATGAGTGAATATACTGTTTTCCTGTTATAGCATGTAATAAGCTGTAATCTCTTGTTGGATACAGTGTTGAACAGATTAGTGAAACATTTTGATATGTCCTAATTTTAGCATTCTTTGTTAAGAGTTTACTAATTTACGTTTTTCAGGCAGGTTGGTAATTTTCTCAAACATAGTGTAAACTGTTTGTAGGTGTTTGGTTTGTTGCAAATGCAAGTCAATTACAATCTTGACCACTTACATGTGTTTGGTTTGTTTTCTTAAAGCAAATACAAACAATTTGCAAGTGTTTGTTTCAATTATAATTATCCAATGCAAAAACAAGGAACTTGCATTTGGTGTAAAAGGGACTCTCTTTTTGTGTATTCTGTTGCACTTAAAAATCTCTGCAACAAGAGTTGCATCGAGGACTCTATTTTCCCGCCAAAAAATCTCATCAAAAAAACTCTCTTCCCACCAAAAAAAAGTGTCAATCGTGATCAAAAAAGAAAATAAAAACTCTTTAAAAACCAAACTCTTGGTTCTCCGACTTATACCCTCCTGCTTCAACAATCTTACCTTACAAAGTACACAGGTACATCTCTCTCTGTCTCTCTCCGCTATTGCTTTTGCATCATGAAAATGAATTTCATATTTAGTTTATAGAGAGGAATTGCATAATCACTTTATACTAATTGAGATTCTTACCGCCATTAGAGTTTTTTTCAATTTCTAAACCAATTGTATTGCTATGAGAAGATCTGATCACGAGTCTTTTTTGTTTTGCTTCTTTTTAAACTTTTTTTGAGTATACCTGTTGTTTCAGGTTGTTTTTCTCTTTTGGGTGTTTGGTTCTCCCCTTCTCAGGGCTTCATGTTGACTCTTTGAGGATTAGGGGGAGTTGTCTCCACCTTGTACATTCTTTTCTTTCTATATATCTGGTCATGGGTCTGTTTAAACACCCGGCTTGCCTAACAAAAAAAGAAAAAAGAAAAAAGATCTGATCATGTTTGCTCTATCTCTCCTGCATTGTCATTGGGATTGGCTTCATTGTGTTTTGGTTGGATCTCTACAAGAGAAGGGGATAACTTTGAACTTCTTCTCTGTGTGCATTAAGGTTGCTGATGGTTTTGTCTTGGTTCCATGGTTTTTCATTATGTATAACTGCAGTTTTTACCACTTATAAATATGTCAGCACTTGCAAGATTCCAGAATACAACGGGTTGATGAACCCTAACTTTTGATGTGTTGTTCAATTACCCGTGTATGTCCTATTTAAATACCAATTGTATCCATTTCACATATCAAATTTCTCTCAATGCCTTGATATACCCCATCCCATCTCATCCCATCCCATCCAACTAATAGTGTATCTCCATAATTAAGTGACTTAGATTTCAATTACTTTCCAAACCAATGAGCTATGTAAAAATAACTGGAGTAGATTAAGTAACTTAGTGATTGTTCTTATTCTTATCTAAGTAGATTGAGCTATGTGAAAATAATTGATCATTTAGATTTATTTATTTTTTGTGGACATTGTTAGCGATAATAATGTAGTTAATTATGTTAATCAATGAAGATTAAAAGTTATATTTAAAATAATTAACTTGCATTTGCTTACAATGCCTCTAACCAAACATGAACATTTGTTTCCACATCACTTGTGTTATTGTAAACTAGGGGTGGGTATCGTTCGGTTTGGCTTGGTTTGGTATTTTGCAAATACCAATGCCAAAACCAAAGCTCCAAAGGTAAAACCAAACCGTTCGGTTTACCAAGTATAAAAACCAAGACCAAAACTGTCGGTTTTTCGGTATTTTAGGGGTTTTCGGTATATTTTGGTTTTAGTAACTTTTGGTATATTTTCTGGTTTGGTTATTGGTATATGCGTTTTAGATATTTCCGGTATTCTCAATTTTGGTGGTTTTGGTATAATTTCATTATACTATAACATCTATCTAGGAAGAGAAGTTTATCAAGTGCTTCCAAGTTACAAAAATTTGCTAGAAAATAATATATCATGACAAAATTTCATATAATAAAGGTGATCTTTATTATGAGGTAATATGATAAAGGAGATCTTATGAACATATTTTTTTTCATGAGTTCCAATTTCCAAGTTTAACATGTCCAATGGTTTTGGTAATTTTGTATTTTGGTAATTTTAGTTTGGTAATTTCGGTTGGTATTTTCTGTTTTTGAGACTCGTACCAAAACCAACCATGCAAAAATGGTATTTTTCGGTTTCGATTTTTTCGGTTTTCGGTTTCAAGAAATATGAAACCAAAACCATTTTCTCCGGTTTGGTATTTTAACGTACCGGTTGCACCCTTACTGTAAACCAAACACATGTTAATAAGTTGCATTACATTACTTGCAACACATTGTAAATACAATTCAGTTGTCTTGCATTACAACCAATGTTTTGCAATGCAAGTCGTGTGTAAATGCAAGGGAATTAAATTCGAGGTAAATGGTTGAAATGCAATTGCAAAGTGTTACTTTTCCACCTCATGATTTGCATTGCAACACATTTGCAAATGCATTGAACTTGCATTTGCATCTGAGCCATAACCTTAATCTTGTTTTACCCCAATTGAGCTAATACTCAAATTTTGTCCATATTACCATTTTTTTGAATGTACATATAGATTTCGTGAGTAGTGACAAAAGGTATCGGTAGTTTGTTTGGTATGTATCTTATAGGTAGAGGTACATTTGTTGGTTCTCCTACGCTTAGAAGCACTTTGATTCTCACCGAAGGATGTAAAAGCTTAGCAAATTCTCAATGGCTGACGAAGTAGGAATGCAGTCCTACGGCCTTTGAAAGGCTGGTTTATTTTAACAAGTCAATGCCCAAATGGTCAAGTTAGTTACGAATAGTCGGAACTTAAGTTATTTGGAAAGGATGCGGGCAACATTGAAAATGTTAGTTTATAGGAGGCATCTTCTTGACCAAACTTGTGGAGCGAATTGGAAATGGGAGAAAATGTTATGGCATCAGTATACATCCTAACATCTCAACTAGGTTTACATCCTAGCATGAGTACTATCATGTGCTCATTTTATTAGAACCAAAATCTATATTACTTGGTATTTGGGGATTACATTGACTTAGAAAGTTAGATCTTCCGTAATACTGTATATCAAAACTTCAGCTTGCTAAAGAATAGCCCTTTTTTTGTTAAATAATCTGCAGCAAAATTAATTTCTCCATGTATATCAGCGAATTTAATAGAAGAAATTTTTTGATTTCAATCTCATTCAATCAGCTTTCATTTCCACATCATCTTTGACAATTGTTTGGAGGGTGGCCTTAGAATCAGAGGTCACCCGTATGGACTTATATCTTCTCATAGCTGCAGAGGAAAGCTCCTTTCAGTCACTACTAAATATTTAGCTTAAACATTGGTAACCACCACCCTGAGTCCATTAACAATACAAATTGAAGTTTGAGTTTTCGTTAAGTTGAGAGTTTTGATCTATTTTTTTTGTTTTGTTGCCCTAAAATATTATTTTTGAGTGTCTTACTGAGTCAAAGAATATAAGTTTTGAGTCATACCATGTTCACAACTTGTTGGCTTCTGTGATTTTTTAGCTGCGACAAACTCCCACTTTGTTTCTGCTCTGAATTCGTTTATTTTTCTTCCGTTATTTTCTATAGCATTGTTTCTGTACTAGATCGGCTTGTATATAAAAATTAATTGAAAGAATTATTGAACCGAATCATACATATCTGTCTTTACTCTTTAGAGATATCTTGGTATTAGATCCTTACATCCGAGAAATGTTCAAACTGTAGCTGATAAAATTAGGCCCCCAGAAGAAGTTAAGCACAATTGATCTTCATTTAAACCTTTGTGAGTAAGCCCACCAACTAGCCACATGATTGGCTTAACCCCACTTGAGTTATAAGCTTGTAAAACTATCTTAGTTGTGTCATGTTAATATACTTCCTTTTGATATCGGCTATGGCCGATGGCTAAAAAATTACACTATCCAATTTAATGTACTTACTCTTGTTTTTTCTTGTTAGGTTCGCTTAACAATCATATGTAACATGTAACATTAGAAATACTTCGATAAAATTGATCATTGCTAAATGATTTGCATATTGTTTGCATTACTTCTTTCTTTGTGATAGATTCCTGGCTTAGAAAATGGCGTCCCACCAACTATCAGAACTCGATTCAGGCACTGCAGATTCAATAACCTCCCCTCCACAATTAGATTATCCACCTCAGCCATCACCACGGAAACCACACGATGATCTCCTCCCTCATGTCCGATTTATGTGCAGTTTCGGTGGCCAAATTCTTCCAAGGCCACACGACAATCAGCTTCGCTATGTTGGAGGTGATACACGTATTGTAGCAGTGCACCGATCCACGGCCTATTCCTCTCTCCTTAGCAAACTCTCAAAACTATCCGGAATCACTGATGTCACCGTTAAGTACCAGCTCCCAAACGAGGATCTTGATGCATTGATCTCTGTTACAACCGACGAAGATGTCGAGAACATGATGGAGGAGTATGATCGATTATCACAAGGCGGTGTAAACCCCAAAAGTGCTCGACTTCGAATATTCTTATTTTCAGCAGGAGCAGACTCACGTACTAGCAATATGGGCTCGCTATTAGGTGGCTCAACTAGGCGTGAACATTGGTTCTTGGATGCCTTAAACGGTGGCACAGGATCGAATTCACTTGAGCGTGGCAGATCTGAAGCCTCTTCAATCCTCTCCGAAGTGCCTGATTATCTTTTCGGTTTTGACAATTCAGATGATACACGCGGACCCTTACCGAACCCGAAACTGAAAAGTCGACCTATTTTAGCAGATAACTTATCAGTATCGGACCCAGGTTCACCAGCACCAGTAGTCTCGTCATCACCTTATTGTTCAGCATCATCCGCAGCATTGGTGCCTTCTATTCTTGATCTGCCACCTGTCAAAACGAAGGCTGAGGATCCAATCCAAGCCGTTGAGGCAATAGAACAAGTACTATCTCAGCAAACTGGTTACTCTAATAGTCCAGTGTGGAATTACGTACCGGAATCTCACTTTCCCCCACAGACATACCGACCTATGCCAGTTTATTACATGCCCGGTAGTAACATGCAGGTTCAACATGTGCCAATGACAGGCCAGTATGTTCAACGGTCGCCAAATATGGGACAGGTACCGATACATTACCAGTATTCAGTTCCTGGAGATGGACAATTGTACAGCGGAGGAATGAGACCAGTTGTTAGCAATGTGGAAGCTTATACTACTGGTGTGATTGCAGATGGTGTGAGCCAACAAATGTATTACGGGGCAAGAACCGCGGGTATGATTCCGGGGTACCGCGCTCCAGTTATCCCGGTGGTGTCTGGTCCGCAAGGAGCTGGTGCAGAGATAATAATGGGCAAAATATCTCAGTAACATTGGGGATTTGGAAGGGGCTGCTATAGAGGTTAACAAATAAATGCGGGTACGTATAGTTTTTACCGCTCAATATTGATTTGGTTGAATTGAATTGTAATTATATAGAAAGCTATATAAACCTTTGTGTGATGAACTTGAAATTTGTAAAATATTATATAAAGAAGATAATTCTATAAGAAATCTAAAGTATTGGGTTGCTGATCATTTGGTTGTAATTTATACTCAAGTCCTGACTCCTGATTATGATACTCCCTATGGCATTATCCTATGTACCTTGACGATTCTCGTCTTTGTAATTATCATAATAAAATGTGATTAGGATTGAAAATTCCTAACTGTGATATTCATTTGTTATGTACGAAGTCCATATCATCAGTATATCATCGAAAAGTTGGCAGTCCTTTCCAAAACTTGTGAAGCTAATTTTCTGTTTGCTCGTTGATGATTTATTTTCAAGAAATTTTATTCCCGAATAATTATTTTATTAACAGGTGCGAGCTGAGCAGCAGCACCGAGTTCCCAAAGCTTTTTCTAGGTGCCACGTAACTCAGCTGGTCTAGTATGTGATCCGGTCAGTTACTAATTTCATAAAAAAAGGGGCTATCCTCGCGGAAATACCAAAAGTTATGTTTTGCAAAGAAAATGAATTCTCAATTCCAAAACAAAAATATTTCCAAAAGCCTTCCTTTCCACTTCAAATATTTCCGTCAGGGAAATGTTCTATCTAGGGAAACTATCTTCAGCAGAGTTCTGATGGGGTTGAAGGTCAATGATATAAGAAATTATCTTCCACAGATTCCACAAGTTTGACACATTGGTTGTTTGATAAGATAGTTTCCAAACCTTCATTTGAAACTATTACGTAAAGAAAAATGGACTACGAACAATAGGCCAAAGTCAAAGAAGGATGTCTCTTTAATTTCTGTTCTCAAATTGGTCTTTGTTTTAAATTCAAATCAGTGTACATCTTTACCATTTTTGTGTCCTGAAACCAATATATGCCTCTCGTTTTTTCTCCTGTGGGGTTTATGTTTTCAATTGCTTTTACATATCGCAATAGAGGGAAATATCTCAAATGCAGACTTTCAACCTTTCTTGTGTTGAGAACCAAGAGAACCGATGAAAGGAGCTTTTATCTTTATTTTTTTCTGCACTTTACAATATTTCTTCTCAAAATGTTCAACTGCAACCGATATCCTCGCCCAAACCCAATCAATATTAGATAACCAAACACTAGTCTCTTCAAGTGGAAGCTGTGAATTGGGTTTCTTCAGTCCTAATTCTTCCAAGAATAGATACTTAGGAATATGGTTCAAGATTATTCCTAAGCCAGTATTTTGGGTTGCAAACAGAAACAATCCATTAACTGATTCATCTGGAACACTGAAGATCAATGAAAATAAAGATCTCGTGCTTCTCAATGGAAACAATAGCGTTGTCTGGTCCTCATCGTCAAACTCTTCAAAGACTGATAATCCAGTTATTGTCCAGCTTTTGGAATCTGGAAATCTTGTGTTGAGATACGAAAGCAACAATGATCCTGGCAGTTATATCTGGCAAAGCTTTGACTATCCGTCTGATTCATTGTTAGATGGCATGAAGGTTGGATGTAACTTACAAACTGGTTTTAATCGAAACCTGACTTCTTGGAAAAGTTCCACTGATCCTTCCCCAGGCGAGTTTACTGCATGGGTAGATCCTCGTGGATTTCCACAATTTGTTGTCCACAAGGGATCGGATAGGTACTCTCGATCTGGACCATGGAATGGTGTTCGGTTCAGTGGAGCTCCTGAACTGGATACTAATTCTGCTTTTTATGCTTTTTTCATTTTCAATACAAAAGAGGCATATATTGCATTTGAACGTGGCAGTAATTTTGCTATTATGAGGTTCGTGATAGGGCCATCAGGTCTGCTTCAACTATTAAAATGGAACGAACGTAAGCTGGACTGGAGTGTTCTGCAAGAAGTGCAAAAAGACCGGTGCGATTATTATAATGTATGTGGTGCAAATGGTATATGCAACATTAATAAGTCACCCATTTGCGATTGCTTAAAAGGATTCACGCCAAAATCACAACAAGATTGGGATGGAATCAATTGGTCGGGAGGGTGCATACGGAAAACACCACTTGATTGCCCGAATGATGGGTCTGTGAAAGTCGTGAATGTGAAGTTGCCTGATACGTCAGGGTCCTTTTCAAACACGGGCATGAGCCTCAAGGAATGCAAGGCTGAATGCTTGAAGGACTGTTCTTGTGTTGCCTATGCTAACTCGGATATTAGAGAAGGGGGTAGGGGATGTTTGAAGTGGTTTGCAGATTTGGTTGATATCAGATTGTCTTCAAGCAATGGTCAAGATCTTTACCTGCGCATGGCAGCTTCAGAACTCGGTAAGCATGTTTGCAACTGGGTTGAATAAAATATGACTTGCTATATTTAACTGATTAGACAAAATACCTCGATTTTTTTCTTTATTTCTTTTGAGGACATAGAGAGGATGGATGAGTCTGGCAAGAAGAGAAGACGAACTTCATTGGTGATATCTTTATCAATAGTTCTTGGGATACTTCTATCGGGTTCGGCCTTCTGGTTTATTTGGAGGGCGAGAAGAAAACAAAAAGGTGCACATACTCATTTACCCCTTAACTTTATATGTACTGTAAAATGGTCTTACTTCAGATTGTACATTTGAGCTCATATGTGAAATGGACGTATCTGACTTAGGTGAATTTCAAGCCGTCTGGGGAGTACTCACTTCCTAGCCTTCTTATTTTGTGAGGAAAACATGTTTCCCCTCAATCTTCTCCTTGTTAATTTCATAATATGTCAATCTGAAAAGAAGCCCTTCCTTTCATTCAATGTAAAAAACTCCATCTTCGCGCAAAACATAGTTCCTTACCGATGATGCTGAAATACCTGCTTTGAGAAGATCTCCCTCCCAACTACCTTAAAAACACTAAAGATATGTATAGTCTAGACGCAGGGTCTGCATTGATCCCAGTTTGTGTATCTCAATCTTGAAAACTCTGGAGTCTACTAAATTTTGCAATTCTGATTCTCACAGATCCTACCAATTAATCGGCAAAATAAAGGCAGAGAATTCTTGTTTTGCTATTCAAATTATGATACAAGTGTCATCATATGGTTTTGTAATCAATCTATTTCTTATAATGCAATTATGCTTGCGCTTAACCAGTTTAGAACTGAACAGGAAACTTGGAATTGTGGGAGGAGCACACTGATGAAATCCAGGAGAACGAACTAGAGTTACCCACATTTGATATTCTTAGAATAGAAGCTGCTACAAATAACTTTTCTTTGGGTAATAAGATTGGAGAGGGGGGTTTTGGTCCTGTTTACAAGGTAAGCTCCAATCATGTCTTATCGAACGTAATGTAAAATGGACGGCAAAAATCAAACGTTCTTTTACTGGACGATTTTTTTTGTCTTTCCCTTTTTTTTATTTGTGTTGATGATTTTTTTTTTCTCTCTTGTGGACGATCCTGTGCAGGGCAAGCTAGCAAACGGACAAGAGATAGCAGTAAAAAGGCTTTCCACGGAATCTATGCAAGGCATAAAAGAGTTCAAGAACGAGGTTAACTTGATTGCGAAACTTCAACATCGGAACCTCGTTAGACTTCTAGGATGTTGTATTCAGAAACAGGAAACTATATTAATCTACGAATTTATGCCTCACAAAAGCTTAGACTTATTTATTTTCGGTAAGTATTATTGTTGGAACTTTAATTTGTCGATTTTCTTAATTGATTGGATTGTTTGATCATTAGTTGGAACAATATGTGAATTAACTTTCCATTATTGTGGTTTAGATAAAGCACAGAGTACTTTAATCAACTGGGAAAAACGCTTCAAAATCATCATAGGGATCGCTCAAGGACTTCTATATCTTCATAGAGATTCGAGATTACGGATCATTCATAGAGACCTCAAAGCTAGTAACGTTTTACTGGACAGTGCTATGAACCCCAAAATTTCAGATTTTGGTATGGCTAAAACTTTTGGAGGAGATCAAATGGAAGGAAATACGGATAGAGTGGTCGGAACCTAGTAAGTATCAAAAAATGCATCTCATCTGGTCAAGACATCTCTTTCAAATGTTAACTTAGCTAGTATGTTTGATGGTTTCTTGTATATAGCGGTTATATGTCTCCGGAGTATGCAATAGATGGGCTCTTCTCGGTGAAATCTGATGTTTATAGCTTTGGAGTTTTGATAATAGAGATAGCGAGTGGAAGGAGAAACAGAGGATTTGAGCATCACGACCATGATCTCAACCTTTTAGGACATGTAAGTACATAAATTTACATATATTTTCCAGTATGTAAGGATTGAATGTTAGTTAAGTTTTAAGTTTCACTGACTTGTTTAGGCATGGAAACTGTGGAATGAAGGCAAGGCCTTGAAATTAATTGACACGTCAATGGAGGATCCTTTACCAGAAGCAGTACTTAGATGTATCCATGTTGGATTATTGTGTGTGCAACAACGCCCAGAAGACAGACCGAACATGGCATATGTGGTTTTGATGTTAACTAGTGACACTGTTAGTTTGCCCGAACCTAAACAGCCTGGTTTCTACTATGAAAGAAGTCTTGTTAATGTGGATTCGTCAGAGAAAAGGTTATCGTCTAATGAGGAAACCATCTCAAGTATACAAGGTAGATAGGAACGATTTAAAAGCTTACAGATCATAGTTTCTTGCAAGAGCTTGCATATAATTATGAACCTCATAGTAATATACTACAAAAATGAAGATGAATTTGTCAGTGGATTAATAGCAATCGGGATTGTTTGTGAAGTGTGTTAGGTTACGGCTCAAAATATGGGAAGTCGTTCGAACGGCAGAGTTTGCGTTGAAGTCGTTCGAACGAGTCATGAATACTTCGAACGAATCTATTTGTTTATTTCTAAATTCGCTTTGAATGAGATTTAATCAAAAGCGATGGTTTATCTCGTGATGCGTACTTCGGAGATGACCTAATGGAAAGTCTAAATATAGAGTGTAAGTTAAAAGGAAAGAGTTAGAGAGAGAAAATGGAGAAATCGAAGGGTGATAATATATTCGTCGTGCTTGTCGGGGGGTGGTTTTGATCTTTTAAAGGGTTCCACCTAAATTAAACCTTGTGTATGCGATTATTGTCTTTGTTTGAATTCTCTGTGGTTAGAGTTGGATCTTAAGTTGCTGCTAAATTGTATTGTGCTTCCGCGTTGCAATTTGCCCCCTCGGTTTCCCAACAAAGTGTACCACCATTTTTCGCAGGAAATTTAACTATGTATACTGGTATGTTGTGATGTTTTTTTAATGAATATGTTTCAAACATGGTTAAACTAACTCCGCGGAAATTCTAAGAATTGTCTGAAAACCATACCTTCTGACTAGTATATCACAACATACCGTAATCTGAAAATTGATATTTACATATGAACTATGAAGGACAAACATTAAGCTCATATACGCTAATCAGGTAATCTCCAACAATATTAGCATTAATCGGTCGTCGTCTCAGATTGCTAAGAGATTGGCCCTCTTTAATCAGCTCCCATAGCCCACCAACATGTTGTTTCTCAGTCATTGTCGAACTAATTGCACCACCAGCTGCAACAGCATGAGTAATGAAAGCGTGCCTGGTGGCATTCACAGCAACTATAAGTCTACGATTCAGTTTGGATACATCATATACCACAATTGCTTAATTGCCCTCGAGTGGTAAGCAGATGCGGATCAATGCAAACTTTCTACGAACTACTATCTCAAATCTGCAATCTGTTTACTGTTGCTAGTAATCCTTCAAAATGCTTGGCCAGTTTCACGTCTTCTCCTACATGGTTCATTCAATAAGTTAGCCTTCCTGTACCTTCGGGATAACTAGACACAGTCAACTAATGATCTTGTCTGAAAAACTCAGTTGGTGAATGATTCTTTCCATGGCAATTGAGACATGATAACCTTGAGCTATAGCAGCCAATATTATATACAGGGCCGCATTGAAGGCAGGTGAGCAATCAAAAAGCCATTACTCACCCATTCTTTAGCAATCAAAAAGCCATTCTAACCTTAATCAATCCCTTCTCTCTCCTACTTAAAAAAAGAGAAAAAAGAACACTCTCCGTAGCTCCTCTAATTCTACTCTAGCTTAAAGAATTTGCAAAGGTAAGACAATTACATTATTTAGGTTAAAACCCATATTTGTTTATTTCTTATATAAGACGAGTGAATTTGCATGATTTTAACCTATTATGGAAGCATAACAAATTATTGTGTTTCTATTGCATAGATTCTTTTATAAACTTCAAACTTAATATAATTATTCTATTGTTTATTAATATAATACAATTGATAGAATTAGAATATTGCATATGTTTTGAATATGGCAATGAAGAAGATTTTGAAGAATTAGTAGATGATATAGAAACAGATAAAGAAATAACTATGGCTGATCATATCGATGGAGTGGAAGAAGCTACAAAACTACTTACAGATCATAAAATACCAGTTCTTGGGATGGAGTTTATGTCAGATGAAGAGGCATATCAATGTTACAACTTTTATGAACGATTTGTGGAATTTAGTATTAGAAAAAATCAAGTTAAACGAAGTAGAGTTGATAAGAAAATCCTTCAAAGAGAGTTTTGTTGTTCCAAGGAGGGTACATACAAGAAGAAATTAACTCCAAAGAATAAAATAAGAGAAAGAAGGTGTGATTGTCATGCTATGCTTACGATTAAAATAAATAATAAAGGTATATATCATGTAACGAGATTCGCAGAAGAATATAACCATGAGCTAGTTGATGCATCAAGTGTGCATTTACAGAGATCTCAACGACATATAACGACTGCACAAGCCATATTGATCATTCAGATGAGGGCTGCAAGAATTACTGGTGGACTGATATTTCATTATATGTGAGAGGAAGCAGAAGGTGCTTAAAATCTCAACATTTTTAAGTCGAATTGTGATAACTTGCTTATGAGAAAACGTACTGAATTTTTAGGGAAAAGTGATGCATTGTGTCTTCTTGAATACTTCAAAAAGAAGAGAGATACCAACCAACTTTTCTTCAATTCGAACGAATGAAGATAACGAGATAACCGATATGCTTTAGGCTAATGTTAAATCAAGAAGCGACTACAGTTTTTTTGGAGATGTTGTATCCTTTGATACAATTTATATGACAAACAAGTACAATATGAAATACGCTCCAATAATTGTTGGGAATACATACAATAATTATGATCTATAACTCAACATGTAAAAGGGATTATACTAACCTCTTTTCATGCTCTTTGGAAAATCACTTGTTCTTGAGTGGAGTCTTCCCTTGGATTGGCTGCATACCTCAATTGGGATGGTTTTCTGTGTTGTAGCCTCCAAGAGGGACTTTCTCTCTATTTAACCTGATAGATTTAGAGTGGTCTTCCCATTATACCCTCAAACCCTAATAAAGAGTAACACTAGGTCCCACCTACATTAACTTGATATAACAATTGGGCACAACCAATAACACTTATACGACCTATTAACATGTGTGCTCATGAACCTAAAGAGTAGTGCCGGTATAGATGGAAAATCCAACAATCTCCCACCCGGCGCTAACTTGATTTTAAGAAAAATATTTTTAGCCTGATTCACTATTTTTTATGAAAAACGGATGGCCATCTTTTGTTTTTTAAAACCACACATGATAATTTGTCGAAGGCAATGTTACATCGAACTTAACTGTCACTCTACGACTACAAAGATGGCTAACACGGTTCACAAAAAAAATTTGGTCAAGCCTTTGAGCACATGCCTAATTCATATCGTGGACATCAGGCTAGCAACCTCAATAGCTTTCAAGTGTAATTTTTTTACTGGTAGAGTTTAACGTGTGAATGACAAATGTATACCTTAATAATGTGTTAGTACATTTCCATTAGTGTCATGTAAGATGTGTTTACCAGACACAGGTCATTTCAATACTTAGACAAGCCGTCATGCGAAGACCATCACTCATACTGAAATGAAAGCCAAAGGATGTGAAGCCTACCTATATCCAGCCCAAGCAAACTTGAAAAACCTTTCAGTATTCTGTATTGGCACTTGATACTTAGACAACCGTCATGTGATGAAATCACTCATATCTAAAACTTTATTACAATTATATAATTTTAACTGAATATATGCACATATAACAACGGATCCAAATATAATAACAGCTAAATAATCAAAATCAAATCTGAATGTCGACCAAAGTAATAATCGGGAATAACTCCCACATGGATAAAGAATCCTAGCGCAGTAACAGTACCTAAAATAAAGCAATAACTACTCCCACGTAAAAGAGCGATCCTCAAAGAGACTCTAGGAAAATCTGAGTCAGAGTAGCCCAAAACCATAAGCTCATCCGATCTCTTATAAACCAATTTGTAATCTCTTGTTCTTTTTAAATGGTGAAGAACCTTCTTGGTTGCCTGTCAGTGAATAATAGAAGGGTTATGATGGTACCTTCATAACATCCCAACAACAAAACTAATGTTGGGTCTCATACATATCATGCCATAGGCTTTTGTCTGATGAATAAATCGGACGTCACTGCTAGCGAGTAAAATATCATTGACGTACAAACCATAAATGTAGAATGTCTCCCACTCTGATTGAGATATATACAACGATCCATTTGCATTCAATTGCCTTAGATCCTTTAAGTAAATGTGTTAACTCCCACAGAGAGTTGTGAGACATAGAATTCATCTCTTCCGTAATGACATAACGCCACTGATCTGCAAAATAACTAGCCATAGCTAAACTAAAAGATACTAGATCCTCAAAATTAAATAATTCCCCTTCAACTGAATAAAGATGATAACCTGAAGAAATGGCTGAACAAGTCTTTCTAGGGGATCTCTGAGTAGGAGCTAGAGACTAGGCTAGAAGTGGAACGACGGGAAACTGAACATGAGCGGGTGGAGGAAAAATCTAAGGGAGAACTGGTGGTACGACAGGATCTGGAATAAGGTCTGGAATCGTACTCGTCACAGTGTCAATATCAGATAAGCGCGGAAGTATAACAATAAAACTGAACAATCTCCATGGGTCGAGAAGGACAATAAAACCTGAATCCTTTCGATCTATCTGTTAAACCAATGAAGAAACAACTAACAGTTCTTGTATCTAACTTTTCAATATTTGGGTTAAACAATTTTGCCTATACGGGACAACTCCAAACATGCAAGTTATTAAGGCTATGATTTCTCCCAGTCCATAGATGATCCAGAAGTAGTGTATTGGGCTACAATACCCTGATCCAGCAAATACTGATAGAATGGTTCCAAAAGTTGACCGTCTTGATCGATCTTATCATAATACTCGCCTCCTCGATCTGTCCAGACAACCTTGATCTTTCGATCTAACTGTTTCTGAAGCTCTAATGGGAAAGACTTAAAATGAATTGTTAAGAGATAGATGGTATAACCCATCAACTAGTAAACCAAAACCAATATGGAATCATGATGAATAATGTCAAAACCACCATGTCTAAAATTAAAAAAATAACTTAAAAGAGTACAACCGATAAACTAAAACCAGAGATCGTCTTATCGAAGGAACATAAAAGGTGCATGTCAAATCTAAAATAATACATGTTTAAAACCAAGCGAAAAAAATGGCAACGAACTCAATAAGAAGGCGTCTAGCATCTCTCGAGAAACCTGCTCCTCAGGCCTTGCCAACCGGCTGCTGATGAACTCCTGTTGAGAATTTAAAATGTGAACAGTTGCCCCAGAATGTAACCACCAAGAGTTGGTGGGAACATCAACCAAATTGGATTCAAAACAAATATAAATGTGTGAGCGCACATTTCCAATGTCGTCACACTTCTGCGATAAAAGCTTAAATAAGTTACTGTACTGCCTTCCCTTGACGAAACCCTCGAACTGTTCCTTAAAGGCATCTAACAGTTTCAGAGAGTAGTTAGAGTCCGTCAAGGTCTCAATATTAGTCAGTTGGTTCTGGATCATAGGGTCCATAGCTGCATGAACCAAAGACTTATTTTAGGAGGTGCAAAAATTAAATTTTATGCACGTTTAACTTGATCTATAAAAGATCTATAACTTGATGTTTATAATCTCGATCCTACCTGGGGTTGGGATGGTCGAGTCAGAGTGTATATGATATTTATGGTATTGATTATTCACTCTGCGGGTACAGCTATGTATCATCAAATCCCTCTTTTGGGTGGTGATTTGACATACATTGCCCCCCTAGTTGATGATCACTCACGCTCAAGACTAGACTGGCCACATATAGTTTGACTCGAGACATTTCCTCACTTTTGGGCCGAAGGTTATCCTCATCTCCCTGTACCGTGTAGCCAATCTTAACCCACTAATTAATTAAAAGTTTCTTAGCCTCCTTTGGGTGGTCTAATTATTTCAAGTTTAATTAGTGCATAGTAGTCTTAATAAGACTTTACGAGATAGTTTCAAAATTAGGAGAAATGTTCAACTCCATGGACAAAACTCCTTTGGGTGTATTTGCCCATTTTATGTCCCGTCTGCCTAACGACTACTTGATCTCACTTAAACCCCATTGGAGATCCTTGGGCATCAACGACCTATATCCATTAATGATATATTTTGGCTCATGCCAAATTTCTTTATCCAATTGGTGTATGATTATATAATCAATAATGAATTTGTGAAAAACTATTATGTGCCTTAATATTGTATGAAGTAACCCACTAATCCTTAAGGACTTAGATTGGATATATGTGTAAATATGATAGTCCAGGTACCCATTATATGCACATATAATTATCTTGCTAAATCAAAGTTGGGTATAGACTTAGCTAATGATACCAAGATAACTCAATAAAACTTATAAATCCAGAGGAACACCAAAATTCAAGCACGCACAATGTTGGATATCCAAAAATCACAAACCAACACTGAAAACAACAATGTTACCATGGATGATGCGACCGTAAGAATATCGCTTGTATTTTGTCTGTAGATAGTGATCAGTATACAGTTCTATATATTACTCTAAATATACAGACATTCGACCATCTCCTATGAATACATCATAACATGTTGATAAATCCCAATGTTATATGCTATATAACAATATATGAGCTCCTACAGATATCGGACTATCATATCGGTTATGTTGTACAATGTAGCCAATATATAACAAAAACCAGAAATTCAACATGGTCATAAGCACAACAATAAGTAAGAACATAAATCAATACAAAAAAATTGCATATTTCATAACATAAGACCAAAACCTATATAAACAGCACATCGAGAACAACAACATTAGTGATTTCCCCTCAAATCCAAACTGAATCAGCCAACATAAAACATCAACACTCCCCCATCTCAACTAAGAATTGAAGGAAACTCTAAAAGGATCACGATTTATGCCAAACCCCAAAACCACTTTTTAATGGCTGTTACACAAATCTATCAGAATTCCTCTAAAAGGGTCTCTTCAAACTCATCAAAAAACCTACAAATTCATAGCTGCAACCCCAAACGAAATACACAGCGACCGGCATAAGTGCCTTAAGCGTGTGAATAAATCACAGAGAGACTAGCACAACAAAGAGAATCACAATAAATGACACAAACATCTGGACAGAGCAATCAAGCACAAAACCCCCTAAAATTCGTTTTATTCTTCAAAAGTAACTATCTAAGTAAACGCAAGTAAATTTCAACAGTCCGGCCAGATCAAAAATTGAGTATGGAGAGAGAAGATTTGAATTGAAACTTAGGGTTTCAAAACCCATAATCAGATAAATTGAAGCTTAGGGTTTCAAAACCCATAATCATATCACTCAAATCTTAACCCAAATCGCAGCCAACACCTCGCCTTCTTCATTTTGGAGAAGCCAATCACACCACGAAACTAAGAATATCATTATTAAGATGAGATGCAATACCAATAAGGAAGGATTAACAAGAGGATTCATCACCCAAAAAGGATTTCCCCAATCACCTGAAAATCAACCAATACCCTCTTCATAAAATAATGTAGAAACCCTTTGATATCTTCTGGAATCTATTTAGAAAAACCCTTTGCATACAAGTTTTGAGAGGATAAATTTAGTCTGATTTGGTGCAATGGGGGAGAGAGGAACCGGAGGATAATGTTTTAGTCGTCAAGGAGAGAGAGAAACTCGGTAAACAAGAACTTTTAAAAAATAAAATGACCTGTCCTTCTCGTGAAAAGAGAACCAGAAATAGTACTAAAGTAACGAAACAAAACCATTAAAGTATAGAGAAAAACAAGGTTCTGACAACAATTTCATTTCTTGCTCTTCTAACACGTCAATAATTAATCATAGTATTTTGTATCATGGCGACTGATACCAATTGTTGGGAATACATACAATAACTATGATCTATAACTCAACATGTAAAAGGGATTATACTAACCTCTTTTCCTATTCTCTGGAAAATTACCTGTTCTTGAGTGGAGTCTTCCTTTGGATTGGTTGCAGACCTTAATGGGATGGTTTTCTGTGTTGTAGCCTCCAAGAGGGACTTCCTCTTTATTTAACCTAATACAGTTAGAGTGGTCTTCCTATTATACCCTCAAATCCTAATAAAGAGTAACACTAGGTCCCACCTACCTTAACTTGATATAATAATTGGACACAACAAATAACACCTATACGACCTATTAACATGTATGCTCGTGAACCTGAAGAGTAGTAACGGTATAGATGGAAAATCCAACAATAATTGGTGTCAATAACCACTCTCAGACTTTACTATTTGGATGTGTTTTACACAAAAATGAAATAATTGAGGCTTTTGTATGGTTCTTTCGAAATCTTCTGGAAGCAATGGGAGGCAAGCATCCAAGAGTGATATTTATCGATCAAGCAATAAAAATAACAAATGCAATCAAACAAGTACTTCCAGAGACTCACCATAGGTTATGCATTTGACACATCTATTAAAATACGGCGAATCAAATTTCCTATATTTTCAAAAAACACAGCTTATTTGCGCAAAACTCTAATAAATGTGTTTATGAACCTGAATCTGTTGAAGAATTTAAAGATATGTGACATGCAATTATTTATAAATATTAGCAGAGCGAAAATGATTGGTTGCATGGTATATATCGTTTACGAGAAAAGTGGATCAAGTTAATGGTAGAGAATATTTTTGTGCGGGTATGACCGCCACTCAAAGAAGTGAAAGCATGAACAAATTTCTGAAAGACTTTTTCACAAGAGAACTTATTATTCGACAACTGGTAGAACAATACGATTTAGTAATGGCCGATAGAGTTGAGGAAGAAAGGAAGGCAAATAATCATACAAAGGCAAAATAATGTTATACTTTTATTTGAATGGGGGGTTGAGCGTGTAGCTTCAAAAATATATAACGCAAAAATATTTGAAAAATTTAAGCAAGAATTGGTCTGTGTTTTTGATTTAAAGTTGGTATCTAATGAGGATGATGGTATCACATACTTGATAAGAATAGAGGTAACTAATCTCTCTTATGTTATAAAAAACCACTCCCTGAACAATCTACTATGTTAATCAAAAGGGTTACAACGATCTCTCCAAGCTTCTCAAGCTTTGATGAAGTCTCTCAAATTCTAGGTCTAGAATTAAACTCGCACGGAAAAAATTGGTTAACAAAATAACCTAAGTCCTTTTTATATTCTAGAGGACTAAATACAAGTAGAACAAATCTCGAGGCAAAACTCAACGTCTCAGAATAACTTACAAGGGCAACCAGGCAAATCTTGTTCAAACGAGATACAGAGGCGTTCGAGCGACTTTGGCGATTAAGGTCAAAACCCTAGAAAGTGTTCGGGCCGTTTGAACGAAATCCCATCTCATTCGAAGGACTTCATCGGTCCTTGAATTCAAAACGTAACATTTGACAATCTCGTTCGAGCGAACTCTAATCTCGTTTGAACGACTTCAACCTGCTTTAAACTCTTCTTTAGCAACTCGAACAAAACCAGCTCGAGTCTTCAAGCAACATAACCAGTTCAAACTCTAGGTAACTTAATCAGTTCTAATCTTCAGGATACTTAACCAGCTCGAACTTCTGGCGATCTTAACCAGTTTAAATCTGAACATTGAAAATATTATTTTCAATCCGTCTTCAATCCTTGAACTGAAACAGCTCGAACTAAAACAAGCTCAAACATAAATTGAGTTCATACCTTAACAATCTCCCACTTGAAATTGAATCCATCATAACCCATCTCCAGATCTCCAAATGAATTGCTTGAACTACCTAGACCTTCAATCTTGAAGACCCACAGAAGTTGTACATGTTATCAACTTCTGAAAAGTCACCACCTTCGTAAACATATCGGTTGGATTCACATCAGTATGAATCTTAACGAGCTTCAACACACCCTCCTCCAAGAGCGAGCAAATATAATAATATCAAATATCAATGTGTTTGGTCCTAGAGTGAAAAGCCGAATTCTTCACAAAGTGCACAGCGCTTTGACTATCACTATACAGCTTAGGAGAATATTATTCTTTACCGAGCTCTTTCATCAACCCTTTAAGCCAAACCATATCTTTGCAAGCTTCTGTAGCTGTAACATATTATGCCTTCGTCGTCGACAAAGCTAGAATCTTTTGTAGCCTAGAAACCCATGTAACTGCACCGCTTCCTAATATAAAAATGATACCACTAGTGCTCTTCCATCTATCCATGTTACCCACCATTTCAGAATCAATAAAACCTTGTAAGAAAATTTGAGAACCCCATAACATAATGGCATATCTTGAGTCCCCTTTAGATACCTCAGTATCCATTTCACAGCTCTCCAATGCGCCTTGCCTGGATTACTCATATACCTACTAACAACTTTCACTACTTGGGCAATATTCGGTCTCGTACATATCATAGCGTACATTAGGCTACTAACCGCAGATTAATAAGAAACTTTCCGCATCTCATCGCGACCCTTCTGCGTCTTCGGAAAACAATCCTTTGATAATTTGAAGTGACCTCCCAATGGTGTACTGACAACTTTTGAACCATCCATATTAAAATGCTTAAGTACTTTGCCGATGTACTCAGCTTGAGATAGCTTCAATTCTCTTTTCTTTCTGTCCCTTATAACACGCATGCCAAGAACTTGCTTCGCCGTACCCAAGTCCTTCATTGAAAACTCCCAGAATAATTATTCCTTTAGCTTAACAATTTTTCCCATGTCGGCACTTGCAACCAACATATCATCTACATACAGAAGTAGAATGATATATGAGTTCCCCGTATTCTTAATAAAATAACAGTGATCGGCATTGCACTTCGAATAGCCATTTCTGGACATAAACTCTTCGAACATCGAATACCACTGTCTCGGCGCATGTTCCAAACCATATAAGCTCTTCATGAGCCTACACACAAGATCCTATTTCCCTTTTACAGAGTACCCTTCTGGCTGCTTCATATAAATCTCTTCATCGAGGTTAAGGTGAAGAAATGCGGTCTTGACATCTAGTTGCTCAATATGCAAATCTTCAACTACAACTATATTCATCACAACCTGAATTGTAGACATCTTTACAACAGGAGAAAATATCTCGCCGAAATCCACACCTTCTTTCTATTGAAAGCCTTTTACCACAAGTCTAGCCTTGAATCTCCTTGAACTGTCAGATTCATGTTTTAGTCTGTATACCCACTTGTTGTGCAATGCTCTCTTCCCTTTTGGTAATCAAACTAAATCCCAAGTTTGATTTACTAATAATGACTGCATCTCATCATCCATAGCAAGCTCCCACTTGCTCTTGGCTTCTACATCTAAGGCCTCGTTGAAACTTTTAGGTTCACCACCATCTGTAAGTAACAAGTGATTTAAAGAATTTACGTACCTTGCCGAAATTCTTACAACTCTCGGCTCCTTTTGAAGTGCTATTGGAATGTCTAAAACATTAGGTTCCTCGTTCTGATTCGGTGCATCGGACTCAACAACGACTTCTTCATCATCCTCTGGAGTGGGTTTATCATCTTCAATGTCGACACTTTCCGCTTCTTCACCTCGAATCCTTTTCATAGGTACTTTAAAGTCTTTATATAAGACATCCTCATTGAATGTAACATTACAGCTCTGGATAACTTTCCGATTCTTCGCATCCCAAAACTGGTACCCAAACTCATCACCACCGTATCCAATGAAAACACACTTTATTGACTTTGGATCTAACTTGGTCCTTGTATCTGAATTATCAAGCATATATGAGGTACAATTGAAAATATGCAAGTAATTAAGGTTTACCTCTTTACTAATCCATGCTTCTTCAGGAATTCCAAAGTCCAAAGCCACTGAAGGCCCTCTATTAATCAATGACACCACCATACTAACCGCATCTGCCAAAAAACACTTTGGCAATCCAGCGTTGAGTCTCATACTTCTCGCTCTTTCATTTAATGTTTGGTTCATGCATTCTGCAACGCCATTTTGTTGCGGTATTTCGGGAATAGTTTTCTGTCTCCTAATCTCGTTTGATGCGCAAAAGTCTTCAAGCTTATCACTACAGTATTCGCCCCCGTTATCCGACTTGAGGCACTTCAGTTTCAAACCGGTTTTATTTTCAATTAGAGCCCTCCACCTCTTGAATTTATCGAACACATCTGACTTGTTCTTCACGAAGTAGACCCAATGATTATGAGTAACATCAGCGATAAAAGTAACGTAATAATGAGAGCCACCAGGAGAAGATACCTTGGTTGGCCCCCAAACATCCGTGTGTACAAGATCCATCTTTCCAGGTTTCCTTGATCTTCCAGATAATTTGAAACTGACCTTCTACTTCGCAAGAACACACTCTTCACAAAACTTGAGATCAACTTCTGTAAGACCCTTTAGTTTTCCCTTTGTTACCATTATCTTCATCCCCTTCTCACTCATGTGATCGAGCCGTTTATGCCACGTACTTGTATCAATCCCCAGAGTGGCTGTACAAATAGTAGAAATTGTACTTTGCGTTATATACAACGTTCCTTATCGCAAGCCTCGAGTTACCAACACAGCTCCCTTTGTAACCTTCCAGAAGGTCACACCAAAGGTACTCATATAACCGCCATCATCCGCCAATTTGTTAACTGATATAAAGTTGCGCCCTAATTTAGGTACAAGTCACACATTTTGTAAAACCAATGTTCCCCCTGAAGGCAACAATAACCCAGCGTTTCCCTTCCCAGTAATATTGCGTGCACTCTTATCTGCAAGAAAAACCGTACCAAAGTCGCCTTTGACAATATTATTAAGAAAACCTACGTTCGCAGTAGTATGGAAGGAAGCGCCCGAATCAACAATCCAAGATTCGTTAACATCGTCACACGATAGTAGCAGAGCCTCATCAGAACTAACCTCCTTAGTAAAGTTTATTGTATCTTTATCTTCATCATCAATCTTTTTAGAATAAGAAGAGTTACAATCTCGCCTGAAGTGACCCTTCTTTCCACAGGTCCAATATGCACCGGGCGGCTTAGACTTCCCTCTTTACTATGATAGACCCCTTCCAAATTTTGGCCATTTTCTGTAAGGACTCCCTCTTTTCTCGATATTCAACATACTGTTGTTTGAACTCAAAGAGGGTTTAGATGTTTTACGCTTATTCTCTTAAGTCATAATCAATGAGACTATAGTGTCAAATTTGATGTCTTCCTTCCCTGATGAGTTGCTCACAGCTGCAATAAATTCTTCCTAGCTCTCAGGTATCTGCCCCAACAGAGCCCGCGTTCTCACCTTCTCGAAAAAAGTGATTTTAACGGATTCTAGTTGAGCATGTATGGTATTGAACTCACTTATATGAGCCTGGACACTACCATTGTCCTTCATCTTTAAAGTAAATAAGCGTCGTAAAAGGTGTACCTTGTTTGCCCCGGACGGTTCCAAGTACATAGCGGACAACGACTCCATCAAACCCTTCGTAGTCGTAACTTTGGAGATCATGTGTAGAATCTGAGATGACAGCGCTAACCTCACGGTTCCAAGCGCTTTGTGATCCAATTGCGCCTACTTAGTAGCATCAAAATCTACTGGCTTCATCTTAACTCCACTTAGTGGTAAATCAAGATCCTTCTGATAGAGGTAATCTTCTATCTGTATCTTCTACACTCTAAAATTCAATCCATTAAACTTTGTGATCTTCAACCTCTCCTAATCGGCCATCGCTCTTCACCACACAAGCCTTAACACTCGCTCTGACACCAATTGATAAGATTAGAGGTAGCTAATCTCTCGTCTTCTACAAGAATAATACGCGGAATATGCCAATAAACCGGACTGAAAAACACAGAATAATAAAGAATTAAAGAATTCCTAGAGGAGGGAAGTGGAAAACCCTTATGGATAAAAAATCACTTCTCGAACAATCCATTATGTTAATCAAACGGGTTACAACGATCTCTCCAAGATTCTCAAACTTTGATGGAGTCTCTCAAATTCTAGGTCAAGAATTAAACTCACATGGAAAAGATTGGCTAACAAAATAACCTTAGTTCTCTTTATATACTAGAGGACTAAATACAAGTAGAATGGATCTCGAGGCAAAACTCAACTTCTCAGAAGATCTTACGAGGGCAACCAGGCAAATCTCGCTCGAACGAGATACAGAGGCGTTCGAACAACTTTAGCGATTAAGGTTGAAACCCTAGAAAGTGTACAGGTCGTTCGAAAGATATCCCATCTCGTTCGAACGAATTCATCGGTCTTTGAATTCAAAATGTAACATTTGACAATCTCGTTCGAATGAACTCCAATCTCATTCGAAACGACTTCGACCTATTTTGAACTCTTCTTCAGCAACTCGAACAGAACCAGCTCGAGTCTTCAGGCAACATAACCAGTTCGAACTCTGGGTAACTTAACCAGTTCGAATCTGAGCATTTGAAATCTCATTTTCAATCCGTCTTTAATCCTTGAACTAAAACATCTCGAACTAAAATGACCTCAAACATAATTTGAGTTCATACCTTAGCAATACTTGTATAGTGCATTTAAATTGGGGAATTTTGCAAGAAGTTGTTCTCTTAGTTATCCTATATTGGAGGGGCTAGTGAGTTGCTGCTGTAAGATGTTTGAATTTCATGGGTACCTTTGTTCACATGCTTCAAAACTATTTTAAGAGTATGAGGTGACCAACTTATCATCAAGATACTACTTGAAAAGATAGCGAGTGGATGTTATAGAAGAAATTATATGTGATTCTCGCAGAGACGTCATTATAACTGATTATCAACCAAGTTTTACTGCTCAGTGTAGTGAGTTATCTCACATTGCACAGTACGTTGTATCCAATGCAGTGAGAAGTGATGTACTGTATCCTTCAGTTATAGCTCAATTGATGAAAATAAAATCAAGTGTAGATTCTCATATCATTTCAGAAAAAGAGTCTTAGGGAACATCGTAAGTTACAAGTAATATAAATACCAACAATCGTATTGAAGAATAAGAAAATCCAACTCAAAGTGTCATTTATCGAGACCCTAAAATCAAGGGAAACAAGAATCAACAGAAAAATAGACTTAGAAGTTCGTTGGAAAAAAATAATGCGAAAAAGACGAAGGTTCTTTCGAAACAATTAAAAACAACTATTGGTTAGTAAACTTTTGTTACTTTTTATTTTTATACTATCCCGTATCTAATATTTATCACTTGCTTTTAATATAGATGAAAGCAACCCAAATATCGTCAATAATCCACACATAGAGATTGATATAAGAGGGCAAAGGAATGTAAGTACTCAGCCGATGAGGGTATGTATTAAAGTTATAATGAATTATATTGCGATTATCTTTTCTAAAGTATATTCACTAATTTACTATGATATTGGGTTTGTATTGACTTGTTCGATCATAGGAATTAACAAGTTTATAGAATCAGGGATATTATTAACCACCTATTGGTTAGTATAAATTATATTTACTCATAATTTGTATATTATCCATAATCTAATGTTTGTCTGTTACACATAATTCAAAAGAAAACAACCATATAGTAACTAGAATAACCAACACGTGTTGCTTGATATAAGAGCGCATGCAACTGTAATGTCGCCGATGGGGGTTTGAATTAAACATGTAGTTATATTTTTATAATTATTGCTTGAGTTTATTCTAAGAATTGTCATTGTAAGAGCCTAATTTCGTATCTTGAACTTAGTATCTCGCATCAAAGATAATCAGAGCGCTAGCAAGTAATCACTAACACAAGATTTAACGTGGAAAACCTTTGAATAGGTTAAAAACCACGACTTCTCTTGAGGATTTTAGAAAGAGAGATATTATTGATGATGGCTAGCTATTTCAAAGAATGTTCTAGATAGTTCTGTGTAGAATTTCCTATCCTTAATCTGTAGTTCTTTGATTCTATTTATAGGTCTTATAATATGACCATTTGACGACCATTATTACTTTTAATGATGAACGTTATAATATGATTTTGATGAATCTTTGAACTGATTGCGTAACGGTCTGATCCTTCTATTTTGTAACAACTTCTTTAATGACTCTGAGTGTTCGTTGAATCGAGTTGTTGGAGTGGAGGTCGATATATAGGCTTAGGTGTAGGCTTAGGTCGAGAATGATAAATAAGCCCTTCTTTGTAACTGCTCTATAATGTGCCACGTGATCGTATGTTGACGAGGTCAAGTAAATGTATGATGGCCGAAACTGTGACTTGAGCTCGAGATTTGGAATAGGCCCTTACAGTCATGATATTGGGTTTATTAACTTCACAGGAATTCACAAGTTTGCTGAATCAGGGATATTATGAAGCACCTTCTAGTATAATTGGTGGTTATCCTCATTCTAATATAATTATAACATCTAATGAAGTTAATCGTTATAGTATGGTTCCTATTCGATCATTAATTCCTGATTACAGGGTCACACCATTTTCAAAGGCCACACAAACATACCATGCTGGTCTCAATAAATTGATTGCAATAATAATAATAATAATATTTTATAATAAACAATTTATCTACAGGAATCAAATGAGGCAACACAAGAGTCGAGAGCCCCAACTCGTAAGTTAAGCCTTAATCATGTTTGAAGATCCAATTTCCAGGTTAGTTAATTCTCCTTAGATTTATCATCTAATGCATCTCAAATTTTTCTAATTTGTCACTTGTACATTGATAGTGACGATTCTCGAGATTAATGATGACTGAGGTTGGCATAATGTTCGAAACAAAGATACAAGTCAACGAGAATATTATAGAGTTTTATGCATGTTTTATAAGACCATTTTTATTTATTATATAGCCTTCTTAAATTGTTTTATGGAATTGCCAAGAAAATTTCATTTATTTTTTAAGCATGTAGAAGTATAATTGTGATGTTTAATTTTGGTTGGCATTTATGTTGAACTTTGATTTGAGATCTATGTTTTTAAATGTTTTAAATATATGTTTTAATGACCATGGTTGCTTTATACTTACCTATAAAATTACTTGTGTACATATATGCAATATTTATATTATCTAAAAAATTTGTGTTGTGGAGCTATGTATTGTATGTATTCCAAGGTTTTTTTTTTTCATTTACACTTCTACGGAGAACTAGAATATGTTTCGTATGTTACTAAGCCTTTGTGGAGTAGGGTGGTAGAGAGAGGATTACTGTGGTAGAGAGGGAGTACACTACACAAATTCAAAGATGAGAGAGTAAAAGAAATAGAAAAAATGAAACTAGGTAGGAGAAAAAGGAGCAAAATAGAAGGTAATTTTTATTTTTTAATAAGTGGTTTTAGGTTTAAAAAAAGGCCACTTGTCATACTCCTATTGGTGCAGGAGCGTTTGGAGCAAAGATGGGAAGGAACAAAAATGCATTCAACCTCGCGCAAAATACAATTAGAATTGCAGATGATGCATTTAGAGATCATGATATATATTAAGTGTTAGCCTCATTTTTTGAAATTTGGACTGAAGGTTTTCATTCAGCTGTTATGGGTTTAACGTGAGGCTCCAAACGTTACTTGATAAGTAGAATGCACTTTCCCTCCTCCAGAACATATATAGCGCCAATTAACCTCTGCGATTATTGAAGGCTATTATCTTACATAAAGTGGTTATCGCATGAAGAAGTACGTATTTTGTTATGCGTGGACCAATCGTTCTCGAGCAAGGATTCGCCTACACTCCCTTTTAGCTACACTCAAAAGTAGCCATACACCTGTCTCTCACATAAGAAAAAAAATCATATGACGTGAGAAGAAATTCAAATTGTGACCTCTCTCCTCTATTGTACTCTGCCCTCTCAAATCAGTCTCTCTCCCTCAACTCTAACTCTCTCTCCCTCTTTCTTTCTCTCTCTCTCTCTCAACCACAATAAAAGGTGAGTGATCACCAGTTAAAGCTTTGTTAGTGGTGAATCCATCTCAAATTGCATGCCCTCTCAAATTAGTCTCTCCCACTCTTTCTTGTGTTAATGTCAAATTATTGTGTTAATCGACAATTTTGTTAGTGGTTTTTTAGTATGAAATGCATCCACCACCAACTCATTTGTCGATGCCCATTAATATCGAGAATATGATGGCAGGCAGTAATGTTGACCACCATGTTTTCGATAATATAGTTGTGTGTTTTTATCTCGATAACTGCAAATGACGACACATTATTGTCGATTGCTTTAAAAATATACTCGGTACTCAACAATAAATTGTCAATTTATGCATTGATCAACAATTTATGAAGTGCCAAAATTGTCGATTTATGCATTGATCGACAATTTATGAAGTGCCAAAATTGTCGATCACCATATTTTCGATAATATAACTGCCGATTAATTGATTGAGTTGGTCATGAAGTCTAATAATGACATGTGTATATTTCAAGGAATGAGGAGTAGGGAATGAGGAGCATGAGGAAGACCACATGGAAGAAGAGTTGTGTAATGAAATATCATAATGCATTCTCAATGTAATATTATCTAATTAATTGTTATGGGTTATTAATGAAGGACATGCTGCTATCCATTTAAATGATCTAATGTAATAGTATTTATGTACAAAACAATGGCTTTTTGTGGTTAAATACACTTGGTTGTGTTATATTCTTTCCTGCCACCCATATTGTTGCTTCTAAATAAGTTTTTTGGTGTGTGCCTTATAGATTGCAATTTAGCTATACTTGCCGAACATATTATATTCTTGAAATGTCCACTAGTCGACAATTACTGTAGTGTATACCACCGATTATTTCAATGTGTAGCCTCACCTATTTATTTTCAAGTATACATCTACTCGACAATTTAATAGGTAATATTTGTTCTGGATGTGCATTAGAAAATTCTGAGTAGTACTCTAATTGACAATTGCTTGGCCACAAAATTTAAACTGTGGAGTGACTATTAATCTAGAAATTGTTTACTACCATTGAATCGACATTCGTATATCAATTGATTTATATTGCAAGCATGTAAAGATTATCGATGCCTAATCTGAGTCGACAATTACACAAACTATATCAATCCATATCCACGGCATAGTAGCCATCAAATAAGGAATTAAATGCATTTTTTTTACAAAGGTATCACAGTTAAAAAACATAAGGGGTCCAATAAGGGTGGCAGGAAATAATAGAACACAACCAAGAGTATTTAATAACAAAAAACCATTGTTTTGTACATAAATACTATTACATTAGATCATTCAAATGGATGACAACATGTCCTTCATTAATAAGCCATAACAATTAATTAGATAATATTACATTGATGATGCATTATGATATTTCAATACACAACTCTTCTTCCATATGGTCTTCCTCCTACTCTTCATTCCCTGCTCCTCATTCCCTGAAATATACACATGTCATAATTAGACTTTATTACCAACTTAATCAATTAATCGACAGTTATATTATCGAAAACATGGTGATCGACAATTTTGGCACTTTATAAATTGTCGATCTATGCATAAATCAACAATTTATTGTCGAGTACCGAGTATATTTTTAAAACAATCGACAATAATGTGTCGTCATTTGCAGTTATCAATATAAAAGCACACAGTTATATTATCAAAAATATGGTGATCGACATTACTGTCTGCCATCATATTATCGATATTAATGGGGGCATCAACAAATGAGTTTTGGTGGATGCATTTTATACTAAAAAACCACTAACAAAATTGATGATTAACACAATAATTCGACATTAATTACCAACAAAAGTTACACCCTACTAACCTGTTCATATTTGTTCTTAAATGCATTCTTCAAGGTCACCAATCGTTCTAAAAATCACTGTAAAAATGAGATCCTACTAATCAACAAAGTGCAATTCCCCAACAATCAACCTCCAATTTGGAAGTTCGAACTCAACTTCGATCTATTGTAAAACACAGATCCGAGAAAGAGTTTTAAAGAAAGAGAGAAAAAGAAAGATTGAGAGAGAATGATTTGAGAGGGCAGACTATTTGAGATGGATTCACCACTAACGAAGCTTTAGCTGGTGATCACTCACCTTTTATTATGGTTGACTGAGAGAGAAAGAGATAGAGTGAGAGTTAGAGTTAGAGTTGAGGGAGAGAGACAGAGGAGAAATGTTACAATTTGAATTTCTTCCCACGTCATATGATTTTTTCACTCATGTGAAAGATAGGTGTATGGCTACTTTTAAGTGTAGCAAGAGTGTAGCCAAAAGGGAGTGAAGGCAAATCCTCTCCCATCGTTCTCACCTCATAATATACAATAGTATTGTTCCACCTTATAATATACAATTAGTACTACCCGTGGCTCTCCACGGTAACAATGTCAACGCGCCTTCAGCGTTACCCGTGACTATGTCAACATTCTTTATAAGGTATAAACTAAACTCTAAAGCTCTAAAGCTCTAATGCCTTATGAATATAGAAAACTATATTTATGGGGTTTTCAGTGGGATGCACTGAGCTTTTCCTACCAAAACTTCTTCTCCACTCTTTGTCTATATTGGGGTTCATAAGGACTAACACAGTTGCATACATCTTATAATTTTGCTATAATACTGTGTTTACACAACTATCCAAAGATATGTAAGCATTTGAGTTCCATAATACTCATAAAATACTATGTTTTAGGTCTCCATCTTATTCAGTTTACAGAGGTTGGCACTCCAATCAGATAATGAATAAAACTGTGTTGCTTGCTCTTCTTTTTTGCTAATAAAATTTCTCTTTGCACTTTGGTTTTATATTTTATGTATTATATCAGTTTTGCCCTTCTTTGAAATAAACAGTTAAAGTAGACATTGGACATTAAATATCATGTGAGTAACTCCAAATAAATTCTTACAAAGGCAGAAAGGCTAACTCCAAACTCAGTTTTCCTAAAACACATTCTTTATAAGGTATAAACTAAACTACTAAAACTATAGAAAATATGTACAATAGAAAGAATTTAACATTCTGTTTTTCATTATAAGGTATGAAGTATGAACTAAACTACTAAAACGGTTGAAAGCGAGACATCCTCCATGACAATAACAATGACCCAATAGGATCTGCAGAGGAAACCAGCAGATTGCTATTATCTGAGGCGACGGCATGTGTAATGAGGAAATACTTTTACTCATGTTTACAAAATATAACAATTTTTGTGATTTAAATTTAATTTTCTCCTGTGTTGTGTTTGGTATTCTAAAACTAAACAAAAAATTTGGGTGGACGTAGATGCCGTCAACTTTACTTAGACGGAATTTCAATGTGGACAACCAAGATGATATTTCTTCAATCACTCTAGGCACAGGTTTAAAGTGTAACAATAACAACCCTTACAAGGATAATTCTCCTTTGCCTTTATATGATTGTCCTTCAAATATCCTAGCATTAAGAAGAGGAATCAAGATACGAAAAACATGCCTATCATAGCCGATCTACTAGAAAACAATTTTCAAGTCCCCGAGGATAGAAGCAGATCGCAGAGGACTTTGGGAGGTTCTGAATATAGAAAACTATCTATTTTTGCACGCTACGCACACAAATTAAGTGATGGCACTTTTGCTAAGGAGTGTACACATCAGAACAACATTATCAGCTTTTATGAATATAAAAACTATCTGTTTTTTGCACGCTATGCACAAAAATTTAGTGATGGCACTTTTACTAAGGAGTGTACGCATCATAACAACATTATCAGTTTAATTATTTTGCAATGATATAAAATCTAAGTTTCAGGGAAATAAATCCTGGAATATGATTAGGAACTCAGGTCAGGAAAAATAAAGATGCAGCTCTAAGTAAACTTGTATTCAGCTTTTTGAAGGAAAAAACATACTTGTATCCAGAGGTTGAATACACAAGAAGTAACCACAATTTATTTTCGGTGATAGATCTCAACTGTCTTCTTTCTGCCTCTCTAACAGCAAGTAGCGATGAAATTGATCCTGTATCACATGAAAAATAGAAGAGTTTAGTGTGATGAACTATTTCTAAGAAGTCATCTTTTGATTTTAATTCTATCAAATACTAAAAGCTAAAATATATTAGGGTACATAGTATATATAAAAACTGACAGGAAAAAGAAACTATATAAGGTGAACTATTGGACTCTGTATCAGACTTCAACCCCAAAGTTTTTAAATTAAAAACCACCTTCACATAAAGTTGCATCTTTACATCTTCTTACGACATCATAAAAAGGATCACTTGAGTTGATATCCCAACCATTTTACCAAATCACAATCAAAGTTGCTAATAAGATCTAGAGAAACGATTTGTGAGGATGTTCTCCAGTTCTCCATGGTGAGTATCTTTACCAAAAAGATATCACAGTTCATCCCCATGAGGCTTTAACACATTAACCAATGTAATTTTTTGAAAGAAAATGTTTTCAAAGTATCCTGAACCTTATCCACGGAAGAAATTATAATTCAACAAAATTTAACCTAGCTAATGGTTTGTACATGGAAAATTTAGCAATAATATCTGAAAAATCGGACAACCATAATAAAGAGAAAAAAATATATCTATGTAATGTAATGTAATGTATGCTTCATTCTCTTCAACTCAAATGTTTCTCAATTGTGCTTGCTACTGTCATTTATCCTAGCAGCTAATAAATTTTGACAATTCACTACCTCAGATTGTAGACAGACATTTTCTTTATAGATATATGAGAAAATTTTGGATTTGTTAATCAGTGATTCCTCAGATGAAACCAACGACAACAGTAACAGCAAACCAACAGCAACAGCAATTATAACTCAAATAAGTAAAATCAAAACCCTAGATGCTTAAAGTGTAATGGTAGAGAGAGAGAGAGAGAGAGAGAAGTACCTTAGGAGGCGTTGGTAGGAGGAAGAGACGGCTTTGGGAGATATGAAACCAACAGTAAACAGTAAACCAAAGCAATGACAATTCATAAATAAGCCCCAATATTCACTTTGATTTCACCTAATTTCGAACTCATACTTGATCAATTTGGGAATCGCAGTATAGGTTAGGGTTTACTGCGATTTGGGGATTTCTCCTTGTATCTACCAACCCTCTTAGAACAAACCAAAAAAACCCACCACCAAAGAGTACCCAATTTATAAACCCACCACCAAAGAGTACTCGAAACTTTCACAAACCCAAACCTTAATTTATTATCACCAACTAAATTACGAAAGAGAGGTGGAGAGATGCGAGAGATGGGTTTGGGGAGAGAGGGAAACGTTATGAGAAAGATAAAAGTCGGGATGAAGGATCCATTAGGTAGTGTAGTTTAAGACTAAAGTACCCTTGTACTCTGTTTTGCCTATTTTACCCTTCGTATGTTTAGCCTAAAATAGATCTGATCCGTCGATCTTGCTCTTTCCAACAAATCTCAAAGAAATAACATTAAATCTCAACCCCTCTTTATCTTTGAGACAATGGCAAACTTGTCTATACGAAAAACACCATTGTGTAATATAATATATACTAGTAATACCCATGGCTCCTCACGGCAAAAACGTCGTTCGTGACCAAATCACGATGAATACGCCCACGTGTATTCGGCGCTACCAACTTCTCTAAATAATTTTTAGTATATCTTATTCATCGTAAAATCACAGTTACTTATTTATATTGAGAACTAAGTTTCTTATCATGTGAAAAATACATTATCAGTCATACGCAATTGTTGTGATCGATTATAAACCGACGTCTTAAAAGACCCGCAAGCGCACGGTGTACCGTTGAGTACAAAGGAAAACAGAGTCGTATCCCAAGAGACTTGTGGTGCGAATTATACTTCGAGCTACTAGTTTTATCCAATAACAATGAGTTTGTGTAGGTTTTGAAATAAAAAGAAGAACGAAATAAATTACAAGATAAATTAGAGTGGAAACCAAGGCATCAATTCCACTCCACCCTTTATAACCATTAGATAGCATAAATAATTAAAGATATTACGAGTTCCCGTATTGCATATCCTTTGGTCCGGCATATGCAATACATCAAAAGATACAAGAGATTTAGTAATGGGGAGCTACCCATAAACCAACTTATTCAATCATGGTCTGGTTGATAAGCATGGATTATGTTCTCTTTTCCATGTTTCTAACCTATCTTGTTATGGTCAAACAAGATGGTTACTTATATTCTATATTCCTCCTAATCCTAGCTATGGTCAAGCCTAGGATGAAGGAATACAAATATGGAATATTCTGGGATAAAGAGAAAGTAATTACTCTAACTAAGCTACACAATCTATACTAAGGCTACATTGGGTGGAGCTTCCTCTAGCCTTGGCTAAGAAGATTCGCTACTCATCCCTTTGATCATTGTCATACTACTATTACTACGAAAAAAGTAAAAGGCAAGAAAAAGAGAAATAATAAGCTTTATTGCTATGAACTTTGATTTACACTCTCCAAGATGATCTCTCATGGGTAGGATTCCCCTCCTATTTATAGAGTATAGGAAAGATTACTAAAAATCACCATTAATATCAAATCCCCTAAACAATGCCTAAAATCATGCATTACAACTCATAAGAATAATATATATATTTAATTCTCTTCAATGGACTTCCATGCATAGGCCTTTGGTTGATAACTTCAAATGATAATCATTCTTGGAGTGTATCACCATTGTTCTTCGTTAAAAACTGGAAAATTTTACGACTTGTTTATCATGTGACCTATTTTTGTAAATACAAACAAAAACACTATTAGTGTCACATTTATTTAATAAATGACTAGGTAGATATAAATTTAGAAGTTGTTCACATAAATATTACGTGTCTATCATGTTGCATTCACACGCCTTTGACAGCTTCAACTAATACATCAAGCCATCCATATGCAAATGGACAAAGATTCACTACTGTTTCTGAAGGAAACCAAAAGCACATACATTACTTAAGCTTTTCGCATTTCCTAATTCGATGTCCATAGTATAAACTCCCAACCTATATTCCTCGATAACAACTGGGTTGGGTATAAACTCGAGAACTCTGCATAGTCCCCTCTACAACATATTTTTTTTTCTTTCGACATTGCTTATTCTTTTATTGATCACCTTTTGCTGCAACAAAAAACCCATCATGGATTTAAAGTAAAAACAACCACAAATTAAGCTAACTGATACAAAATTATTTACATGGAAAACCCTTGTGCCATTACTAAATGGTGTTCCCAATTTTGCAATAAATGTTATAGAAAAGACACGAAGATAATGGTGCAATCTTATGAAGTACTTAATGTCAACTTCGATGAGACTTACATACCCTTGATACATTAGGAATTTTATAAATATCTATACAAAGAACAATATGTTCAAAAATAAATAACTATACAAATAGCTGAAGGTGAAGGCTCACTTGAGAAGGATTCCACGAAGAGAAGTTTCCGATCTAAAGGAGCAACCATCTCACCAAGAGCAATGAATCCGCTACCACACTCCGCTGGGTTTGTGAAGACATCAAGAACATATTGGAATTAACGAAAGCACGGGGATCATGCTAGCCACCAATTAAAGCACAATCGCCCCTCAACAACATCAATATAACCAATTTAGATAATGAGGAGGCAATGCAAAATTGCAAACTAATCGATTTAGTTGTATCTAGTACTACTTTGGCTGAAAGTAAGAGCCGCGGGCAAGTTGTTGCAGCCTTCAAAGGATTCATGGCACCCGATCTTCCACACAAACTAATTGAACTTCTTGAAAAGATTGTGTTTCAAAACCCTACCTTTAGTGGGAGTTTTGACTTGGAAACTCTTCTGCTTGTGACAACTTTCAAAGTGGATGTATCAAGAGTGATGGATTACATCAATAGGTTAGACAATTTTGATGGATCCGATTTTGGAGAGATTGCCGTAAAAGCACAGCTTTATGAAGAAGCACTTGCTGTTTTCAAGAAGTTCAACTTGAATGTTCAAGCTGTTAATGTTCTTTTGTATAACATTCAAAGTATCAAGCGAGTTGTGAAGTTTGCATTCCTTGTTGAAGAAGATGCAGTTTGGAGCCTGTTGGCAAATGCCCAACATGAGGCGGGCATGGTGGACGATGCCATCGAATTATTCATGCGATTGAAGCCTGCATGAGTAGAAGTTAAGAGAATGGAACCTAAGAAGGGTAACACAGATTATTTACTGTAAAGTATTTTGACGAATCAAACACTTTAGTGATAAAAGCATGAGTTTATCCATTGTAGTTTACCTCTTCTCGCTAAGCAAAATTGGTCCAACGGGGTAGTCAGTACCTTTCTTTGTAGTTGTTTCAGGCACTGCACATCTCTTAGCAACGCTCTTTTGAAACCTCTCCACCTTCTTATCTGCTAGACGCTTTGAAGTTGTCTGGAATCATATCAAAGAATACCATGAGTTCAAAGAACATAAACTCAAAACCATAAGGAGTAGTATTCTTGACGTTTGAGCAATCCGTAAACTCTTCCAATATGTTGGACATGAATTCACAAAGCAAAAATAAGCAATCCTCACTTTCTCACACTGCGCATCAAAATGAGGCAAAAAACTATATTGTTTGAACTTGAAACACTTGAAAGCGCAAATTCTTCATGTTTCACAGTAGACTATGGGGAGGCTAACTCACAGATGAAACACTTGAAAGCGCAAAATCACAGTAGATCCTAAAAACAGTTGGTAAAATGATAAGTACCAACTTTGTTAACTCTTCACAGCTTAACAGACCACTTACTATCAGCTATTCTTTCCATTTGATGTATGTGATTAGAAGGTTTCTCTATTCCAGGGAAGTAGATTATAGGTGATCCACTCTTTGTTTGTGCAGACTGTTCAAAGTAAGTGTGTTTATTTGCTAACATGTTATCACTTCTTTCTGCATTCTTTTCGCTCATTAGTTCATCCTGAATGACTATAGCTTTATTGTTTTTGGTTTGGTTTGCTTGCTCCTGAAATTTGTTTAACTTTGTTAACTCTTCACTCACTCACTCTCTGATAATAATGTCAAGTTTGTTTTTCTTGCAGTTTTTATTTCTGAGAAATAAAAATAAATCTTCAGCCTCTTGAGAAGTAAAACTAATTATCAACTAAATTTTGCAGCTTCGGAATGAAGCTATCAATATAGGAAGATTCAAGGCCTTAACTTAACAAAATCTTACGCCCAATCTCGCTCTCCTCATCCATCACTAACTTCACGGCTTTGCAAACACTCTCCTTCCCACCCACCCATCCTCCTCCCTCTTCTCTACTTCCACACCGACCTTCAGATCTTTGGCCATCATCGCGTTCAAGTACTGATCTCCAAAATGCGGCAACAAAACCAGCTGACACTTATTCACCAATGCCTCTAATAAAGACCCTGATCCACAGTGTGTCACAAAACACCCTACTGAAGGATTCCCCAGTATCAGTTGTTGCTGTATCCATCTACCATCTGCGATTCCTCTTCCTTCCACTCTCTCTTTGAATCCTGTTGGTAATGCCGCTGTTATTGTGTTTGCTCCTATCGGTGACTTCAAGGCCACTAAGAATAGCAACCCTGATAGCTTGAATCCCAGCAATAACTATTGCAACTTTTCCTTTGTTAGAACACGCTCACTTCCAAAGGAACAATACACCACAGAGCCAACCGGGAACTTTTCGAGCCATTTAACCCACCGATCCTCTAACTGCGACGTAGGTGGGTCTAGTAAGACAGGACATGTTAGTTATAGTGGGTTTCGATGTAATTGCAAAACGGTGTTTCGATCTCTTTACATGATCGGAAAGCCCTGGTATCACACTCCTCCATACTTATTATAATACGTTCGTAAAATGTGACCCCTTCTCCGAACTGTGTGTTGTTATGCGCTAAAGTATATTGTGCTTCATGCAGTAGGAGTTTGAGAGTGGATGGAGGGAACCCTTCTGGTTGTTTCATAAGCTCGGGTTCAGATAACGGGTTTAATTTCTCCTATTTACAATTTCCATGATTATCTATTTTTGTAGACGTTCGTTCCCCTGCTACCATGTCTACAGTCTCTACTATACACTCTTGTATCCACTGAACTGCCCCTGCATCTCTATTATAAGTATGCATCCAATATTCGTATCCTCAAATGATGTCTTACGAATCGGTGGATCCTCAATCATATCGTAATGCTGCATAACCTCCTCACAAAACCTGTCTACCCATAAACACAGAAAATAACTCTTCAATCCTGTAGTGACCCTTATCTATTCGAGACCTATTTTTGTGGCTACTACAACAATGTGCGAGTTAAGAAAGCACATAATTATGGTAACTAATGTAGGAAATTAATACCTTGGTGTCTCACCCCTTAATAGATTAGCCCTCGATGAATCGCAGGCCTTCTTCAAGTTATCTACCAATACTATTAAAATGTCAAATCCTAATTCATTTGCTTAAAGTACTCAAATACACTCCATCCCTTTAGTCCCAATAACCTTCTGTGTAGTAGTAAAAATCACATTTCGTCTTAATCAATTGGTGACTGCAAACTTATTGGTATGCATGCTTCACAAAGGAATGGTATCTTCCTGAAGATCCTATAAATGGAAAATCCCCAAGGCTATGGGTTCTTTTCAATTTATCGGTGCTATCAACATGAACAAATTATCAAACAGCAAACACAACATGAACAAATTATCATCAAACAGCAAACACAATATGAAGCACAACATAATAGTAAATAGCAAACATGACATAAGCTATAAAAGAGACTTACAACAGAGAGAGAGAGAGATAAGTACCAATCAAATAGCAACAACAACAATCAAAACAACAAGCAGCAGTGTAATCAAACCCAATCAAACAGCAACAATAACAATCAAAATAGAAATCAACAGCGCAATCAAACCTAACAGCAGCAATGAATAGCAATAACCAAATCAACGTAGTTTGACATTGAGTAAATCAACACGACTATGCATTTTCTCATGAATGGTTGAAGAATCCTGTCATGACGATTTACTCACCTTAATGGATTTGACAAGTGAGCTCTCCTGTAAAAAACAAATTCACATGGATCATTTACCAACACGCATCATGCTATAACTTCTTACTGGAGTTCCGGTGTACAAACAATTGTGCATAAAACAATCTTTAACAGTGCAGGTCCTAGTATCTACGAAGGTTACATATAAGCGTAGTAAATATCTATGTGTGTTTATTTGAGAGTCCTAAGAAATGATTTTTCAATTCTTCTCCCCCCATCTTATTCGGACAACCACTTTTGATTCTCTTAATGATTATTGCTCAGGTTACTTTTATCGTTTCCAATATCGCTTCCAATATCTTAATTAGCCTGAACTTAACAATGAAAACATTCATATATCGTTATTACGAACTTGACAATGGTTAAAAATCATGCTTTAAGAAGCATGTCTTAGGTTTCGCTTGACCATAATAATTAAACAAATCATCTTTCATTATGCTTGCCAAAAAATAAAGAAAGAATCCGGGATATATAACAACAAAAGGGCTAATTAAGTATGATCATTTTCCTGGTGATATACATACAGAGTATCTTCCTTCTTTTGTATAAAAAAATTCAACTGTCATGAAGCGAGCATGATGTTTCTGTGAGAAATCTTTACGAATCTCTGTGAGAGACCAATCATCATCGATATATTAAAAAAAATTAGTTGATCGATCCATTTGATCATTATCTAGAGGAAAGAGTTGAGTATACATGAGGCTTCCATCTTAATCCTACATAATCATTTAGAAGAATAAAAAATAAACAACCTATACTTGAATCTCTAAGAGGGGCAAGCAAAAAATACACCAAAGTAAAAAAGTACACCAAGTTCTATCCAGTTGTTTTACGAATATAACTTGATGACCTACGATATTGATTTATCATCAATTATAATACTTGAATCAGAATGCTTAAGAGGATGAGATACCTTCTTTGAAATCCGAAATTTGATATTAAACTTGAACTCTACAAACCAGACGACTAAATAACGAAGCATAGAGTCAAAATAAATTCCCTTACCCAGATTAGAATTCTGTTACCCATGAAAGGAAATACAATAGTAACAGAGTAAAGAGAGAAAGAAGGAGAGAGAGAGAGGGAAAGAGAGAGAGAGAGAGAGAGATAAGTACCTTGAAAGAAGAAGAGTCCGGAGAGATGGAGGGAGAAGAAGAAGAGTCGGGGGAGAAGAAGAGAAGAGTAGTAGCTTTGATAGAAGAGAGAGGGACAATAATCCACAATGCGATTGAGAAACCTGTGTTAGTAGAGAAATACGAAGAACACCAATCGGTTTAGAAAATAGAGAATTCAATTACTCAAGAACGAAGTAATTACAGGAAAAAAAACTCTCAAACCCTAGGTTCTCTAGGAACTCTTTCAGATCTAACATAGAAAAGAAAATAACCTAGGTCCCCTTTATATACTAAGGAACCTAAAACCCTAAAATCAACGCATCTCGAGGCAAAACACTCCACAAAAATACAATCACCGCCTAAAAAAAAAGGCTGAATCGCGCCTCTGTTCGAACTGAATAAGTTTCTGTTCGAATAAAATAAAGTGTATTCGAATAGACAAAAATCTTATTCGAATAAAACCCATCAGGCAGAAATGTATTCGAACAGAAAACTTGAAAACCTTCATGTCTTCGTCAGATCCTCCTGGATCAGACAATGTCAAAAAATACCCCTAAGCCAAATAGTTTAACAAATCTAGGCCGTCCATCTCCCTCTTTCCCACAAATCCCGACCCCTCTTTATCCCTAAGACAATGGTCGTTCTCACCTTATAGTATGTACAATAGTCTTGTTCCACCTTGTAGTATATACAATATAGTATTGTTCCAACTGAAGAACTTTTGTTTGAGCGAAGAATTGAAAAACCAAGCCAGTTGTAGGTTGGAATCCTTTTGTTCAACTAATCATTAGTTTACTGAAAACGTTGCTATGGGGGTAGATATCTTTGACGGGCTGTGCCACCGCAAGCGGATGCATATTGCAAACCGGCGCAAAGTGCAGTGTGTTGCATTGCATCACAGTGCGGAACTTTTGGGGCTACAAGCTGTTGCACTTGATACATGAAGGAAATTTAAATTTGCTGCATCATCATGCATTTGCACCATAGTACATCACCCCTAACCAATCACAAAAGTGGCATGCCAATTGCACCCGATTGCAATCGCAGTCTAGTGCTGGTGGTGCTGTGAACCAAGTACAATCTTAGTTGGTGTTTTTGATTTTCCTTGATTGTTGTAATGACTGCCGATGGTTTTGAACTTCTTTTTTGGAGGTTTCCACTGTTAAATCTTGTGTCTCCTTATTTAATTTTCACCTAGATTTAATTCGTGGTTTGCATGATTTTATACGTTCTCCATTAAGGCCTTCGTTAGAGTGTGATCCAACCACAGCTTCCACGGCTAATATAACAGATTTTTTTTTTTTTTTTTTTTTAAGCTAATATAACAGATTTATTGAAATGAAATGTGCCACAAATAAGTAATGCTTAAAATGCATTTACACTATTCTAGTACATGAAACATCAATGCCAACGTTTATCCAACAGCTACACTGGACAGTCGACACCAACATGCGGTTGGAATAAATCAAGCATATTACAGGAAACATCTTGCACAACAGAGACTAGTTCATGTATATTGTGAAAATGAAGCTGTGCTAATTTGCCATTATCTTTTCCAAGGGGTTTTCCTCCTCACAGCACTGCTCTGTTGGAATCTCATGTAGTCCTTGTATACTACGGGATTGTAATTAGGCTTGTCTCATCCACGAGTTTGTTGGCAGGTGCAAATATGGTTGTCATCTCTGGCCAGTGACCCATGGCTATAGAGATCCTGGTTCTCTTTTTATTAACCAAACCTCGATGTTCCAGCCTCCACGCTCTTGTACCTCCCATTGCTCATTATCTAACAATGAAATCATTCACCAATGTAAGACGCAAAATAGACGCTCCCAAAGTATTAAAAGGAAATCAAGTTAGAACATACTTCGATATAATCACCAATGTTGACAACAAACGAGCTTGCGACATACTCGACTGGGATCCACATATCTTTGTACCTCACTTGCAATCCATCTACATCATTTTGCATCAGTATTGTAATTCTGCCGTGATCGGAATGCGCAGCAAGGCCTAGTGTTAGATGTGGTTGTGGACATGGTGGATAGTAGTTGGACGCTATAATTTGGCAACCTTCACCAAGAGACTTCTCTATGTAGTCTTTATCTAGGCCTAAACTTTCTGAAATGTAACCAGCTATTTTCATTTTCAATCTCCAGATCTCCTCCAAGTATTCCTTCACTACACTCCTTCATAAAATTAGGGTTACTGTACATTGTTGCATTATAACCAAACTAATTAGGCTAATATCTGATAAGTTAATAAGAACATCATATGTACATGTAGTTTGGAGGGAGTTTTCAGCCAAAGGTGATAGCAATTTTCCAACGGATGACCAAAATGTCGTAAATAATCTCTCCAGTTGAGTTGGTGTAGTGCCAATGTGTTCCAGCGACTTCCTGTATCTGGACAAGCTCGACCCTTGGCTGATTATGATTGGATCGAATATCACCTCCCGGGCTGTTGGCTTGGGGTCCTAGCCTGTCTCGAACGGAAACTTGTGAGGTGGCTGGCGCACGCCTTTGTTCTTTTGGGCTGCAAACTATTGTCCCTGTAGAACCTTCAACGCATCTTGCACATCCGCCAACTGTTGTTCCGGAGCGGCTCTTCTTTCTCTCTCAGAGTGTAGAGTGGCCCATAATTATGCTAGTACGGCGCTTCCTTCTGTTGGGCCAATTGGCGTATTTTGATCTAGAAATGGCATTCTGTAGAGATATAATAAGCTGTTTATGAGAACTGTGGCTTAAAAGCTTCGTTCTCACAGACGGCGCCAAATGTAATAGCCTAATTTCGTTGTCAGAATTGAGTCTCTTACACCAATGATAATCAGAACGTTAATAAACAATGAGTAACTATTAACACAAACTTTAGAGTAGAAAACCTTTGAATAAGTTAAAAACCACGACCTCTCTTGAGGATTTAGGAAGATAGAGATCTTATTGATGATTGCTAGCTATTACAAAGAATGCTCTGAGTAATTTTGTGTAGAGTTTCTGGGTAGAAATTTACATGCGGAGTTTCATGTATTTTTTTATATAGTTCTCTGGTCTTATTTATAGGTTTTATAATATGATCGTTTGTCGACCATTATTATTCATAATGATGGACATTTCAATATGTATTTGATGAGTCATTGAACTGATTGTGTAACGGTCTGATCCTTCTGTCTTGTAACAGCTTCATTAATGACGGAGTACTTGTTGAATCGAGCTATTGATATAGAGGTCGAGAATAATAAATAAAACATTGTATCTATTCTATAGTATGCCATGCAATCGTTTGTTGACGAGGTCGAGTGAACGTATGATGATCGAAGATGAAGCTTGAGTTTGAAATCCGGAATAAGCCACTACAATAACCTTTTCAAAAGATGGTCATCAGATCCTTACATATCATCTCTTAAAACCATTACCGTGAAATGAATTGAGGGTTGACACTTGACAATTACTTTTTTCCATGATAGGCTATGAATTATGTTGCCAATACCCTATTTTGTAGGTGGATTAGAATATCTCATCATCTCTTAATCTTGTAATGCTGATACGAGTTTAGGCCAGGTAGACCAAGAACTGAATTAACCTCAGGTTTACCAGGGCAATTCTAGTAGCCGATTCTAATTTGGTGATTTCTGATTAACCATCTAATTTGGTGATTTCTGATCAACAATTTAAAAAGAAGAAAGATTAACTAGGGCTTAGCCTTATCCCAACAAAATCAAAAGATATAAAAAAAATCTGGGTCTACTCCAAGAAATCCTTATTGCCGTCTTACATGAGTAGCTCATGCAAGGTGCAGTTTAATGGACGTAAGCTCATGTATGTTAATCAGCTAATCTCCAACAATATTACCATTAATCAGTCATCATCTCAGATTGCTAAGAGATTGGCTTTCTCTTCAATCAGCTCCCATAACCCATCAACATGTCTTTCTCAGTCATTCTCGTACCAATTGCACCACCACCTGCAACAGCATGAGTAATGAAAGCATGCCTGCTGGCATTCACAGCCTCTAAAAGTCTACGATTCAGACATCATATACCACAATTGCTTAATTGCTCTTGAGTGGTAAGCAGATCAATGCAAACTTTCTAGGAACTACTATCTCAAATCTGCAATCTTCTACAATTTGGGTATTGATTCTCTGAACAAAACCTGCAAGTAGACAGTTTTTCATATTATCTGGTATATTAAAACTATTCCAGATGTTTGATCTTCATTGATCCCAATCTGTCATGATGAAAATTTCCTTAGAACTCCATAACCTATCAAATTGGGCTCTGTATGTTATTTTTATTATTTCAGCGTAACATGCTAACAAGTTTGGTGCAGTTTTGACTAAAGATGAAATCGTTTCTTGCATCCTAAATAACTCCCGCAGTTGCACAGAAACTTGAAAGTACTTCTTTGCAACTTTTTATATATCTTGAATATGATTCTCTAATTGCCTGAGCACTAATAGTTCTAAGATTGATCCCCGAGACAAACCACACACTGTTGGAACCGAATAACATTTAAAAACAGAATGAGTGCATCATCTTCCTTTTGAATATATGAAATGACAATGAATATATGAAATGACAATGTAACATTAATTTGCCATTATCTCTATATTGCAATGCACCCATATAAACTTGTTTTGGTAAGTCATATAATTTTTTGTCTTAATTTGCCATTATCTTTTCCAATTTTTCCACTCATCTACTCAATTTACACTATGGACTTGTATTGCGCATGTACATCTAGCTTATCCATCCATGCGATGGCTGGCAGGTGCAAGAATGGTTGTTATTTTAAGCCTACGATCCATAGGTAGATAATTCTGCAAATGCTCACTTAGCAATTACATTTGATGATTTCATACTTGATGTTAGAACTCTATGATGTTCAAATCTAAATTGAACTGCTTTGCTTAGGCTGAGAAAGTGTGGAACGAAGGCAAGGCAATTAAACTAATTGGCGCATCAAGGGGAGATCCTTTACTTGCATGACAACATCTGAAGTGCTGGTTTATACGACATTGAGGCGGATTCGTCATCATCAAGTGGAAAAACGATTTGTTCAAATGAGGTAACTGTCACATTTGAACTATCTCAGTGTTTCTTGCAAGTACTCTACGTTATAACTCATATGTTATTGTTTGAACTTCATAATATAAACAACTGAAAATAAGAAACAAGGAAATATAACGAACAAATTAGTAAAGATCAAAATTGTTCATGAAGTACACCGTAATTTGTAGCGGGAGCTCCTCATTTATTGCGTTGTTTTATTTGTGTAAACTGCTGAGTCGCAAGCCGTGGAAGCCGAACTCCAACCCGATTTGGTTAGCAATAAACAAATAACAATCTAAAGGAATACACAACAACAATCACACACAAGGTTTAAAGTGGTTCGGCAATTGCCTACATCCACCGTACAATAGAGAGAGAGGTTTCTCTCTCAAGATTTCCTCTACCAATAGATCTCCCTAATGGTTGCTCATAAAAAACCTAACTCTCCCTTATATACTTGGGATAGACATTTACAATCATCGGATCTCGAGGCAAACAAGAGGCTTCAAACAACTCAAAAAATGACTTTTCTCGATTGTTTGTTCGAACAGACCATTTCTATTCGAACAAAAACCCAAAATCTATTTGAATAATCAATTTTCTAAGTAAATTGTTCGAACGTAATATTTTCTACTCGAACAAATCGAGTTTCGTTCGAACGATATTATTCTCGTTCGAACGACCATGACAACAGCCCCACATAAACCACCATTTCAAATTGCACCCAGCCAAGAACTAATTTGAGAAACTGTAATTATTCATAGATTCTACATATTGGATTCCCTTTAGGAGGTATTACCAAACCATTCTCCTGCAATAGGATATCGTTCCTCAGTCATTAATTTCAGATTGCTAAGAGATCAGCTCTCTCTTGAATCAGCTCCCATAACCTTCAACATGTCGTTTCTCAGTCATTGTCGTACCAATTACACACCGTAACATATATGTACCACCTACAACTGCATGGGTCATGAAAGCACGACCACTGGCGTTCACAGACTCTAAAAGTCTACGATTCAACTTGGAGAGATCATCACCCAATTTTCCTGGATTGTTCTTGAGTCGAAAGCACACCAATGCAAACTTCCTTGGAACTACCACTTCAAATCTGCAATCTGTTGCAAGTAAACCTTCAAAATGCTTAGCCAGTTTCATGTCTTATCGTATATGGTTCATTAAGTTAGCCACCCATACCTTCGAATCACGACCCAAAGCTTCATTGATCCAAACCGTCGACTCAAAGCAATTTGCCAGTCTTTGAAGTCGATCACCTCATTTGATTTGCTAGCGTCCTTTTACAAATACTCATGATCAGTAGACAAACGGTCTACTAATGATTTTGTGTCCTTCACCCATAAACAATAGCAATCCATGTTAGTGAGAAACCACTTATGCGGGTTCATGCTAAATGAGTCACAAAGCTCAACACCATCTAAATAAGGCCTAAATTCTGAGCAGATACACGCGCTCCCAGCGTACGCTGCATCCACATGTAGCCAGACGCCATAATCTCTTGTCACGTGCCCCAGCCCCACAAGTGGATCCACTGCGCAAGTTGCAGTGGTCCCTATAGTTGCACACAGGAATAAGGGAACAACCCACATGCCAGATCTCGCTCCATTTCCATCCTAACGTCGCTGGGTGACAAAGCAAAGTCTGAGGAGGAAGATGTAGCAATTGATCGGAAGTTTGAAGGGGGTATTCCAACCAACTTAGACGCCTTCTGAAGTGTAGAATGTGTTTGGTCAGACCCCTAAACGGCTAGCTTTGTTATCTTGTCGTCACCTATCTTTTTAAAGGCCTTGTCCCATGCAGCGGCTAATGTGCACACAATCGCTTCACAAGTACTGCCATGTATGACACCCCCACCGCGACCTGAAAATAAAAATGCATGCGGGAGCTTAAGCATTTTACCCATCCAATCAATGACCACTATTTTTCTAGTTTAGTTGCAGCTGGAGATGAGATCCAATTGAAACCAACAACGTTAAGGCTAGGGGCGGAGCCAGAGATTTAGGAGTAGGGGTGCCGGGGGTTCGGGGGCGGAGCCCCCAAAAAAAAAATTATAGAAATTTAAAGGGTATTTTTATAGCAAATCATTACAATTATCTACGACGAAATATATCAATGAACATGGATACAGATAGTGATATGGCTAAGATTGTTATAATGAAGGTGAGGAGAGTAACTCTTAATTTATACGTTTTCTAATATATATATATATATATATTAGAAAACGTATAAATTAAGAGTTACTCTCCTCACCTTCTGATAAACCCCTTTCATTAGAATCAGAAACCCTACTTGTCGAGTCTCTCGTTCCTCTTTCACCAATCTCCTCAGCTACAACCATGATTCAAGTGCCTACAAAGAAATCAGAGCGTTTATCAGTCTCAAATAATGGGGGAAAACACACTCGAAATCAACAAAAAAACACTAGAATTTCTCAAAATTGACCCCCATTTGCACCAAAACAAGATCAAATAAGACTCAAAATAAAACCTAAAACACTAAAACGGGGTCAAATAAGGCGAGATGAAGGAACATAGATCGTCGCTCCAACAATAGACGCCATTGGAAGATCTGATCTGAGAGAATTAGAACCCTAGAAATGATAGGACGAAGTGCGTGAGTGAGTTATGGAGAGAAACAGTGAGTCTTTATATGGAGAGAAACAGTGAGTTTTTTTTTTTTTTTTTTTTTAATATAGGTATATATAAATATAAAAGGGAAATCTGAAAAAAAAAAAAAAAAAAAAAGTGGGGGTGCGGGCACCCCTACCCCCCCCTAAATCCGCCCCTGGTTAAGGCCAGTGCAAAGCATCTTTCGTAGAAAACCCGCAGTGTTTGACATTGGCCTGGAAATATCCAAAAAAGTTTGGACTCTGCCAGTGGGTAAGTCCAGGAATGATATGATCGCGAACATCTTCAAGGATGGACTCTAAAGATTCAAGCGAGTATGGAGCAATATCAGAACAGAACTTCTTTAGATAACCTGGTTTTACTTGGCTTTGAACAGGATAGTTTTTGACGTCTTTGTAGTATTCAGCAAGGAAATCTACTACAACCTGTGATTCATCTGAGAAACTATCGGGGTTTAAGGGATTGAAGATTTCGACTGGAAGACTACCCATTTGGCTAAACTTTTCGACAACAAGATTTATTTTGGGCTACTTGAATTTGAGATTGAGTGCTTATTATGGTATTTAAAAAGCTTGAATTTTCTGAAAAATATCATATATTGTGGTCCTTAGCAACAAGAAAATAACGATTCATCTAACATTATTTCAGGCAAATGAGTGACTTTATTTCAAAGGCAAATGTGAGTGACTTTATTTCAAATGGCAACTGGAGCATCCCTAAAACCCTCATGCAGGCTCACCCTACCCTTTATGCAGGTATTATTGCCGGTACTTTACCTTTAAGGAGAGGTCCTGACAAGCTCATCTGATCTGGAAGCACAATGCTCTGGGATCTTTTGGTCTCAAAGATGTTGTGGAATATGTTAGGCCTCATAATGAAAAATTAAGTTTTTTGGAGCAGGGGCGGAGCCAGGATTTCATGTTTGTGTGGGGGGGGAGGTAGTACGGTGAATTAATCAAATATAACATTATATTTGACTAGCAAATTAATTATACAAATTCACTTCTCCTCTCGTAAAAAAAATTGAAGCTTTTTACAGCAATGACATGATCAGCTTAAGGTGAAAAAAATTATAAAAATAAGGTTCTTATTTGATGACATCAAGAATTGAACCTCAGACTCTTATATTAAGAGCTTCTTATTTTATCAGTTGAGCTAACTTTCCTTGATGTCATTAGGACAAAGAAAAATGTACATATTTTTTTTATATATACCTATATAGGTATTTTTTAACAAAAATCTTGGGGACGCCTATTTTAGGGTAAAGTACTCTGGTCTCCTTCTATTCCTCTAAAATTCTCTCTTTTCACCTGGAAGCTCCTTCAAGACTGTGTGCCCACAGATGACAAGCTTAAAGAAAGAGGTTTTATTATGGTTTCGTGACTACCCCTCCAATGTTGAGACTGTCCAACATCTATTTGCGGATTGTTCTTTTGTTAGGAAAATTTGGGCTTGGGTGGAATCTCTCTCAAATACAAACTGGTTTCTCACCTACTTAGAATGGCTTTAAAGCACACTCTAAGCTCTTAAATGGGCTTACTTTGGACATCTACCATTATTTCAGGATTATGGATTATCTGGAAAGCCAAGAATGGTGCTAGATTTGACAATAAGACTCTTTTTGCCCTTCATTGTATCTTCATGCTGAAGGTTTGATTTGGGATAGTGACTATCTCTCTCTAAGGGCAGCATGTATAGTTGTGACATGTCTGTTTTACAGTCCCTTGGCATCTCTGGTAGGCCTCCTCCTACACTAAACATTTTGGAGGTCTCCTGGTCACCTCCCTCTTACCCTTTTATCAAGGTCAACTCTGATGGCTCCTCAAAAGGAAACCCCAGCCCTACTGGGTTGTAGTGGGGTTGCTAGAGATCGCACTAGAAAATTTATTGTTGTTTGTGCTTCCTTCATTGATAATCAAACTATTTTATTTGCTGAAGTTTATGGAGCTATCATCTCCATTGAGTTGGCCAAGCCTCTTCAAGCAGAATACTTTGTGGTTAGAGCTTGACTTTGCTTCTGCAATTCAGTTAATTCACTCTGACTCTTCTGCTGTTCTTTGGAAGTTCAAAAACAGATGGCTTAATTGTCTTTATTTTCTTGACTCTATTCACCACAAAGCTACACATATTTTCAAAGAAGGCAACACTGTTGTAGATAAGCTTGCATCCATGGCCATCTGCATTGCTCCCTATCTCACCACTTGGACAGAAGAACCCCACTTTCTAACCGCTTTTATTCGCAATGATTTTTTTGTATGCCATCTCTTAGATTTTGATAAGTTCCCCCTTGTCCTTGGAGGTTGTTCCGAGGCTCTAGGTTTGGTTCTTAGCTGTTTAGTTTATAACCTTTATTTTTATTATAAAAGATTTCCTTTTTTGCCTTATTAAAAAAAACTTTTGGAAAGAAGGACTAACAAAATAGGTTCTCTGACTATTCTCAGAAGAAATTTAGTCCTAGAATATACATTGAATGCATAATATTCTGATCTGTTCTTGTACCCTTGAACCAATTTCCTTGAGGCTTCCCTTTCATAAATTAGCCATCCTTCCACAAAATATAATTCGAATTGCAGATGATGCATTTAAAGATCATGATATATATTAAGGGTTAGCTTCATCTTTTGAAATTTGGACTAAAGGTTTTCATTCTGCCGCTATGGGTTTAACGTGAGGCTCCAAACGTTACTTGACAAGTAGAATGCACTTTCCCTCGCACAGAACATATATAGCGCCAATTAACCTCTGCGAATATTGAAGGTTATATATTGTCTTACATCAAGCGGAAATCACATGAAGAAGTACGTATTTTGTTATGCGTGGACCAACCTGTAGTGGCGTGTTTTTCAGAAGGAGAATCTTTGCCAATACTATTCGCAAGAGAAATGCAATAAGAGGCTAAACAAACAAGATTTTATGAGGAAAACTCAATAAAAGCTGAGAAAAACCACGACCTCAGGGAGGGTTTTGATGTAAAATCTAATATGATGCTAATTATTACAAGTTTTAGAGTGATAGTAGGGTTAGGAAGTAAGGGTAGTAAAGTTGTAAATCTTAATAATCTATTTTCTGCCTGTATTTATAACAGATACAGGCAGTTTACAAAAAGAAAGAAACAGTCTCCTATTTCGGAGGAAGCGGGTGAACTTCGCGGATCTCTAGCAGCTCTTTCTTGACCAGGTACAACGACTACTTTTGGTAGGTCGAAGACTTATGGAAGCTTCTCAACTATTGTTTGTTTTCAACTATGCAATGCTGACTATCTTCGACTATGTAATGCTGGCTTATCTTTATCGAATCTGGGAAATATGCTACTACAATCGCCCCATTTTTAACAGAAGTACTTGTGGTTGTGTCGAGAAGAAGTTGGAATTCGAAAAGGTTGCCGAAGTTTGTAAAGTTTCCTGATGTCATTTCAGAGGTCAAAGTGAAGTGAATCTGGATGTGTTATTCCCGGGGAGTAATTAATACGGTACATTGAATCTGTTATTTTCGTGGCGGTATAAATAGGGGGTTTGAAGAAAGGTTTTTTTGTGTTTGAGTGAGAGGATACCGCCCTAAGTGTGGCGTAGAAAGTTGTTGGAGATTGAAGACGGTGATCAATCTGAGGTAAAGTTCTATCCCAAACCGGTTTTATTGTATCCTTTAATTGATGTTGTAATTGTTATGACGGTGGGGGGAGCTAGTGGCAGAGAGTGTTTGTACGCTTGGGATCCGTATGGTTCAACATGCAGTACTGAAGGTAATGAAGTGTATCAGATTGGGTTAGAAGGGGTTATTGTTCGTAGTGAAGGCAAGGATGTGATGGCGGGTTGGGCGTCCAGGGATCTTGTCGAACGAAAGAGGCTTCTTGCAATTTTTTGCTGCCATTCTTTTGTAGAGGTAGATTTTTTAGAAGTTCCCTGACTTGAGATTCATTGATTTTTTTAGGATATCGTTGCCCTTGCTGCCATAGATAATGCCAGATTCGGGTAAAATGAAGCAGGAATGTTTGATTATGGTGAAAAGAAGCAGTAATGTCCGATCCTTGTGAAATGAAGCACAAAGCAATTAGTCTTGAAAGTCAAATGTAAAGAGTGTTGTGTAGTTTGATGGAATGCAATCGAAGGAGATAGTTGTTAACTTTAATATGTAACTGTTTGTCCAAGAAATAAAGTAATTTTTTCGAATTTTTTTTCTATATTATTTTTATTTTGTGCCAATATATATATATATATATATATACACTTGTCGAAGTAAAATCTGAGTAATAAAATGCTAGATGGTTTAAACAACTCGAAGTACGTTGATTAAGTGGGTTCATGAACAAATTTCGAGGTTGATTGATTTGACTGTTAAAAATGTAATGTTCCAAGGTAAAGTAAATGTTCTTTGTGTTGACTTGGATCGTTATGATTATAAATATTCCTTGTTTGTGGAAAGGTGAGAGTTATGTGTCTAAGAAATGGTGAAGACGAGATCTCAGGTGCGTAACGAGGTGTACAGTCATATTCAAACGAAGTATTGGGTATTGTACAATCGGTATTTTGGTAATCGGAATGCCAACATCCACCTGGAAGATCTTGTGGAACCGAACTATGAAGGTATGAGCGAGGCAGAGGCGAAAGATGCTGAAGAGGATTTTTAGTTTCAATGTCAGTTGTAGTATTGGAGTCCTCCAGAATGTGTAAGCTATATGTGGACTTATGCAAAGATGTTGGTTAGAAAAGAAGATGAGGTTGGAGTTAGGAGTTTATAATTGTAATTGTAGGAAAAGTATGTGTAATGGTCATATTATAGTTGAAATGAAATGAGAATAGAATTTTATGTCTGCCTACAGTTGTCGATATTTTGTATTGTAAATTGTCAATGAATAAATTATGAATTATTTAAATTATGAAATACAGCGAGAAGTTTGTGCAATGTACTGTAAGTCAATGGAATTTTAAAAATTGATTATATTTACTGAGATTTTGTTGTAAATATAGGGATTTGTGAATAGAGTTAAAATATGCTGAGGTAGTGAGAGGATTAAACATGGCGAGGTATGGTCCTAAAGGTGAAATTTTGAAGTACAAGGAAGACGATGTACATCGCTTGTATGACAAGATAGGTTATGTTTTGTTGAGTATGAACGTGTCAGAAGAAATTCTTCGAGATATGGAAGGATTGGAGCAACAATGTAGGGGTTTGTTGCTTTTGAGAAGGCAGATAGTCAAAGACTTTGAGAAAAAACATGTAAGGCGTTACGTTTGAGCTTTTGAGCGATCACGAAGCGGTGTGATGAACTGTCGTGTGGGGTCTATAAATAGTTTGGAGGTGAGCAACTGTTCACATTTTGCAAACTCTAAAAAAAAATCTCGAGTGTGAATCTCTTGTTTTTGACCTTGGATTTATTAGAAGCAATTGGAAAGGAGGAGATCAGTGTTCTGATTATGCGAGCAAAGCGGGAGAAGGAGAGGGATACAGAAGCGGTGCGTAAACAAGGTTAGTATTTTGTGATGGTTTTTGTTGTTTCGCGATTGAATGTGTACATAAATCTGTAGAGATAAGTATTGTTAAAGTAGTTATAGAATGAATTTGAAGGAGTGTAAATGGATTGGTTTGTAATGAAGTTTGAAATGTGTTAGGGTTTGGCTACAAAATCGCGATAGTGATCATTGTGGATTGATATTATGGTGGCAATAGAGTCGTAGTAGTAATTAAAGGGATTGGGGTACGAGAGATTCGCGTAATTGGTGGTGAGGGGTGGAGAGAGTATGGTTGTTTAACGCGGTGAGGACGGCACAACTATAGTGGAATTTACTGGGTTTCCCTGAGATTGTTGGGGATTTTTTGTTAAAGTAGTTTCGATTTGGCCAGAATTTGTGCCCGAGAAAATGAAATCCGTATTTTGAATCAGAGTGGTTTTGGCAAGAAATAGGTGAAACATCTTCGAGAACTACCGAGATTCCTTTAATTCGACAGAAATTCATATTATTATAGTAATCGATGGTAGTTAAATTTAGAAAATAAATAACTCAAATTACATCGAGAACTGAATATAGTAAGATGTAAATGATATCAAAATGTAATGTTAGTTATATGAGAATGATGTGTTATGTATTAGATATAATAGATACTAACTGTTAGAAAAATATAAAATCTGATTTACAGGTTCTTAAAAATGGATGAACCAAACCAAATTGATGATAAAGATATATATGAGAATCTTCAAGACGTTGAGCCTTTGATGATTGATGTAACGACCTGTGCGTAATAGCTGGGAGATATATATATAGGTTGGGATCGAGTAGTATAGGTTCAGCTGGTGTCGACCATTTTAGGGTGGAACCTAGAATTGTTAAAGTGTATGACGAGGAGGCCACTGAAACATACATGGATCACGAGCCACATGTGAGTGATCGAGGAGGTAGTGGGGGTGGGGAGGAAGATGTGTAGGAGGGTGAGAAGGCCTGTTACAGAGAGGGTAGACGAAAGAAATTTTGAGGTTCAAGAAGAAGTATGGTCTTCCTATAGATATTAGGCTAGAAGAGTATCAGTATGATATAGCTGACCAGGAAATACCCTTGGATGGTATTCTGGTTCATCGAGAACAAATTAAGAAATGGTTGAAGCTTCCCCTCTGAGCTGACCAGAAAAAATTGATAAATTTTTTCTATGTGGTGCCTGGTCAGTTCAATCCAAATGTATACAACCTGTTTAGGGTATGTGGGGCGATAAACGGTTGACTTAATGCAAGGGGGGGGGGAGTTGATCACGGTCGATGATATATGTGTGTATTACACACTTAAGATGAACCCGAAGAAATTAGGTTACCAGTACTTGGTGAGGTTTCTGAAAAGACCGTTATTCTATGACATGGTTTCAACTGGAGGGGGATACAGTAATGAACGTTTACTTGTCTCTGGGAACTATGAGCTCGACAAGAAGGACCCTGGGGAGCCTTTAAGGAGAAATACCTTTCACTTAAGTTTGTGGTTAGGTAACTTAATTGTCGATTTTTTGTAACTGTGTTTTGTTTATATGCAGTTTTGAAGGAGGTCGATAGGAATTCTGAAGTTAAAGAGGAATTGTACAAGATCAGGAAATATTTTTTTAGTAGGATTGGCAATCTAGTCATCGACCAAGATCACGTGAGCACCCTCTTCCAAGAGGCTGGGCTAAAGAGGTCGAGGGAAAAAGGTTTTAAAGTTTTTATCATTGACGGTAAGATGTTGGCAAAAAAAGATAGGGTTTTAGAGGCTAGTCTACCTTTAGAAAATCATTCCCTGACTGGGTACAATACTGATACGAAGATAGATGCGATGTTTGGAGAATCCTTGGGGAAGGACAAGAAAAAAAGACTAGCGAGCCAATCTGTGGCTCCTTTACTTCCTCATAAGAGAAATACTCGATGATCGACAACTGAGGAGGATGTGAAGATCGTGAATCCCGCCGCTGTGCTAGATGAGCGTCCGCTACAGGGTGCGACAAGTATTCTCCCGAAGAAGAAAGGGAGTGGCGAGACGTCGAAGAATAAATTTGTCGAGGAATCTGAGACTGAAGTCCAGAAGACGATGGATTCTTATATGGCTGGGACGGATGTGCTGAAGGTAGAGCTGGATGACTCTTTGGTGGGCATTGATAACTTGATTACTTTCCTCAGTGAGGGGCATCTAAACATATTGAAGGTGAGAAATTTTACTGCTTTGCTTTGATTAAAGAAATTGGTAGGTCACTTGAATACTCAATTTATGAATGTGATACAGATCAAGAAGTTGCTGACAGAAGCCAAAGATCGCATTGTTGGCAGTAGTGATCTGGCAAATCAGCTTTTGGCGTATAAAAATATAGAGAAAGATTTGACGAGGAAGAAAGAAGCTCTGATCGAGGATAAGAAAGGGTTGAACGCAACCTTGAATACCTACAAGCTGGAAGCGTGCAAAGCGAGTGAGGCTACTCTTCGTAAAGCTAAGAAAATGTAGGAGAAGGAAAAAGAGGATGCCCTGGCGATGCAAAGAACAAACTATGAGAAGGATGTGAGGGAGAAGATTGTCGATGCACGGAGGGCGATGGAGAGAGAACATGGTAAGATTTTGGATAAGGTTAGGGCTCAGCTAGAAAGAGAGAAGTGAGGGCTCACTTTGCTGGGCAATATGAGGAGTTGGAGGTGAGGAAGGATTATTTTAAGGGTTTGGTCAAGTCTGGCGGCATCGTTTTCGAAGATTCAGATGTAGAGGATAATGCTCGGGAGACTCCCAAAGTTCCTAATGGGACCAAAGTTATCGACGATCTGGTGATGATGGAGACTGATGGGTTGTGACCTGGGGAGTTATCGGAGGTGTTCACTCATGTAGGTGTTACGAAAGTGGATAAAGTAATATCTCCTCCTGTACTGTAGAAGAATTTGGGTATCAGTACTTATTTTTTAGAGTTGATGTAAAAATAGTCGATGGGACCGATACAATTTTAATCTTGCGATATGTCGAATAATGAAGATTTGTTTTGAAAATTTTATTTTGAAAACTTTGATGCACATATTTTGTAAATCATGCTAAGTAGTGGAGGCGATAAAGTGATTTTTGTCGAATGTCATTGTAAATCGTAGCAGATAAGTAAGGAATGAGTAGTAGAATATCCTGTAATTGGATAGTTGCCGCGTAAAATTGAATAATAGTCTGGATGCATACTATTAAAGTATGGATCGCGATTAATGAAAAATTGTACAGATGGTTGACTGTCTGATGCATACTTATTAAGTATGGATTGAGAGTATGTCAAGATAGTAACGATTTTTGTCAGATGTATAATTTTAAAGTATAGATCGAGATCAAATCAAGATAGTAAAGATGTTTTGATTGTTTGATGCATACTTATAAAGTATGGGTCGAGATCAAATCAAAATAGTAAAGATGATTGATTGTCTGATGTATGCTGATAAAGTATGGGTCAAGATCAAATCAAAATAGTAAAGATGATTGATTGTCTGATGCATACTAATAAAGTATGGGCCAAGATTAAATCAAAATAGTAAAGATGATTGATTGTCTGATGCATACTGACAAAGTATGGGTCAAGATCAAATCAAGATAGTAAAGATGATTGATTGACTGATGCATACTTATTAAGTATGGCTTAAAATTAAATCAAATTAGTAACGATGATTGAGTGTCTGATGCATACTTATCAAGTATGGATCGAGATCAAATTAAAATAGTAACGAGTAAAGTGACAGTAAATATTGTTTATTTGAATCGATGAAAACGGTTACAGTGTTTATCTGTAAAAAAAATTCAATTGGGCAGTATTCTATAGATATTTGAGCTGTATTTCATTTTCAGTCATCAGCTAATAAGTTCCATTATCTGATTTGTCGCTGACAATGTATGGCCCCTCCCAGTTTTCTGATAACTTTCTAAAATTCTTAGGCCAAGTATGATCTTGGATTCGTCGAAGAACTAGGTCACCAATACCAAATTTATGTTCTCGAACATTTTTGTTGTATGCCTTTTTCAATATGTCATGGTATCGTCCAAGATTTGCAATGGCCTTGTCTCGAGTCACTTCAATCCAGTTGAGGTTGCAGAGGAGACCGAGTTCATTATCTTCATCTGTGACTTTTCTTCGGATACTTGGTAGATCGAGGTCTGAAGGCATGACTGCTTCAGTACCGAAGGCCATCATGAACGAAGTACAGCATGTTGAAAATTGAGGAGTGGTCCTGTAGGCCCAGAAAACACAGAGTAGCTCGTCGAACCATCTACCTTTTTTTATCGTTGAGATGCTTGTGTAGGTCTGATTTGATGCACCTGTTAATGGCCCCGGCTTGTCCGTTGCCTTGTAGGTAGTATGGTATGGAGGTTGATAATTGTATTTTGTATTTGTGGAGGAACGCAATGACTTTTGTGCTGATAAATTGTTTGTCATTGTCGGAACGTATCATTTGTGGACATCCAAACCGGGTGATTATGTACTCCCAAAGGAATTTGATAACTGCATTTTCATCGGTATGGCATAGAAGAACTGCTTCGACCCATTTTGTTAAGTAATCTGTGGCGACTAGGACGAACTTTCAGTTTCCCGATACTGGATGGAAAGGTCCAATGATGTCGATTCCCCATCATTTGAATGGCCAGAGGACATTGTTAACATGTAAGTCGAGGGCTAGACTTTTGATGTCTTAAGCGTAGATTTGGCATTTGTAGCATTTACGCACAAATTCTTTGTAATCTTGTCTCATCTTGGGCCAGTATGGTCCTTGTGTGAACATTCGCTGAGATAATGATCTTCCTTAAATGTGTACGCCGCAGATACCTTCGTGAAGTTTTCTAATTTTTGTCTGAGCTTGTTTTTGAGATATACATTCAATAAGGGGTCCTCCTCCGGTAATGCGATATAAGATTTTACCTTGAACTATAAATCTGGGGCATTTGGCCAGGAGTGAACGGGTTTCTTCTTTGTTACTCGAGAGGATGTTGAAGGTAAAGTAAGCATAAAATGGTCATCTCCAGTCTTTAGGGTCTTCATCTTCAGCAATGGTCATCAGTAGTGTTGACAGTATATCGAGACTGGAATGTTCGATGATTCCGATTTCTAAAGATCTTTTCTCACTGTCCCCCAGCATGGCAGCGATGTAAGCTAATGCGTCGGCATGCCAATTTTCTTGTCGAGGTAAGTAAGAGATTGATATGTGCTTGAACTTGCTCATCTGTTCTTCGACCAGGGCTGTATAATTAACCATTTTTCTCGATGTACGGAATGTCTTGTTGTAATGATTTACTACGAGTAAAGAATCGATGTAGACTATTAATTCCTCTGCTCTGAGTGCGAGTACGAGATCTAGACCGTGGAGGATTCCTTCATATTCGGTCTCATTATTGGTGGTATAGAAGTTTAGCTTAATAGCTTTCTTGATGCGATGATTGGAAGATATAGCGAGGACGATACCAATCCCAGATCCACATAGTCCAGCTGATCTATCTGTCAAAAGTTGCCAACCGAAGCTTTTGGACCATGCGTCTGGCTCCGCAATTAAGTTATCTGTGAAGATTTCTTCGAGTTCTTCCCAATCGGGGTCTTCGACTAGAAAATCTGCCAAAAAGTCTGCTACTGCTTGTCCCTTTACAGATATCTGGGGTTCGAATGAGATATCGTATTCGCCAAGGAAAACAGACCATTGTTGAATTCTTTAAGATTTTTCTTCCTTGGAGAGTACCAGTTTAAGGGGATACTTGGTAATGATTTTGATGTGATGAGCTTGAAAGTATGGACAAAGTTTATGAGAACTGTAGACCAAGGCCAGTAGTTGTTTTTTTGTCGTTGTATATCTTTTTTCCGCAGGCATGAGTGTCTTGCTGATGAAGTATATTAGTTTTTCTATACCTTCGTCTTCTTGAATGAGGACGGAACTAATAAAGTTTTTAGTTGTGGATAAGTACATTGTCAGTGTTTCTCCATCAACTGGAGTACTCATGATAGGATGACGCCTCAAGTATCGCTTAAGATCCTGGAAGCCTAACTTACAGTCAGGAGTCCAAAGGATCTCATTATGTTATTTCTTAGAAAGTGTAGTAGGATTGCCACGAAGGAGGTAAAGGAGTTTACATCGATCAGTAACATAGAGATGAATCTATGAAGAGCGGCGATCTTGCCCGTAAATTTTTGGACATCTATTTTTGTTCACGGAGATGGCATTGCGATGTGTATTTTGATTTGTGCATGATCAATTTCGATTTCTCTTTTGCTGACCAGGTATCCCAGAAATTTGCCAGATGCGATCCCGAATTGGCATTTCTCTGAATTGAGTTTCATCTGGTATTTGTGAAGGATATCGAAAATGGTTTGGAGGTTGTTGGAATGATCTTCGCTCTTCAAGATTTTGCATATTATATCGTCGATGCAGACCCCCATGATTGTACCTAGCTGATCTTTAAACATTTCTGTGACAAGCCTTTGGTAGGTAGCTTCTGCATTCTTTAACCCAAAAGGCATTACTATGTAGCAGTAGAGATCTCTTTCAGTAACGAAGGTTATCTTTTCTTGATCTTCTTTAGCGAGTGGAACTTGATTGTAGCCTAAGGCGGCGTCCATCATGGAAAGTAGTTCGTGTACTGCGACTGAGTCGAGGAGTTATAGAATCAATGGTAGAGAAAAACTATCCTTGGGTGTAAACTTGTTGGGTTATGTGAAATCAACACAAACCCTAATTTTCCCATTTTTCTTTAGGACTGCTACGATGCTTGAAACCCACTTTGGATATTTTGCTTCTCGAATTAATCCTACTCGAAGGAGTTTATCAATTTCTTCATTTACTGCATCGTGGAGGCGGGGAACTAGGTTCCGTCGTTTATATATGACAACTTTATAGTCTGGAAGGAGGTTTAGTTGGTGGCATGCGATTGATGGATCAATACCAAGCATTTCTTGAAAAGTCCATGCAAAAATATCAATGTTTATTTTAAGTAGCTCGATCGTGGCTTCTTTTTCGTTGGTTAATATCTTGGAGTCGATGAAGGTGTGACGCCCTGGTCCATCAAGTTTAATAGATTCGACTATTTTAGTGTCATGCTGCTCGAATGTGGTGGGAGTTTCCTGCTGTAGTTGCTATGCTATGAGAAGTTTTGCTGTATGAATGTTGGTGGTGGTATTTTTGCACATACGTGCAACTGCCTGGCTACCTTTTATTTCATAAATTTTGTGATCTGTCGGAAACCTTAATACAAAATGATATGTTGAAGGTACTGCTTTGATCGAATGTAACCAACTACGTCCTAAAATACCCAAATATTTGGACTCAACATCGATGATAAGGAATTTTACGACTGTTGTTTCTGATCCTGCCTGAACTGGCAGAGTGATTTCTCTTGTGGCTAATTCTTTTAAACCGTTGAAGCCTATGGTTGTTATTGTCGAAGCTTTAACAGAGTCTGTGAGGCCTAGGACTTCAATTGCTCTTCGGAACAATACATCTGTTGCACTTCCTGTATCAACGAGAAACGTATGTAAGTAGTCCTGTCCGACTTTTAGCATAATGACGAGAAGGTCATCATGAGGGTATTTCACGTGGCAAGTATCACAGTCCTCGAAGGTAATATGGTATGGATGCTTTGATTTGCTCGAGCTTGGAAGAAGTTTTGTTGATTTATCTAAGGAGGTCATTTTATAACAGGATGTAATTCGGTCGTCTTGTTTCCTTTTCTTTCCTTTTTTAATTTCAATCATATACAAGGGGCGAGCTTGCCCTGGGCCTTGAGTCTGTTCAACATCTTTATTCTTTGTCTCATCCTCGGGGAACTTTTGGATGTCGAGGACATAATTGTGAAGCCTTCCTGCTAAGAGGATACGATGAAAGATTTGAATGAGTGAGTAACAGTTGTTAGTTTCGTGACTATCCACATTGTGATACTGACATAGAGGTTTCTTAGGAAGACCAGGTATGGTTTGTGGCGCTCGATAACACTCATCTCCCTTTATTATTGGCAAGGTAGCGCAGAGAGTTGTTGTCATTGGGGGTAAAATTAGGGTAGGCCTGTCGGGTCACCCGTCCTTTCTATCGGGTATCTTGGTATTGTCGACGCTTTTGCCGCGTTGTTTAGGTGCTTCAGTAGTGGTCGAATTTTAGGGTGAGAAGAGGTTGTGAGTCGAGAATGAATGGCATAGGAGCTTTTCATTTTATCATTCTTGGATCATTCTTGTTCAATGTAGTTATTAACTGTATCAATCATTCCGGTCACTGTTCTGGGTTTGCGCAGAGTAAGCTCTTCTCGAACCTTTGAGTCGATGTGCGGGGAGGTGAAGGCTGGAACGACGATTTTTGGATATGATTTCCCAATTTTCTGAGTTTCTTGCAAGAAACGCTTGTAAAAGTTTTCCAAGGTTTCTTTTGCGCCTTGCTCGAAGAAAAGCAAAGAATCTACTGTAATCTCTCACTCCTTAGCGTGAGCATAATTTGATTTGAATAAGCGCTGTAACTGGTTGAATGTGGTGATTGAGCCTTCTTGGATTGTATGGAACCACCTGAGAGGTTCTTCTTTCAGGCTCATGTTGAATAGCCTGTAGAGCATGTGGTCGAGTTTAGAGTATAATCCCACTGCAGCTTTGAATGTCATACATGGGTAAGTGGATCAATGAGTCCTGCATATTGAATGAACTTTGGCATGTGAAAATTTTCTGCGATGGGCATGACTTCGAGATGAGGAGAGATGGGGTTTGTCTCGATTCTTTCAAACGTGGATCTTCGGCCTGGAATATCAGAGTTTATGGCCTGAATCCTGTTGCTTAGGTCATCTAAGGTGACGAACTGTTACAGAGGAATTGGTAAGGTTACAACTTGCGGAACGATATCTCCATGTCATTTTAGTCCTAATCGATCTCTGATTAGCCCTTATTCTGGTGGTGGGAGAGTTTGATGACGCGTGCATCGACTTCATTAAGTTTTCGATGCTGAGAATGTCAAACCAAAATGCCGAGAAGCCCTGTCTAGATTTTTGGATCTGGATCGAGAAATTTATAATTTGTCCTCTCTTGGCTGATTGTCACGCTGAATTGCTCTTGATCGATGGCCACTTTGGGCAAGTGGAGGTAACATTTGTTGGCCAGTGAGTCGATCTTGGGTCCTTCTTAATTTCTCCATCTCCTTCTGATGCATTCGACTCTGCTGATTCAAGGTTTTCCTTCTTTCGTCTCTTTCTACTTGAAGAGCTTGAGAATAAATGTGTTGATCTTCCAATCTTTTGGCTTTTCTAACTTTATTTGTTTCTAGAGTTTTATCACTGCACTGTGCAGGTCGACTGTCTCTGGTATCGGATTGATCTCGTGATCTCTGACGGTGTTGGAATGGGTTAGGAGATTCATATTTGTCATCGGATTGTTACTAGGGCGGTGATGGTAAAAAAAAGTGTGGTATTCCCACCGACGGCACAAATTATAGTGGCATGTTTTCTAGAAGGAGAATCTTTGCCAATACTATTCGTAAGAAAAATGCAATAAGAGGCTAAACAAACAAGATTTTACGTGGAAAACTCAGTAAAAGCTGAGAAAAACCACGACCTCAGGGAGGGTTTTGATGTAAAATCCAGTATGATACTAGTTATTACAAGTTTTAGAGTGATAGTAGGGTTAGGAAGTAAGGGTAGTGAAGTTGCAGATCTGAATAATCTATTTTCTGCCTATATCTATAGTAGATACAGGCAGTTTACAAAAAGAAAGAAGCAGTCTCTATTCCGGGAGGAGTGGGCAAACTTCGCGGATCTCTAACAACTCTTTCTTGACCAGGTACAATGGCTACTTTTGGTAGGTCGAGGACTTATGGTAGCTTCTCGACTGTTGTCTATTTTCGACTATGCAATGCTGACTGTCTTCGACTATGTAATGCTGGCTTATCTTTATCGAATTTGGGAAATATGCTACTACACAATCGTTCTCACCTTATAGCATGGATTAAAATACCCATGATAAATTCATTATACCATGATAAATATCAATAATTTTTTTATCAGTTTGGTACTTTGATGATATTATCAGTGGTTCAGCAATGCCTAGTTTTGTGGCAAAAAATTGTTAATGTATCATAATTTTATCAATTTATTACCAAAATATCACAATAATTTAATGGTATTAAGAGATGATTGGTTTTAACTTTTAACATTCTCAAAACCCAAAAAAATATGGTATTTATTTTATTATAAAAGTGGTAACTCTGGTAGTACTAGTTGAGGAATAGGTAATCATGTTGAAAGAATTTACTCCCTCAAGTCAGGAGAGAAGCAGTGCCACTAGTTCTAGCTATGACCACAAGGGGATAGGGCCATATGAATAGAAGCAAGAAAGATAGGGACTCTGGACCAATAAGTGGCAAACCCTACCACTATAGCCAGAAGAAGAGGAAATCGGGAGAGAAGGTGTTACTACTATAGCTTCACTGCATTTCCATTCTAAGCACTAAGCAAGAATGCCTATACCCCACCGCGCACCGATGCACAAGTAGCTACGTAGAAGATAGCACCAGTGGGTACGTAGAAGATAGGACCGATGTGCAAGTAGGTACGTAGAAGATAGGACCGATGCGCAAGTAGGTATGTTGAAGATAGGACCGATACAAATAGGTACGTTGAAGATAGCAGCGAGAAGCATCATTCTCCAAAGAAAGAAGTAGTTAGCGGTAGAAGTACTTTTTCAGTGTACGCAAGTTTAACACACTCCTAGGCTGAAGAGAGACCCAACCACGTTTTTTTTTTTAATAACACTAGATGTACTTGCGTACGCCGTAATGTATATTTTAGGATACTACAAGCTACCTTTCTTTTGTCAAGGGTTTTGCCAACTTGCGTACGGTAGGACTTGCTTAGAGGTTCCTTCTTTTTTAAAACTCTGGCGCCCTAAGGTTTACCAAAAAGGAAATTGCAGGAAAGCTGTTTAGTCAGTCTATCATGGAGAGCAAAAAAAAGGGAGATAGGCTTGTTAAAAATCACACTATAGAGATGTTACTCCAAAATCTAACGCACTACTCGCCTATACAGCCGCAGGACGAAACCTAAGGATCCTTGTGTGCTTCGCCTTGCATTTTCCTACCCCCTCAAAATTTGGCTACTATACCTACTCTTTTTTTAGCGTAATGCAACTTCTTTTTTTGACATCGACATAGGTAAAACGGGGGGTTATACTCCTTTTAGTGTAGAGGTTGACTTTGACCATGCTACTCAAGATTCTAATCACAGTTTCGGTCAAAGATCAATTAATTAGGGAAATTGACGAGGTCGAATAGGGAGATCATAAAGATTTGGTGAAGGTTCATCTTGTGAGAGTTATGATACAGGTTTCCTTTCATCGCACTTTGATGGTATGACATGAACAATATGGGTACTGGCTACTGCCCACATCTATCCCCCTTCTATGCTCAGCAAATCAGCTCATCTAGAGGTTTCTTTATTAAGGAATATCCGTACGTTGACCTATCCTCCGGGTATGGATATGTTCCTAAAGAGTCATCCCAATCTTCGAGATTAAATTACAAAAAAATAAAAAAATAAGAGTTGGAGTAATCGTTGTAAGTGGTTGCCCTCCCCTGGGTATTATGTCGTACTTGCTATAACAAGTGTACGATAACCACATAATAAATTGGGATATCTATTTTAAGTATTTGACGTGGGAAGAGTATTATTGGAATGTTTCCATTAACGTCAATCAACAGTTGAAAAATAATAAATTTGAGGAGCCGCATCACTCATATATATTTTAGTTTATCGATAACTGACAATTATTAGAATTGCATACTCATACTAAGTTGAAATAAATAATGATTATCTCAATAAATAATGATTATCTCATATTTATTCACATTTTATTTCCATTATTTTTTTTCCAAGCTCACATATTTTTTGATATTCTTACACTTTTTCGTGGACATTTTTCTAAATAATTTATGTCCACTCGTTTTAAACAACATTACAATTTATCGCGCTAAACATCAAAATACCAAAACTATCATCGATAAATACAGATTTTTTGGTATAAATCGGTTTTTTCCTTTAAGGATTAAAATATTAAGTGATGAAAATATAGTAATAAAATTTAAATACCATGATAAAATCAAAATGGTAAGGGGTCGATAAATATACTTTGTTCGGTATTTAGATTAATGTAGAGGCGGAGCCAGAGATTTAGGAATGGGGGAGTCGGGGCGTCGGGGCTTCGGGGACGGAGCCCTCGATTTAGTTTTTTTATAAATTTAAGGTGTTGTTGATGTTGGTTATCAAGATTCAAGGAAACCAAGCTCGAAGGTTTGTGTTTGATGAAGTGAGTGATGAGGATTATCAGGAGGTGTTTATTTGAATAAGAGAGAGGAGAGAAGAGAGTGCCAAAAATTTGGGTTTGATGAAGAGGTGTTACTTTGTGGAGCTGGGTTTCAACACAACTAGGCTTGGATAGTTGGATAGAACTGGGACCTGGTGTTACTTCTTTCTTTTTCTCTTTGTTGTGGGTATATAAATCTATAATAAGAAAAAAAAACTCATCTTTCTTCTTAGGCTTTGGCCGTACATTTCAGAGATGCAAGCAAATTTGGTAAAAAAATGAGCCTGAGCCGTCGGATCTAAACATTTGTCCGAAAAAATCAATCTCAGCCGTTCATTACCCAATTAGATCTCAATGTTACTTGAATTAGCTTAATATCTATCATTCCGTACCATAGTATCGCACTCTATCTAATATTCTCCCTTTACAGACTCTCGATCTCTTTGAATTTTTTTTTTCTCTCTCTCTGATAATTTTCAATCGATGAATTGTTCTTAGGGTTTTGTTTGGTTCAAGTAATTGTGTCAACAAAATTCTCAATTCGATGTGAACATTTAGAGGTATGGTTACTTCCCACTATGGACTTTTTTTCTTTTCCTCTATTATGTGTTGCATAAAAAGTTTCTTCTCATGTATCGATACATCAATTACCTTTATAATTTGTTGGTTGTTTAACATTGACCGATGCATTACATATATGTCATGATATATTTGGCATGTATAAAACTAGTAAATTATGTTATCAATGTATCGAATAGCAGTATTACCTGTACCATATATCTCTTAACATGTTGTCTATCTGCTTAAATTTTTGCATTTTGTGTTCAAGTCGTAGAATGCGGGATACATTTCTCTGAGAGATGGAAGAAGTTTATGCTTAAAATGTATGGAGTTTGCTATAATAGATACCGGTGATAGCCAATCACTTTACGATGCAATCAAAGACTACTATGAAGGAATGAACATGAGACTAGATCAGCAGATACCCATGCTTCTTGTTGAAAGACAGGCCCTTAACGAAGCTATTGAGGGGGAGAAGAATGTACGTGATATTTCCACCCTACATTTATTTACGTGGTACTCTTAAGAAACATTTTTGTTTATCCTATATTCTTGTTTGCAGGGATTTCATCACATGCCCGAGATAAGAGGATTATGCCTATTCGAGGAGCAGACTGTTACCAGTGTACGATTAGATATTCTACAAAACCTTGTTTTAAATTCACAATTTACTGATTAAGCGGCCATTGCGAAGTTATTATACTAGTAACTCTTTCTATTTGGAGAATCATGTTCAGTAGAAACCTTTAGACATAAGCATTTCCTTAAGAATGATTAGCAAACAGATAAAAAATGCCAAATAGTCAAAACGAGGCTTGGGATTTGTGACGTGGCCGATAGTTGATTCCCATCCTCATAATGGATTATAGTAATTGTTAGCAGAGAACCCCTTACGCAACACATATTTATTATGTTAACCTCATTTACTTGTTATCATATCTAGATACTTAGAAGGCCAAGAATTGGAGGAAACTGGCTTATTGGTATGCGAACACATCCACAAAAGCTAACGCGGAAATGTGAAGTTACAGCTATTCTTGTTCTATACGGCCTTCCAAGGTAGTAATTCCGCCTACTTTTTTCACTATTCCAACTAAAAGCAAGGAAATAAGCCCTGTATTAATAGAAATGACATTTCCATGGCACTGAATTTACATGTTCTCGATTTATTCGTGAAACAGTGAATGTTCAGTCTGAAATTAATGAATATTCCTTGCCTAAAGCCTAATATTTTGGTACCTCTAAACATTTGTTTGAAAAATAAATCCCAGCCGTTCATTTCCCAAGTAGATCTCGTGGGGCTAATATTAGTCTATTGAGCCAAATTAAATGGCAATCCTTAAAAACAAACAAACAAAGTTGAATGGCAATCCTTAACACCAAAAACCCATCTCAGATTTCAAATTTCTCACAATCATCTATGCTTAACCATCGAAGATCCGCCTCTCTATCTCTCCAATTCTGATTTTTTGAGAGGTTTGACTAGTTTCCCTAATGATAGGGCGGACTCTGTAATTTGATTTGAAAAGCTTCAATGTAGAAAAACCCTGATCTTGGATATTTGAAGATGAAGGTAGTTTTCCAAAAAAAAATCGTGATGATTTCCAATTGAAGCAATCATCAGTTATCGTTCTATCTTATTTGTCATATTTTGCTTTCCCTACATCCTTAACTGGCTATAATTTGGATTGAGTCAAGTAAATTTGTCAGGGTTTCTAAAACCGATAGGTTAATGAGATATCAATATTTGTTTGTGTTTCTACAGTATCTCAATGTCTTATATTGTGCTGTTAGGCGATGAAGTATTTATAATATAATAATATAAGTATCGAGTCATACAAATAATTCATGAGATTTACCTAGAATAATTATATAAATTATCTTTTTTGTGGTTCTTATTTCTAATTAGACATGTTGGTATGGTGGTTTTATCTATAGGTTGACGCTGGAACAAATGTCATTATCTCTCAACTTTTATTTGATGCTGATATTTTTTTGAGGTTTTGCCAAAGCTTACAGAGAAGAAGGAATTACTTGCCTCATTGTTCCTGACAATCTATAGAGGCTACTTGCGCATGATTGGCATTTGCAAAACTTAGGTACATAATCTTCTCCATGCTTACCCTTTGAATGTAATGTCTAGTCAGACTCTTCTCTTGGCTATAGTGAACTATTCTTGGTTTGATTCATTCTGTAGTTTCTAAAGTTAATCTTTTGAGGAATCTTCTTCTATTATTTTGTCACAGTGTCAAATATTTGTCGTCTGCTACTATGTACCCATCTTTAACACATTTTAATATCTGAGTATGGCTCCTTACGCTTAGAAAACCCCCCACTCTAGGATGAAAACTCTTTTACCAAGTATATCAATACCACATGATAAAATCTTTTTTGAAATGTACACTATATAGGTTACCTTTATATACTACATATAGTACTATTCAAAATTGTCCAAAAGTGTAGTACCCTTTGAGTTATGTAGATGAGACGAGCACATAAATAATATATATATATATATATATTTTAAAACCCTTATATAGTACATATACTTCATTTATGTCCCCAAATTCCAATAATTAGTAAACCAAATCAATTATTGAAATTTGAGGACGTACAGGTCCCCACAAATAACCAAGCCAAAATAAAGTTAGGCTCAGCAATCAATAGGTGCACAATACAGAGTAATAAAGAATATAACAACAGCGGAAGAATAGTATAATGATAAATATACTCAAAATTACTACAAACCTCAACAGGTTTGAGATAATTTGGGCTTTGATAAAGCGAAAGTTTGAATTAGGAGGATCGAGGATGGCTAATTTGCAGTAGGGGAATCCAACATAAGAACACCTAAAGAAAAACTTCAACTAAGGAAATTTAGAAAAAAAGCTGAAATTTTGGACTAAGAAAATCACAATCTAGTAGTTTTCGACTTAATCTAGAGAGGAAAATATATATCACGAAAGCAACTCAAGTTTTTTTGTGTAGTCCTGTTTTATATACTTCCCTTCATTTTTAAGAATGCCAATTATATTTTTCCATATCCAAAAGAAAAGAAAATAAATACTAATGATTTCAATATCTACCATTTTGATGGAAGGCTATTTTATGGAAAATGGTTCATCCTTTCCTTGTAAATTAAGAGAATCGTGCAAACCCAAGTTTTAAGCTCTTTTTTCGTTACAAGATTCAACATAAAAAATATATAGCATCAACATTTTGCAAGGAACATAAATGAACAATGTAACATCAAAGCCTTCCACTTTCTTGTGCACTTCCAATAGCACCCTGAATTTGGCTTATACAAGTTTTATAGACAAACCCAAAATAATCAATAATGCTATCCTCACAATCCCCTTCAATAGGATTTATATCAAGCAACCAATGAACTAAGGTCGAATCATCCCCGTAATCACTAAGCTTTAACGAATTTACATATGCATCTAACCCCACATTACTTAGTACCATTTCGTAAGCATAACTGAATGAGGATGGATCCATGAAAATCAATCTTTCTTTAATCCAAGATCTATCTCCATCATCTTGAGGGAACATGAAACCAGATACTAGTCTAACGTACCCCGAAAAGCCTTCTTCTCCTGCCAAATTGGTGTAGTTTTCAACCATCGGCATCCACACTGGTAGTCGACTACTTTGAGAGACTATGGTTCATACTTTCTCTATGGATGCACCAACTAGTCCTCCCACTGATCCATGCCATTTTTCTTTTCTTAACTCCAAAGCCTGTACAAAGTATTAAACATAAATTCAAGAATTTTCCAACACCTAAAACTTGGAGACGTGAGAAAACTTATAACATACCATGAATGACTTCTTTAAGAATGGCGAATATCTTTCCAAATATTTCAAAATGGAATTTTCATGCCTAGTAAACCAAAGGAAATCTATTTTCTCGCCTTTGAGACTCTTGGATAAAGTGAAGATAAATCTTGAATTTGAAGAAATGTTTTCTTCATACATATATTTCATATTGGCACTATATAATAGGAGTATTGAGAAGGGATGTAGAGGTTGGGATATTTGCATATATATACAAGGGCGTCAATAATACAAGAAGGTAATTCCTAGGCTCAATTTCTTTGGGATTTACAAATACTCCAAGGAGATCTTTGGGCGACGACAGGAAGGGAGGTGGATTATAGTCGAGTTTAAAATAAATGGTCATATAGTCGAGTTTTGAAGAGCCTGTCTAATTTTTCCTTGAGTTCAGACTCTAGTTCTACATCAACTACAACAACACAAAAAGACAGAGCAGAGCAAAACAAAGGCAAAGAACATACTTTGGAGCACATACATGCAAAAGAGAAAGAGAACAAGGTAGAAGTTTTTTAGTACTACGACATCAAAATACATTATATTTTGGGAAATACTTGAGGAAAAAATGAGCCTTATTTCTTAATTGATTCATCCTTACATAGATTGACCTTTACACGAAAAAGCTCTAATAATAGGTTATAAATTTAAATACAAAGGGATATATACACAGGCCTAAACAACAGTTCCAACTGGTTCACCAGCTTTGAGTCTGGATGTCCCTCACATAGTTTCCTCAAACTGGATAATCTCATTCTTAGAACCATAAGAAACTTGGGTTTGTTCATCTAGAGCAGTGATCACTCAGTCTAGAATAGACTTGTATCCATCACTACTATATCCTCCAGCTTTCTCGACTAATAACCCCAATGGAGCTACCTTGAATAATTGCCTTAGCTTGCCCTTGACAGATGGAGATATCACATTCGTAAAGACCCCTTTTTCCTTTACAATGATCTGCATACACCCATTTATATGATAAATCTAACAATTTTGATTAAGAAAAAATTAGGCACGATGAAGGATTAATTCAATATAAACTGTCAAACTTCGAGTAAAGATACATGGTCGACATCGGGCACCATTCCTCCGGTATACCGTAATGTGTACTTCTCTTTAATGTAATAGTCGATTAGCTGTTAAACGTCATAAATCTGGTTAAAATATAAAATGCGTCATTTTCATGGGAAATACAAGCAATGGAAAGGTTTGAAAAATACCTACTGGTAATTGGGGTTGTCAAAATTTTCTCTCAAGTTTCCAGGTGTGAACATCTTTCCTTCGTTGATTTCAGTTGTGTCTTTCACATATTGCCACTTCCCTGATGAAGTAGATACTAATTTTGTTAGCAATTTCCAAATAATATTAGTAATTTTTTTGAGTTAACATAGATTAGTCCGTAATCTTACCTTTGTCGAGGAGAAGGAACTCGTGGGTTCCAGGCATGTCTTTAAGAGCAATAACATAAGTTGTACGTGGACCGCAAATCCCCATAGCTGCTGCAACTTGATCTCTTCCTGTCACGCCTGTTAACTTATCCCCAAGCCACACCCCAAAGATGGTACCCACTGTGAAATTTGTATCAACAATACTTGATCCATCAAGAGGATCAAATACCACACTAAATCCACCTGTAGATACTCAAACAAATAAGATATCTTTAGATTAAGTATCTAGTATCCATAATTTTAAGTCGGGTTATGTTATATACGAACCTTCGACTGGACCTCCCATATCTTGTAACTCAGGGACTTCTTCAGAGCAAGCGTATTTATAGAAATTCGAGTATGTCAAGGCCTACACACAAGAACAGAGAATTGAAGCCTTACATTGCATCATTGATTCTATTTAATCTTCTCCCTTTACAACCCTACTCTCAACCTCTCACTTACTACGAAATTGCTGAATCAACAATCTCCCAAAGGTAAACTATATCCCTCCCTTTTCCATAGTATTTAGATTAGGATTTAAATCTATGATAAGGATTTAGCGAAGACTGTACTCTGATTGATAAATACGATGTAAGTCTTTAACGCTAATATTGAGGTTATGGGGTTCTAGTATTTTTTAACTTAATTTTCTTATTGGGCCGGGTTTGGATAAGTTTGTCCAAGTTTAGGTTTTTTTGTGCTAATCTTGAGGTTATAGGGTTCTAGTATATGTCCAAAGTTAAAGGTCTTGCTGGGTTTTGATAAACTTAGATTAGGTATCTAATTTTTAGTGCTACTATTGAGTATAAAGGCTTTTAGGACATTGTGATGCAATATTGATTAATTATCAAGTTAGCATTGTGATGCAATATTGTTGTGTAATATCTCTAAAATGATTTGGTGATGATTGAATCTAATATGCTCTAAACTTGAACTATATATTACTAAAAAGCAACTTCTTGCAATGTATAACTACCCTAATATGTTTTAATCTTCTTGGGTTTGATAGAACTAATATTGTTGTGTATAACTGCTCTAAATTTGAACTATATATTATTAAAAAGGAACTTCTTGCAATGTATAACTGCCCTAATCTTCTCTAATCTTTGGTAATGATTGAATCTAATATTGTTCTGTATAACTTCTCTAATTTGTTCAAACCACATGAGAATTTCTTGCAACGAAAGGCAATGTTTTAGTGCCTGATTCGATTATTGTTGGGAAAAGAGCTTATATTACTAAAAAGGCTTTGACTACTGAAGAAATTAAAAGGAGAAAACAAGAGAAAAATGCCAAATCACGAACACAATATGCTTCTAGACTCGACACCCAAAAATCAACCTTAATATTAAATTTCTCAATCCCATGTAATACATTTAATTTGCTTACAATAGCGGTCTTTTTAGATATCAAATGGATGTTTTTTTTCTTTATGAATTCGATTAATAACACAAGAAATTGGTTATTACACAGATCTTATTCAAACAAATAAGAAACAACTACAAAATAGGAATGATATGGCTAAAACTATTAATCATATTGGGACAGGTCAAGCAATTGCTGCAAAAAATTTAATAAACAATGTCAAGAAAGATGCTAGAATGTGGGATATGGATGGAATTCATACCACGAACATTCGTTCTATTGCTTCAAACAATTTAAGTACATTTTAATCTTCTATTGATGCTTCTGGATATCATTCGGGTACGTCATTCACTTCGCCTCATGGTATTATTGATAACAATACTCTTGTTAGGTCTCAAATAATATATAATTTAAATTTTGAACATATAAATGAACATTTTATTGCGGTTAATAACCCAAGCATCAAATGTGTATACCCGAATGATAACTTCACTCATAATTCATCTCCCCAAAAAAGATTAAAGATCAGTTACTTCCAATTGAAAATAGTTGTTAATCCAACATTTTCAAATGATACTTTAATCTTTTATCATCGTATTGCATTCTAGCGAAATTACGATTCCAACGATTTACATCAAGCCCACACAAATGGTAACTAAAAAAGACCTTCATATAACATTGTACGGAATTATATTGATACCACAAAATTTAAGCGAGATAAACTCCCTCCAAAAAGACAATGCCAACATTGTAAAACCTATTTATTCACGAAAGAAACAATAAATTTATGTTGCAAAAATGGTAGAGTAAAATTGAGTCTTCCACCTGTACCAAATGATCTACTAGAATTATTCAAAGATCAAGCAACAATTGAAAAAGATTTTAGGCTAAGCATACGTAGTTATAACCATGCATTTCAATGTACCTCAATTGGTGTCACTCTCGACAAGGAACTGGCTAATTCTAAAAATGGAGTCTACACATTTTGAGTCCATGGGTCTATATATCATCGTATTGAAAGTTTCTTACCCAAAAAAAAGGTAAGTCCCGATTCTTACAACTATATTTCTACGACCCTGCAACAGCACTTAAAAATAGGCTACTAGAGAATGATACTTTACATGTCAAAACTGTCTTTCAATTAACAAAAATTTTAAAGCACACTAATACATTCATTAAACAATTTAAAAAACTAGCAAAAAAAAAAAGAACCTAAGTGATTACAAAATTGAAATTAAACAAAGACCAGATAATGCACCCCAATATGTCCTTCCAACATCTGATGATGTCGCAGCTATTGTTATGGGTGGAGATGATTTTACAGTAGGAAGGAATATCTTAATTTATCCTAAGAAAAAATATATATACCAAATAAACATCTGGATTCTACAATCCCCTACAATATCTTATCTTACTCCTTCATGGAGCATACGGGTAGGATCCAAGAAATAATTTCTTAGGTGGGAAAAGAATCTCATCCCGTGCTTATTATTGTTATATGTTACAAGTTCGCCCTGCATATGAATCATTAATTCATAAAGGCGAGCGATTGTTTCGACAATACATTGTAGACCAGTTTGTTAAAGTGCAAAGTAACAATCTAAGGTACATAAAGAAAAATCAAGATAAAATACGTGCTGATTTATATCAGGGTTTATGTGATGTTCTTATTACTGGAGAGGAAAAATGAAAAGACAAGTTATCCTTCCTGCTTCTTTTAATGGTAGCCCTCGCAATATGCATATGAGATATCAAGATATAATGACATTAGTCCAAAAATATGAAAGACCCAATTTATTCATATCAATGACCTGCAACCCACTTTGGCCTGCTATAGTTAACAATTTAAAAGTTGGACAAGAAGCTTAAGATCAACCCGATTTAGTTGTGCGGGTTTTTAGTACTAAATTTGGACGACTAAAACAAGACATAATTAAAAAATTTATATTAGGAAAGGTTCTAGCATATGTCTATGTAGTTGAATTTCAAAAACGTGGATTACCACATGTCCATATGCTTATAATTTTGCATCCAAAGGATCGCCTTAGAAACCCGGACGAATATGATAAATTGGTTCGTGCAGAATTTCTCGACCAATCAAAAGAACCTGAACTATATGAATTTGTAAAAAAACATATAATTCATAGACCCTATGGCAAATACAATTCATCATGTCCATGAATGAAAGATGGCAAATGCCAAAAGGGATTTCCAAAAGACTTTGCCGATGAAACTATTCAAGGAAAGGATTGTTACCTTATTTATAAAAGGCGAGATAATGGTATTAAGGTACAAGTTGATCTATTTAGTAATAAAATGGTTGATAATAGCTGGGTAGTTCCATATAATGGGATGCTACTTAAGAAGTATGATTGCCATATCAATGTCGAAGTATATAGTAGTTTTAAATGCGCAAAGTATCTATATAAATATATTTATAAGGGATTAGACCGTATCTGTATTGAGGTTAATCAACAAGTTGAAGTAGGCGAAATCAAGTAATTTATAGATGCTAGATGGGTATCGCCACCCGAAGCTGCCTGAAGACTATTTGCTTTTCCAATGAGTAAAATGTATCCCAGTATAGAGCGTTTACAGTTACATTTACCAAGCCAACAACAAATCACTTACTTTGACTTTCAAAATATTAAGGAGATTATTGAAGACGGTAGAAATACTATGACAATGCTAACTGAATTTTTTACATTGAATTCCGAAGACACTTATGCCAGGCAATTCTTATACCGAGAAATATCCCAACATTATTCTTGGGTTAAAAAATAACGTTATTGGAAACGGTGCAGTAATAATAGGAAATGCATAGGTAGAGCCTACACTGCTTCACCGAGAGATGGAGAACGCTTTTATTTGAGACTTCTATTACTATATGTAAGGGGGCCAAGATCATTTAATGACCAAATGAATGTTGAGGGTGTACAATATAGATCCTTCAAACGAACAGTAGAGGCTTTAGATTTGTTAGAGAATGACAAAAACATTAAAGAATGTTTAGAGGAAACAACATTAATAAAGGTGGCTATTGCATTGAGGAAGTTATTTGTTTCCCTACTGGTATTTTGTCATCCTTCAAACATTGATGATTTATGATAAGAATTTAAAATTCCTATGGCAGAAGATTATCGTAAGTCATTCCCCAATTTTATTGATGCAAGAATTGAGGATAAACTATTAAGAGAACTAAATGATCTACTTGGTGAACATCATAAGAAAATATTTGACTATGGATTACCATAGCTCAATCAAAATTACAATACTAAAGGCATGTGCACTTTATTTAGAGATAAACAAGAAATTTATACACCATAATTTGATTTATCATCCAAATTTCTTTTAAATAAATAACAACAATATGCATACAATAGGATTTTACAATCGGTTAATGAAAATGAAAATAAAGTATATTTCATAGATGGTCCCGGGGGAACGGGGAAAACTTTTTTATATCGTGCCCTTCTAGCATAATTAAGACAAAATGGTAATATAGCCCTTGCAACAACATCTTTCGGCATAGCTATTACTGTATTACCCAGAGGTCACACAATGCATAATAGATTTAAACTACCATTAACACCTGAGCACAATTCAAGTTGTAAAATTGGCAAAGGAACTCCATTGGCATAACTAATTAGACAATCAAAGGTCCTAATTTGGGATTAGGCACCTATGATGCACTGGTATTACTTTGAAACACTAAATGAATCTCTTAGGGATGTCCTAAATTGCTCATTACCCTTCGATGGGAAAATCTTTATTATGGGTGGTGATTTTCGTCAATCACTACTTGTAATCACGCACTCAACTCGAGGGTAAATAGTTGATGCATGTATTGTTAACTCATATCTTTGGAACTCTGTAGAAACAATTCCATTGAAAGATAATATGCGCGCCAACGACGATCCTGAACACTCAGAATTTTTACTTCGCGTTGGCAATGGTGACTCTAAAATAGAAGTTAAAGAGGGTATAATCCACATCCCAGAAGAAATTGTCATACCTTGGATTAATGAAGACTCCATCCACGATTTAATAAAGTTTGTATTCCCTGAGATTCGTGAAAATTCAAAAGATGCATAATGGATGGTAGAAATAGCTATTATAACAAGTTGATGCCATTAAGAACTTAATCATTGATTTATTTCCTGGAGAATCAGTTACTTATTATTCATATGACTCAGTTGAGAACGACGTAAATAATTTATACCCTCAAGAATTTTTAAATTCAACTACTGTAGGATGATTACCACCACATAAACTTACTTTGAAAATTGGTGCACCTATCATGTTGTTAAGGAATCTTAGTGCAAAACATGGCTTGTGCAATGGCACTAGATAGATTTGTCATAGTTTTGATAAGAATATGATTACCGCAGAAGTAATGACTGGACATAATAAAGGAAATCTCGAGTTCTTACCACGTATATCATTAAAACAGTCCGAAAATGTCAAATTACCCTTTGAATTAATTCGTAGACAATTTCCCATCCGTCTATGCTTTGCCTTAACCATTAATAAGTCACAGGGATAAACAATCCCCTGGACTGGAATCTATTTACAAGACCCTGTATTCAGCCATGGTCAGCTATATGTGGCCTTATCTGGGGGTATTTCAAAAAAAAAAAAATTCTAGTTTTGATATGCAACTGCAAAGAAGTTTACTTTTATTTAATCAATAAAGCATCCAGAATTATATGTTCGTTCTTATCAATTTTATCAATAATCGATTCAGTACCCTACTCGACATATTTATTTGTTGCGCAATTTCTTGCTCATCTTAATATGATTTTGCAATTCTACCATATATTCATTGGCTTCCAATTGTTTTATATACGTCATGAAACTCATGTTCAGGCCCTGTGCACAATTTTCCAAGTTATATACATAGTATCCTTCCCACAAACTACTCACCTCTATAAGACATCTACGCTTTGCCCTGTGAGAGACCCCTCATCGATGCATCTAAACAACTAGGTTATGTTTTGATCAATTTTGATGTTCTAGGTGTCGAAGAAGAGCCCATCACTCAAGAATCCCAATCTGAGTCGTTCTGTTTTGATCTTACAGTCCGTCACCTTCTTTCGCTAAATTCAGATGATGAAATTATTGTATTTTATATAGAAGAAGTGAATTTGATTCATGCAGGGTGATGATATTCCTTCTGAACATCATGCATTGATACCTTCTTTCATGGGTGGCGGCGGAGGGAAAAAGATGCTCCCCCTCCCTTTTTTAGACTCCACTCCAGGTATATATTTGTATTTTCAATTATTTTTTTGTCAGTTGCAGTTTTATTCTTGAATTTGTAAAATTTATTTTCTGATGAGATCCTCTGCAGATTTTTGTCTTACTTTCAAACTTCTTGACTCAGCTATAAATTGTCATATGTATGTAGTTCAAACCAGATCCATGGATCCCTCCAAGGACTTGTCTGCTTATGGTTATGGGAGTGCTGCATGGAAGGAGAGGCTAGAGACTTGGAGGCAAAAGCAGGAGAGGTTGATAAAAAATGAAGATGGTGATAAAGATTGGGGCAACGACGGTGACGAACCATATGTACCAGTGTAAGCACTCAAAAAAACTTACTGAATCTGACCAGCCTTTCGATAAGATTATTCTATTGATATAGTGGATAGTTCAGTTGCATAATTTGCTACCCTCTCTATAGTTACTTCTGTTAATGTGCTTAGTGTTTTATTTTCTCTCTTTTACATGCCTAGTGTGTGGTGTTTTAAGGTTTTGTTTTCTTCTAATATAGCAGTTACACTAAAGATACCCTTACTATTAGTAACTTTCTATGTTGAGATCATACTAGTTTTCTTTGTATAGATAACCTTGTTGGATGCATATAGCATTCAGGTGGGTTAATTGATAATTCCAAATAATATACTTGTATCTTCTTTGAAATGATCATTCTTCTTATCATTTATCTCCAGGACAACGTATTTGACAATGTTGTTGCATCTATTCTGTACCGGGTGCTATCTAATAGTTCAAGTGATGCTTTTTATAAGCTCAGCAACACTAGGCTCCAAATCCAGGCATACGTTTTTTATAGTAAAAGCTGAAAATTGCAAATTTTTGTAATAATCAATAATACTTACGTCGTAACTAGACTTATTGTTGGATGCATATAGCATTCAAGTGGGGTAATTGATAAGGAACAAAGGCAGCTGCTGTTACTGCTTCTGGTGGTATCGAAATATGTCCAACTCCACCATCGAAAGTGGACTTTGTGGCGGACCATCCATTTATCATTATGGTATGAGCTGACAAGAGTGGGCTGATAAATTACAGGGTTTCTATGTTAATAACATATTAATTATCCTTATTTCTACAGGTCCTCCTGAACTAGTATTTAACCAGGACTACACTTGTGAAGATATCATGAAAATTCTTTTTACGAATAATTATCTTACATGATTTTTTCAGTCTTATTATTCTTCTCTATATCCATTTATCTAATTAATTCTAATGAAAGTTATGATATACTTACTGTTATTTATGTAACAGGTCAGACAAAAGGACAATGGAAACTTGAGAATTCTAACCTAAACTAATAGCTACGATTTTGCAACATAGCTCAATGCTTAAAGCCAGCAAGACCAAGAACTAAGAGCACGAAACGGGTGAAACACTAAATGATACCTTGGATTTAGACATTGAGCATGAGCGCAAGGTGGTAAGGGATACACTCTATGGTCTCAGAGCCCAGGGAGTTACAAAAGAATTAGAAAGAGCTGCCGTGAAAGAGTTTGGGCTAAAATGGTTTGCTTACGAAATATTTTGACTCATACCCGTCTTTATTTAGCTTATAAAATTGCTAAATTTTATTATTTTATTTCCTTGACAGGGCAAGACAATATGGCTGGCCAAACACGTACGTCTTCACAAAGGCAATGGGAGAGATGCTAATTGGCCAACTGAGAGGAGATCTTCCAGTCTCTATTATATGTCCTTACATCATCACTAGCACTATTAGATAGCCATTTCCCGGTTGGATCGAAGTGATTAGGTAAATCCAAAGAAACAAACTTTTTTCAACTCAGCGTAGCACGGTCATGGAAGTTTTAAGACCCTAAGAGTAAAAAAGGATTCACTGAAGAATCTGAAACACAATATAAACCTGAGGATTGGACAACATCACACTTATGAGTCCTTTTAAGTTTTAGGGTCGTGTAGATCTAAATAATATGTGGTACGCCCTGAGTTATTTATGTCTTTACAAGATCGATAGACTTACGGTAGATAATTTGCTTCGTTAATTATGTCATTATTGTAATAATACTTCTTCTTTTCTCCTATCTCCATATAGTCACATTAATAGGTTGGCAATTGGGTATGAAAAAGGCAAAATCCCTTACTTCGTCGAGGATCTAGAGTTAGTTATCGATCTGGTAAGCACATAATCCTACTTTTCCTTCTCTTTAAGTTTTTACTGTTTAAAAATTATGGTGTAACCACAATATATATGTACTGTAATTTCTTTTACAGATATCAATAGACATGATAGCGAATGCAATGGTTGTAGCAGCAATATTTAATGCAAATCAACCCTCTCAGTACATCTGCCATGTGAGTAAGTCATTGAGAAAACCATTGAAATCTATAAAACTTAGAGACTAAGTCTGAGAAAACCATTGAAATCTATAAAACTTAGAGACTACGGTCATGAGTACTTTTCTAGGAATCCATGGATCAATGAGCACGGAAAGCTTGTGAAAGTGACTGCCTATTATCTTCTCCACAATGGAAAGCATCCGCGGATATATCTGTATACGTTACTACACACTTTCATTACTTTGTGAAACCGTAAAGACCCAGGAAAAATAATTAGTGTAGTGTGATAAATAAATAAGAAAAATTAGCAAAAAATTGGTCCCTTCTAATATGAAAATATCTCGTGTATTCTCTGACTTCTATAGGGATTTGATATTAGGTTCTTGGTATCACGGAAATCACCGTTATTAATTTATGGACAAATTTAGTATTGAGGATTTCAACATTGATGCTAAATTGACTGTCAACTATCTCAACCCAATTTAAGATGTCCATTACACAACATACATGAAGGCTTAAAACTTAAAACTATGGAGCATTTGTTGGAAATCTTAAAACTATTGAGCAGTTGTTGGAAATCAAATTCAAATCGTTCGTCGCCATGAATCCATGAAGGCTTCTTTCCAAAATCTCAAATTGCAGATCAAAACCAGATTGCTTGAAGTAGGTTTCGATTATCTCTTTTGATTGTTTATGTTTCTCTCGATTTCTTATCTTGAGTTGTTGTAATTCAGGCTGAAGATGTGTTTGAATCGTTAGCTATCCCGCTTATGAAACTTGTGGGATTGAAGACAGAAGAAATGGTGAATGAAGGAAGATCAAGCGCTATTTTAATGGATTCAACTAAACATCAGGTGTCACTTTAACTTTGAATTTGTTTGAACTAAGTTGATCTAGAATTTTTGAAGTTAACTGTTGAATTTGGGTTGTTTCAGGTATCGAAATTGCGAATTCCTGCTAGAGACAAGCATTAGCTTCTTAGATTGGAATCAGAGGTATGAAGTTCTCAATTTACTTGTTTTAGTTCCTGCATTATCTTTATAATATTCGTTAATTGTTGCATTAAGATAAATTTAGGCCAAAAATAGTACGAATACCTGTTTCGGAACCTGGGGTTTACTTTTGTCACCATTCGCTCAACTACTACTCTGAGGCATGTTACAAACCCCACCCCATAGTCGGCATGTTTCGTTTAAATCAGGATAATCCCTGGTGGGTCGTCTAGGTGGTAGCTTTTGATCCCGCTACCTATATTTAACATTGAAAGCTGAACACTTGGGGTGGCATCATATTTGATATTCGTACCATAGTAACAATGAACTCTATCCATGTAAATGAACTGATCTGACATTTTCTCACAAACTTATTTCTTTAAGGTTAATGGTTTCCTGAGTAATATACTTCCTGCAAATCTGTTAGGCGTTTGTGTTTTAACTTTTGGGCGTGTACTATTGATAGCATTTTTTAGGATCCCGACTCCCCTATATAACTCAAACTCCCTTTTCTACATAATTGTGTACACTCTGCCTTGAGATGTTCTTCATATTTATTTTTGTTTTATGAAACGTCTGGAGATGCTATCATATTATTCTATATTTTCTAAAACATATTTGTGACAGTAGTAGTAGTAGTAGTTTTGGTCTATATGAGTGTGTGGAATCTAAAATTTGATGAAGGGATGAAAGAAAACCATCGGCATTTTGAAACATTCACTTTAATGCAGAATAACAATTGACGTAAGCAAAAGGCATAAGCGAGTTGCAATTTTTTTTCTTAACCCTTTAAAATTCTACTGTTTAGCATTTACTCAGACAATTATTTCCAAAAAGTAAATATAGAGAAATCAAAATGATAGTTTCTTCCTTGTAATTCCGAAGTCTGGACACAAACCTGTTTGCACTATCAAAAAATATTAGCCTAGCAATTTCCATAAACTATGAAATAGCGGCTGGAAATGACCAATTGTTCATTAAGCCAAAAAAATTTATTAAGCCATTCAAGTGTGTAGAACAGACATTTCTAGTTCTATGCACGCATTTTGTGCTTAAGTTCGTGTGTTTATGTTCATCAATACATATATCTACATTCAACTCCAATTAAAATGCAGGATGAAAGCTACAATTCCAGGGCTACCAAGGCTTGCAAAGAACTTATTGAGAAACAACGCGTTCAACTCCAGGAACTTGTCTACCTCCGAAAAATTGAAGCTAACGTCTGTTCCCGCCAAGAAAACATCCTCCAAACCCTTGATAACAACCTGGACTATCTCCACAATTTTTTTCAGAAGGCTATATTTTTTCTTACTAGAGTTCACTAAAAAAGTCAAACGGAGGAAGCCGCTCATATTGTATCTCTTAAACTCTTCCGAAACACATTTGAACATGTTGGTTCTGCAGAACTTAAATATTCTTTAATAATTTTTTTATCAAGCTTCCATTTTTTTATGATATAAATATAAAAATTTCTATTTTCCTAAAAAACATTGGATGCAAATTATTTGACACATTCCAAGTAGGAGTTGCAACTCTCATCATGGAAGTTATATAGTCTGTTCAAGAGCTCTCCCAACTCAACTTTTTCCTTGAAGTTGCAACTTGGTACAGGGTACTCATTGTGAGAGTGAAACAGACTAGAAGCTGTCTCCCTATCTAAATGTAGCTCCCAATATCTACTACATAATACAAATAGGGCATCGTTTAGAACTATTAATCATATACATGGTCGATAATGTGAGAGAAACAATTTGAAAATGATTTGGTGATAGAACTGAAGGGTCATAATTTAGTTATAATCTGTCAAGACCCAAATCAGTTCTCTTAAAACACTCAGAAGGGCTGCATAAAGCTTGATGCCGATTTCTACCTGTATTTAAACTTTTGGTTGAAACACAGAAAGTGGAGAATTTCTAGAAATTGGGGTTCTAAAACAATTTTATGATAATTTAGGATATCTGTTTTTTAGATTACAATGTATGGAAACCAACCAGTATAGGCAGAGTAATTTTGACAGTTGTAAATCAGGCATTCCTTTACCTAAACTCGTGATCATGACATTGCTTGTACATATATTTCTTTGCAGATTTTAGCGGCAGAGCATGATCAAGCTAGAGAGGAGAAGTTCACGGGGGATTTATTAATGCAAAAGAGAACAAATGAATCACAAGGTAGCCCATTTCAAAACATAAGTAGCCAGTGGAACTAGAGAACATCAGTTCCCCTTATTTACCTAATATATATTTGGTGCGAAGGACGAGACTCAACTCAAATTCCCTTCAATATTCTAGAATTTACCCAACATGAAATTGATTACATTTATATTTCAAAAAATAATACAAAACCTCATCTTATTCTCAAAAATAACGCGTTTGCATGCGCGTGCATAACTGCTCGTATATAAGAAGGAAATCTGCCAAAAAAAACTGGGTTCCGGCCCTGGCTTTATAGTATGCACAATAGTCTTGTTCCAGCTTAAAAGGACTTTTGTTGGAGCGAAGAATTGAAAAACCAAGCCAGTAGGAGGTTAGAGGTCTTTTGTTCAACTACTCATTAGTTTACTGAAAACGTTGCTATGGGGGATTGGGGGTTGATATCTTTGACTTGGTTGGTGTTTCAACGCCTGATATTCCTTAATTATCATAAGGATCTTGTAACTTAGAGAGAGAGAGAGAGAGAGAGAGGCTTAGACAGATCTCTCTAAATTTATGTAACATCTTTAATCATGTTGAAATCGTCATCTCGCCCGTGGTTTTGAACTCTCTTTTGGGGTTTTCCACGGTTAAATCTTGTGTGTCTTTATTTACCTTTCGTCTAGATTTACTTCGTGGTTTGTGTGGTTTTCTTCATCCTCCATTAAACCTTCGTTAGAGTGTGATCCAACCACAACTTCCGCGACTAATATAACAGATTTATTGAAATGAAATGTGCCACAAATAAGTGATGCTTAAAATACATTTACTCAATTCTAGTACATGAAACATCAATGCCAACGTTTATCCAACAGCTACACTGGACAGTCGACACCAACATGCGGTTGGAATAAATCGAGCATATTACATGAAACAACTTGCACAACAGAGACTAGTTCATGTATATCGGGAAAATGAAGCTGTGCTAATTTGCCATTATCTTTTCCAAAGGGGTTTTCCCCCTCACAGCACTGCTCTGTTGGAATCTAATGTAGTCCTTGTACACTATGGGCTTATAATTAGGCTTTTCTTTCTCATCCACGAGTTCATTAGCAGGTGCAAGTATGGTTGTCATCTCCGGTCCGTGACCCACTGCGATAGAGATCCTTGTTCTCTTTTTATTAACCAAACCTCGATGCTCCACACTCTTGTACCTTCCATTGCTCAATATCTAACAATGAAATCATTCCCCATTTTAAGACGAAAAATACACGCTCCCAAAGTATTAAAAGGAAATCGAGTTAGAACATACCTCGATATAATCACCAATGTTGACAACAAACGAGCTTGCGACATACTCGACTGGGATCCATATATCTTTGTACCTCACTTGCAATCCATCTACGTCATTTTGCATCAGTATTGTAATACCACCGTGGTCGGAATGCGCAGCAAGGCCTAGTGTTAGATGTGGCTGTGGACATGGTGGATAGTAGTTGGACGCTATAATTTGGCAACCTTTACCAAGAGACTTCTCTATGTAGTCTTTATCTAGGCCTAAACTTTCTGAAATGCAACCAGCTATTTTCGTTTTCAATCTCCAGATCTCCTCTAAGTATTCCTTTGCTACACTCCTTCATAAAATTAGGGTTACTGTACATTGTTGCATTATAACCAAACTAATTAGGCTAATATTTGATAAGTTAATAAGAATGTCATATGTACCTGTAGTTTGGAGGGTTTTCAGGCCAAAGGTGATAGCTATTTTCCAACGGATGACCAAAATGTCGTAAGTAATCTCTCCAGTGGAGTTGGTGTGGTGCCGATGTGTTCAAGCTCGTCCCATACCGTACTGGATCCATCACATTGTTAGATGCATACTTCATCTTCTCTTCGCAAGTCAGTGAAAAAAATCCGTCTGCTACTCTAAGCATTTCCTTCATAAGAGAGGCCTTCACTCCATGATTTACAATCTGCTAAGTCCTTCAGATATTATACTTAGGTGAATTTACGGGCGGACTAGTTCTAACTTATATTTTACTCTTAACATACTATTTTTTGCACCCATAATCTCTACATTGATTACTGTCATAAAGGAAAACAAAACAAAATGAGCCAATACTAATACATAGCCCAAGTAACTTAGGTTGTGGCAAACCACAGAAATCTTTATTTTAATCTTGTGATAGAAGTGAAAATTTGTCATAACCTTTTCAAAAGATGGTCATCAGATCCTTACATATCATCCCTAACCATTACCGTGAAATGAATTGAAGGTTGACACTCGACAATTATTTTTTCCATGATAGGCTATGAATTATGTTGTTTATACTTGTAAGGCTGATACGAGTTTAGGCTAGGTAGACCAAGAACTGAATTAACCCTAGCATTACCCTGGCAATCCTGGTAACGGATTTTAATTTGGTGATTTCTGATCAACCATCCAGTATGTAGGCAAATCAGGACCGTAACTCTTCATAACGGGACTAATGGTTTTCACAACCACCCAACAAGCTCAAACTAATGAAGAAAATGCATTAGAGAAGTGAGCTTACCAGGAAGAATCCCCACTCTACACATGCAGAAGCGATATCATGAACAGCTGACTCCCTACGATTACTTGTGATGGCATTGTCAATGCCATCAAGATCAATGACGGGGATGGATGGGCTTATTAGCGGTGAGCGTGGCAGTGGTGAGGGGTTGTAGATTAGTGGTGGTTTGTGCAAAATGTAAGGTGCAGGTATTAAGCGTAAATCAGGGGAAGTATCCACAAGGTGTTTTACGCCTTTGGTGTAATCATGTTTATTACAAGAGGGACTGAACCTTGGAACTACAGATAATGTTGAAGTGGAAGCCATGAACATAAGATCAATGCTTAATTCTTAAAGCATGCAAACAACCATAGCTAGAGAACCCTTAGATGGATGTGAGATTTATATGAAACGTGGATACTCAGTAGTTTATGCGTGCAACGTGGGTATTCAACTATCAAGAACGGTAGTTTTATTTTGTTTCTTCTTAATAAGCAGCCGACGAACGGCATGCCATGCAGGTGTGTCCAGTTTGTGATACTATGGTGGTGGTGCCATGTACTCTGGTACATAACAATCCATTTTGGAAGTCCAAGCTCATGGAAACCTAGACAGGGAAATTAAAATCCAGTCGACACAGGAGAAGTTGCTGAAGCGCACGATCTCCTATAGGTTCAGATGGTGTAAAGTGCAAAAAAAAAAAAAGAATCCGCACCAGACTTCGATAATTACTTTAAGATAATTTATATATGTAATCAAGAAGATATAGTACCACAACCAGTTAACTCGAGTATGGGTATATACGTCACAGTGGAGTGGGTCAAAATGACCCCCTTTGAGATTTAAAAAGTTTGAGTAGTTTCCCACCCTCCCACGTTGGAGTAAGAGCATCTCCTAAAGTGCCTGATTGACTTGGAATTTAAGCTGCCACGTCAGTTTTGCGCACTCCAACAGTGCCTGACTGACTCTTTTTGAGTCTCAAAATCTAAGACTAGGTCTTGGATCCTGACTGACTCTTTTTGAGTCTCAAAATCTAAGACTAGGTCTTGGATTCCAAGACCGAGTCTTAGATTTTTAAGTAGCGATTGGGCGCCCAAGTGTTGTGCGCCTGTTCTGCTTTTAAACAGGCGCCTAAGTTAAAAAAAAATTAAATTAGGCGCCCAACTATTTGGCGCTTGTTACACTGCTTCCAAAACCAAATCATTTCCTTTTCTTAGACAATGGCACATGCGTCATTATATGTAATCTTCTACGTAATTTCTTAGACAAACAAGGGCACATGCGTCATTATTTGTAATCAAACAGGGGCACATGCGTTATTATCTACCCACTTCTATTTAAAATACAAGCAGGCATCCAAGTGTTATACGCCCTAGTTCAAAATCCAAGCAGGCGCTCAAGTGTTATGCGCCTAGTTCAAAATCTAAGTCAAGTACTCTTAGAGGAAATTGAGTCTAACTACCTTGAATTTGGCTTTTTTGCATCCAAGGCAGTTAGGCATTTTAGGAGATGCTCTAATTGCAAAGCTCCTAGTATAACTTTGATTTTTGACCCCACTACAATAATTATTAAAAAGCTCCACTGCAATAATTACAAAACTTTTTGACCCAACAATAATTACGGCATCTCTAGCAACGAGTTTCAGTTTGGGTTTGGGTTTGGGTGTGGGCTTGACAGGGCCCCACAAAAAACCCAACCCACACCCGGCCTCTCCCAGAAGCAAGTTTGAGCTCGTGACGTGTATTTTTTTTAGAAGAGTTTAAAACACCGCGCGGTGTTTCTTTTACCGCGCGGTAATCATTTTTCCGCTACTTCAACTGTTAAGAAAAAATCACACCCAACTCGAGTTTTATAACATTGTTTCCTCATCTCTCTCTCTCTCAATTTGAAGGTATACCTATTTTTTTTCTTCAATTTCTTTCAAAACACAATGCATATGCCAGAGGGAGAAGCACACCCCAGCACATTACCTGGGTTTAGAGTGACAAGAGATTCAGAGCAAACCGTAACTCGTTCGAGGTCTGAAAGGAAGAAAAAGCGAGTAGAATTTAAAGATGTTCAACAACCTATACCAAACCCACCCCAAGAAAACTACCCGCAGAGGTTTATTACCCAACTCCTAGACGACGTCAATCATATCTATTACACTGGCAAGGAACTCACGGTGAGTTTTAGTGTAATTGTGAATTTGTTATTTCCATAAATCAAGTGTTTGACAAAATGCTCCAATGAACAGAATCGGGATTTGATGCGTCCGCACGGCATATTTACTACGGTGATCAAAGTTTGGAAATATATATCCACAATTCCACCTGTAAAGGATGCCGTAGTGAATATATTTGGACAGTTTATGGATATACGCATGGGCAATTTTGATAATCGCCTAATTCAGGCGTTTACAAAGCGTTGGTGGCCGACAACGCACAGGTTTTTGTTCCCGTGTGCGGAGATAGAGGTCACTCCATTGGATTTCCAGATGTTGACATCATTGTCAATCGGCCGATATCCGACACATGTGCCATATGACGACGCATGAAGTATTTTATCGAATGCGAGACAATTGCTCCCCAACATTGAATCCAATAATATAAAGAGTAAAAACGTCAGCATTTCATATTTGAGGACGTGCTTGACCATCGCAGCTGATCGGAAGGATTATATTACTATTGCTCGTGATTTATCCTCTTCAAGTTGGGATATTTGTGGCTCCAAACGGCTAACGATGCCGTCCCGCTTGGTTATCCTGCGGCCGTGGCCGATTTGGACTAGGTTGTTCAATATGACTGGGGTTTTGCTATTCGTGTTTCCCTGTACCATGGATTGAATACCGCAGTCACGGCTGGAGGTGCCATCACTGGATTTTCCCAACTTCTTGAGGTACACTAACACTTTTTCCTTATAAGTTACAAATCAAATATCTTCCAATAAACGTCTTAAATATAATTTATAATTATTTTTTATGTTGTTTTGAAATGCAGTATTGGTTCTACGTGTATTGTGGGGTTGGTCAACCTATTGTCAAGGAGAGATTAAGTTTTCGGCCTATCCGCGCCTCAAAGCATGAGAGAGGGGGAACAAGAAGAAAAACAAATGACCAGGTAGACAATTTGTTTACTCTAGGCAGATACCTCATTGACCACTAGACTATTAAGACGTTCACCTGGCGACCTTGGTTGGAATCTGCGGTGTTTGAGTTAGATGACGTACGGACTGTGTTGCTCCTGTCCCGTAAGAGGATGCCACTTCAAGTCCCAAATGGAAACTGAAGGTATTACTTGGGGGATAGATGTTAGAGGCAGTTGACTGGCATTGCGAATATTCTTTTGGATTCTCCGATTAGCATGTCGCCACATATTAGTCCAGCGGATTTACAGGTGATGAGACAAACCAGTTTCCTTAACTGTGAGCAGTTTATGATAGGGGAGGAGTGAGATACTTACGCCTCATTCTGGGTTGATCAAACTTGGGAGGTAGGCCACCTGTTGACAGATACCCAGAGGATGGGGAATATAGATCTGTTCGGACCCTCTACACTCAGGGCTGGTATTACACCCATGGCGATTACGTCAGCGTCAGTTCATAGCTTGTCCCAAGACTTTAGTTTGCCTGGCGAGCCCTAGGGGCCAGACCTGGGGTGGCACATGGAATGGACAGGGAGGCGTGAGATGCTCCCCATTTACCGCTCGAGGGACCCGCCGCCCATGTCTGCCTCTTATGACGCAGAGAAGCTGTCGCACCTGACTCATGGTATGCGGCGACTCGCCCATGCAGAGTCTGCGCGGGATGTCTAGAGGATCCATGATTTGACTGATGAGGTTGCTATTGCTTACAGGCACATAGACAGTATAGATGATTAGTTATATTCACATGTAAGTAATTTATCTATATATATTTTTTTCTTTATGTCATATTTATTTTGCCAAAATATTTATAAATTTTCTTTGTCCTATTCAGGACCTACATCTGAGGAAGGGGCGTGACATATGGGTGGTGCCGCTACTACCTGGAGGTGGCGCGAGGATGAGGTAGCGCGGATTTGGTCTGCGAACCAGGGGAGGCGGTACTAGCTGCAGGGGGCGGCGTACTGAAGGTGATTCTGACCCGTCTTAATAAATATAGGTATTTTTAATGCTTTTGTAGGCGTAATCTTTTATTATAAACATCAGTGTTGAACAAATTCTATTATTAATTTTGGGTTATCTATATAAGTACTTGTACGACCTGATGTCACATTTCTTTATATAAATCAATATTAATAAATTTATTTTAATTCTTGAATTTAAATAGAAATGCAATTACAATTCTTGAAATAGTAGTTATACGCACACAATATAACTCAAAATAGATACAATTAAATTTAATTCACCGTTCACATCTGATGTAAGGAATAAACTCAGACCATTCCGTAAGGGGGAGCAGATCTCGTCTATAGTTTTCTAGCCGATAATTTGCAGGGGGATCAGGTGGGATGTAGTTCCGATAAAAAAATATCGTATGGAGTCCCAAACGGGAACGGCTGGCTGTATTTGTCATTCCATTCATCTCTGGCTTCGCGGAGAATATAGGTTAGTGGAATACCTATGACCCGTATATCAATACTCATCCGTATCTCATGAAACCCATCACACTTAGCCTTAATAATATTCCACCTATTACATAAATCTCCAGGAAAGTATCAAAGTTCCGTGTGCATCCTGAATTAGACATGAATTTTATTCCATAATTGATTGAAGTTGAGTTGTCGGAGAGGTGGATTATCAATAAAATATTGTCAGGACGCGGCCAGGGCGCAGTTTTCATTCTAGCCAAATACCACCAAAGAATCCTGTGTTAGAGCGGAAAAACTAGACATTGTTGAGTTCAAGTAGAGGAGTCTTGTTAGAGCATCTCCAGCCAACATATATATAAAGTAAAAAGTAGCCGTTGTGATCCAAAATAAGTAGCCCGTTGTGATCCAAAACTAGCCGTAGTCATTGTTGTTTGAGTCTTGAATTTAAAATTAAGTTTTCCCATGTCTATTTGAACAAACTATTTGTCTGTTCGACCTCTTTTAATTCGAACAAAATAAGGTCTTATTCGAACAATTTTCCACAGGAGCAGTTTTATTCGAATAGACCGAAAGTCTGTTTGAACAGACTTTGTGCTGAGTTGTTTTCTTCGAGTAGACCCTAAGTCTATTAGAATAGAAACAGGTATTTGGCAGTGAAAAGAACACCGCACAGTATTTCTTTTACCGTACGGTAAAACAATACCGCGGGATGTTCTTTTCACCGCCAAATCCCTAATTTTCAAGACCCATATCTTTTTCTTCCCCTTTTTGCACTTCTCTCTTCGATTGAAAACTTATTCTCCTTCACCGTCAATACCCTTCTCTCAATTCTACAACCTCAAATATCTTCTTCATCATCTTATTCATCCATTGATGATCCTCCACGTGTATCATTGTCCTCCTCTGACGATCTTATATTTGATTGTGCGACAATAATTTGCATTATGTACCAAATTGCAATAAACCTAGTAGTACATGATGAAACTTTGAGTCACGGCGGGAGTTTCATGGGCCGTAAGGATAAGATAATAAATCGAGATCACCCATTGGGGAATTATAGCATTATACGGGACTACCTCAAGCTGAATTGCACATATGAGCCATGGGAATTTTGGCAACATTTTCGTATGAGTAGAGATATGTTTATGCGTATATTCGATGTAGTTGTTGCACATGATCATTACTTTGTCCAAAAACCTAATAACGCTGGTACTATAAGGTTATCACCGTACCAAAAAGTTGTCGCAGCACTGCGTTTCCTAAGCTACGGTGTTGCAGCAGATCTTTTTGATGAGTATATCCGAATAGGAGAAAGCACAACCTTGTTATGTGTGGAAAGATTTTGTGTTGCGGTTATGCAAATTTTTGGCGAGGAATATCTTCGAGCACCAAACGTGGCCGACGTCAAAATATTTAAAGCGATCGGAGAGCCACGGGGATTTCCCGTCATGTTAGGAAGCCTTGATTGCATGTATTGGATATGGAAAAATTGTCCTATAGCTTGGCACGATTAATTTATTGGTCATTACCCCAAGGCAACACTGATTCTTGAAGCGGTAGTTTCACACGACCTTTGGATTTGGCATGCTTTTTTTGGGTTACCAGGGTCTAGCAATGATATCAATGTTCTGCAACAATCACATCTTTTCACCGACCTGGCCGATGGTATTTCCCCGCCTTACAATTATATAATTATCGGAACAGCTTATGATATGGGGTATTACCGAGCGGATGGCATATACCCCAAATAGGGAACACTTGTCCGAACCATATCCAATCTGGTTGCAGCGAAACAAAATTTGTTTGCTCAACAACAAGAAAGTTGTCGAAAAGACGTAGAACGGGCGTTTGAGATTTTACAATCTCGGTTCAATGTTGCAAAAAATCCAGTTAAATGGTGGAAACCTGAGGTTTTTAACAATATCATGAAGGCGTACGTAATAATACACAATATGATCATCGAAGAGGAACGAGGTTCATTCCCATCATACTTAGACTGCAATCCGGCCGATCCCTCAACTATTAAAGGTGAACGGTTCAATATTGTACGTGAACGTGGAATAATATAATCTTTTATATCAAAAATGAACCACATTCAAAGTTGAGAACTGGACTTTGATCTAAAGGATGATCTGATCGAGCATTTGTGAGTCGTGAAAGGAAATCTTCAAACCTAGTACTCCATTTCTTGTATTATTTGCGTGTTCTTGATGTAATTTAATGTTTCTTAGTCCTACACGTTTATTAAACAAGTTTTTGATATTACATTAATCTTGTATTTGTTTTAACGCAATATTATCATAAATAAGTATTTCGAAAACAAGATTGCATTCTTTAATAGCAAAGTACATTATTCAAATAATTATATTATTGGAAGGTAAACTATATTTTTGGAAAAAAAACTTCTATATGCAGTAAAGTTAAATTACATTTCATCACCACTTCAAGTACCTGGTCCGCCCTTCTTGACCAGACGTTCTATGACCTCAGCTTGCCTTTGCAGATAGTATTACAATACAGGTCCAGAAAGATTACTCAGGTCTTTATCCATGATTTTGTGATCTTCCCTTACTTGTTTTAAATTCATTTTGGTTTGCCATTGTTGATTTGCTTCCGTTCTTCTTCTTTCGCTTGTCTCTTCTCCAACCGTAGTTTATCCAGCATTATTTGGATACTGCTACTAGATGCAGCAACACCATCCAATGCCTTTTGTGTTGTAAGGTTCTTTCTTAAGAGTTTTTGGCCAATGGGCCTGCTTCCACCCTCATACAACAAACCATCTAATTTAAAATTTGGACCCGCGGATTGAGGTGTAGGTGGGTTGTCGAGGTCCTCCGATAGATTATTTGATCCGACAGAGTTCCCCGGAGAAGAATTGTCCGATGTTCTCCTGGCTACATTTCTTGGTACATTCCCCGCATGGTTCAACCCATCATCCCTTAGGTTGGCTCATCACAGTTCTCGCGCTAAAATCTTATACGCTTTACGGTGTTTGAAATCATTGTCGCCATTCAAGCCTTAATAGATCATGTATGCATCATTTTCTCACAATTCAGAAAATTACTAAATACAAATAAATAACACGTATATCCGCGAGAAATAAACGAAATTGAGTTAAAGGAAATTAGAACGTACCCGATCTTCTTCTGTTTTCTTGTTATTATTCCTAAATCGTTTTTGAGCAACTATCCCCTTGTATACCACACATTGTGCATTAAGGGTATACCACTGAGCTTTGGTCAAGCCACTTGATCGTCGTGTGGGGCACTCGGGGTCTCTATTAAAGGCAATATTGATCTTTTAGTAAAACTCTTTGTGCGGCCCACTGTCTGGACAGAAGCTGTTACCCACGCCATTGCGAGACACGTAAAGTCTGCATTCGTCCAATGCAGTCTAGCATCATCCGTCTCGTACAAAAGCTCAGCATCTTCTGGCACTTGTACGCTTTATCTTTGTTTTGCGGGTATTTTTTTCTTTTTTCATTTTTCTTTTTTTTTGGCGCCGCTGCTTCAACAGTTATTGACGTATTTGCATCACTTTGACTATGCTGAGTAGATTCACCATAGAATAGGTAGTTTTGAAAGTAATTAGGAGGTTGAAAACCTTGTGGTTAAGTGAACGGATATGGTTGATAGTACGAGTTAAACGCCTAAGGTTACGGTTGAGAGAGTGTAAATTGATTTTGATATTGTCCATAACTCGGATCCCCTTTCGACATGGTAAACGAAGGTGGGGTCTGTGATTAGAATTGAGGTTGGAATTGCGATTGGTTGTGGTAGAGGTATGGAGTGAATTGTGATGATGAATATTGAGCGAATGGTGTTGAAGGTGGGCTATGGGAGGATGGGGTCGGCGGTATAAAGTTATTACTACTGGTGCCGGAGTTCGCCATTTGGGGAGAGTGTAGAGGTTCTCCTCAATGCTCTGCAATTGCTTTTAGGGGAGAAGAAGTAGTCAAGGAGTGCTCAGGGGAAATAATTAAGATTGGAGGAGTTTTGATTACCGCGCAGTATTTCTTTTACAGTGCAAAAAATTCAGGCGGTAAAAGAAACACCGCCAAACTTTTTTTTTTTTAGTTTGAGCTCCTCAAACTCGGTTGGGTTCTGACGCGTCCAGCTCAGCCAACCCACACCCGTTATTTCACTGTTGGGAGGCAAATAGTTTGAGTTTGGGTTTGGGTTTGGGTTTGTAAACCCAACCCAAACTCTCACCCTGCTGGATATGCTCTTACAAAGCTTGATTGTTATAACTTTGAGTTTTGACCCCACTACAATAATTAGAGCATCTCCAATAGGGTTTGGGTTAGGTTTATTTTGTCGGCCCAAACCCAAATCCAAACTTAAACGCCTTCCAGCAGCTAAAAATTAGATTTAAATTTGATGATGTAGCGTTGTCAAAACCCAACTGGGTGTGAGTTCCTCCCATTAAAAAAAATGAGTTTGGCATACTTTTGATTACCACAAGGTGTTCTGATTACCGCGCAGACTAATGAACACCGCATAGGCTAAATATTTTGTTATTGATGTGTGAGCGCAAATAAATAGTTGTGTGGAGTAATGAATACCGCACGGAGTAAAGAATCCCGCCGCAGACTAAATTATTATTATTATTAAAATTAAACTCACACCCATTGCTGGAAGAGATGAGTGTAGGTTGGGTGTGTTTAAGATTTAAGAGGTTTGAGTAGTTTCCCACCCTACCACGTTGTAATAATTACAAAGCTTGACTACTATACTTTAATTTTTGACCCCACTACAATAATTATAAAGCTCCACTGCAATAATTACAAAACTTGACTATTATTGAATTTTTGACACAAAAATAATTACAAAGCTTGATTCTGCAACTTTGAGTTTTAACCCTACTACAATAATTAGAACATCTCCAACAGGGTTTGGGTTGGGTTTATTTTGTCAGCCCAAACCCAAATCCAAACTTAAACGTCTTCCAGCAGCCAAAAATTAGATTTGGATTTGATGATGTAGCGTTGTCATAACCCAACTAGGTGTGAGCTCCTTCCATTCTAAAAAATGAGTTTGGCGTACTTTTGATTACCACACGGTGTTCTGATTACCGGGAGGACTAAAGAACACCGCACAGACTAAATATTTTTTTTATTGATGTGTGAGAAGAGATAAATAGTTGTGCTGAGTATTGAATACCGCACGGAGTAAAGAATACCATCGCGGACTAAATTATTATTATTTTTAAAATTAAACTCACACCCACTGCTGGAAGAGATGAGTGTGGGTTGGTTATGTTTGGGCCTGACAAGGTGGGCCAGGTCTTCAAACCCACACCCAACTGCTGGAGATGCTCTTATAAAGCTCCACTTTGCTGTGACCAATATAAAATAATGCAAGATGTTGCATAATAAATAATATCATATACAGTTATATTTTCAAAAAAGGGGAAGGATGTAGAGACACTCACAAACCAAATACTAAAGTCTAACTCAATACCAACCACTCATCTAATATAGATGAGTGGCTCTTAAAATAGGTGATTTGTTATATAGGGAAATGAGGTGGAAAACTTATTCTTATTGGCAGCCTGGTGGAACTCTTCCTCTCTCCTCCCCTAATTTTCAAATTTTAACAAAATTGAAATCATATCACTATCCCCGTCTTATATCACTACTCTCCCCCCCGTCACGTCATACCATTTTTTTTCTCTTTCTTACGATTTCTGCCATTAGAGCTAAAATTGTTCTTTCCAGAGTACTGCGACATCCACAGTTTTAGAAGAAAGTAGCAAACGACTCTTATTCCCTCTTGGTCAGATATCACACAAAAAATTTGTTGGATTTTTGTTGTTGGGGGTTGTTATTCTCGGTCTTCCACATGTATTTTCTTACATTTATCTCTCTTAAAGTTAGAGACGGTTTTCCTTTTTTGTATAAAATGTTGTGAACTATATTGTTAGGGTTAGGAAACTCTATAATTTATAATCAAGAGATTAATAGGATTTGAAGCTTTGGGACATACAACTAGGGTGAGTAATCCCCCGTGTAATCCAATTTTGAATATTAGAAGATGTAGGAAGCAATTTCTCATTCACTGATTACCTGTAGATGGATTATGACTACATATGAATTGTCGGGTAATACAGAAATCGACAATATTATATGTCTATGTCCCAACATACAGAAACATAATTTTCATATGCAGACAATAATAACTCTCAAAAATCGTCAATATCGACAATTTTATATATGCTTAACAACTGAAATTAAAATCTCAAATAATAGAAATTGTCAAAATGTATACAGATCGACAATATGGAAGTCAAAGAACTAAGTGATCGACAATGTATTGTCGATTGTGTGTGGGATCGACAATTTCATATACTTTTATTTCTGTTGTCAGCTTGCTTTTTATTACCCCATACATTGTAAGCATGTTTTGTGAAGGCATAACAATTTTATAGGATTTTACTTTTGTTATTTCATAAGCCTGACAATGGGGTTTAGATTTTTAAATTGGGTGCATAGATTAATTTGTGTTTGTTTTGCCATGGATGAGGCGGAGAGTTAGGATAGTGTCCACATCCCAGTTTCTTTGCCAACTCACAAAGAAATCTATCCAGCACTGCAAGAAGTTGAAACAGAAGAAGCGAGGCAAGCTAAAATGGAATGAGAATTATAATTTGGACGACTGGAAAATGAGTTCTGGGTGGACCAAGAATCGGTATATTTAGATTCACTGCGTAACTGGCCTGATTATGATTCTTTTGAGGATTCTTCTGATGGGTGGCAATATAGCTGGCAAGAATGTGAATATAACTAGATTTTCGGATAGGATAGTTAAGGTGTTAAAAGTTTGTGTTTTGCAAGGAGGGTTAATGTTTTCTCTTTACCAAAGCAACGAGTTTTTGTGGGGTGATTGTTTACATTTTGTATTTCTTCTTTTGTAGTATGTGATGTAATGAAGGCTTTTGAAATGAAATGAACATGCATTGGTCTAAAATAGTTTAAATTTGTGTTACCTGTTGAATTACTTGCAACTCACAATCTCTTCTTTTATGTCTCAACTTGTCAGTAAGATCGACATCTACAATAGAAGAGTCTGTAGATAAAAATTGGAGGAAAGTTATTCGTGACGAGTCCCTAGTAAGATCTAAAAATGAGCATATTGTAGACCCGTTTGTTGCCGAAGCCCCGTACGAGGGTCAACATTTAGATATTGTTGAGGACGTACGTTTATGATACGAGCGATATGGATGGGGGTAGGGTTTCTCCACCAAGATACACAATTCTACTAAGCATTCAAGATCTGAGGATATAGGCAGAGCCCACTTCTGTTGTATGGGCAATGGCTTTTCAAAGAAAGACCTTAGGATAAATCCAGAGACTAGCGATAGAGATAGAAACAGAAGATTCTCTGATAAATGTGGGTGTAAAGCAACGATGAACATTAATTGGAATAAAAAAAATAGGTAAATATGTTGTCACAAGTTTCATGGATATTCATAACCATAAACTCGTATCTCTGTAGAATCATCAACGTATGAAGGTTAACAAATTCTTTCCAGAAGCAGCAAAAAATCTTACAGCGACATTTGAGCTCCATAATATTTCGGTGAGCAAGGTGCCGCATTATTCCCAGATAAAACCTTCAACAAACGGGATTGCTACAACCACAATGCCAAAGTAAATAAGGAACTTCAAACTAGAGGAGATGCACAAGCCGCGTTGAAGTGGTTTAGGAAGAAAAAAAAATGAAGATCCAATGTTTTATTTCGATATAGAATTAGATGAGAAGGACCGAGCACTCAATTTTTTTAGATCGATGGACGTTCAAGGTACGCATACGAGGCATTTGGAGATGTTGTCACCTTCGATACTACGAACCGGACCAATGTCTACAAGATGCCCTTTGCTTCGTTTGCAGGGATCAACAACCACTACCAAACGATTTAATACAAATGTGCTCTACTAAGAAATAAGCAAGAAAACACATTTGTTTGGTTATTCCATACTTGGCTTAAGGTAATGAACTACAAATACATTGTTTCAATTATCTCTGATCAAGATGCAGTTATGGTTGTCGTTGTTCCCAAGGTATAGAAGTAGTTCGAATTGGACATGCGAGGTAAATTGTCGATTTAACATCCTAATCGACAATATATGGTCGAGTAGGAGTAGGTATCAACCTTTTATTATCGACATAGGCTTGTGATCGACAATATCATATACTATTAACTTTTGTCGTTGATTCTAAATTTTGGTTTATTTCTATGTCTTCCTCAACACCAAACATCGATTGTGTTTTTGGCACATCACAAACAAATTTCCCAAAAAAAATAGCATATTTATTGGGAACTATCTGCATTCAAAGAAGATATTGATTCGATAATGTACAACACATATGAGGCCATAGATTTCGAAACAGGTAGATGGAACTAATGAGGAAACATAAATTGGATGATAACCTTTAGATGCAAGGCATCTTCAATATTAGACATAGATGGATATCGTTATGGAATAGATCAACCTTTTTTGCATGCATGAGTACTGCAGGACGGAGTGAGTCCATAAACAACTTCTTTAATGGTTTATTGCCAATAACAACTATATTGTGCAGTATTGTAACCAAGTGCGAGGCTACCCTTTTAGATGTATATGACCAAAAAAGTGAAGAAGACTTTGCGTCAGATCACATATATTGTCAAGTTGGTCCTCATCAAGTTCTACTCAAAGATACTGTAAAGATTTTCACAAGAACAATGTTCTATAAACTTTAAGATCAGTTTGTCCAGGTAGTCCGCTTCATTACAATAGAAAGAAACATACAAGGCAACCTTCGACAACTTACGGTGAAGTCCCATAATGGTCGTACCAAGTCATTTGAGCTAAATATAAACTTAGAGAAGCTAACTGGTAATTCTGGATACAAGTTATTTGAGTATCTTGGACTCCTATGTTGTCACCACCTGAAGGTATTCTTGAAATACAACATTCTCAAAATACTTGAGGCTTTTATTATGACAAGGTGGAAGATGTACAAACAAGTTCTCAAGGTCGTATGATGAAAGTCACTTGGCAAGAGAGAACTTACGACATCCCTTACAGCATAGCCACCTATCCCTTCGTACATCAAAGTTATTCGAAAAGGCCTCGAAGATTAAAGAAAGTTTTGAATTCACGGTTTTGAAGCTAAATGAGATAGAGTCTTACCTTGATCACTACGATGAGTCTTTAACAAAGACAGATGCATCGAAACCAAACATCTAAACTTCTTTAGCAAATTCTATAATGTCTAGAACTATCATTTTAAACCCTCTCATTGTTCAAACTAAATGATGAGCGAAGACTGATCACAGGAAAGGGGCAAGATGGAAGGTGGGATGGAAGAGGTTGTTAAGAAACGAAAGAAAACATGCAAAAGTTGTGGAGTACTCGGCAACCATGACAAACGGACATGCCCACTTCTCAAAATGAAGATAGTTAAATCAAGTAAGTATATATTCGATACTATGCGTAAATGTCATATTCTCCGTGATTACTCTATAATGTGTATCCCATGTATTTACCCCGTATTTATAATAAGAATGAATTTCATATAGGAGACAGTAATGGGAATTCTGTTTAGCCGTTGTAAGAGAATTACGGCAACCACGACATCTAGGAAAATAAAAGGAGTTGACATGCATTGTGAATAAATTTCTTTAATTAATAAATTTGTATCCCTTTCATTATTATTGTTGACGAGGGAATGTTGCGTTGTTTGAACTTTCAGTTTAAATTGTATTTGGAAATTGAAAATAGGGCAGTAGCAATGCATTGTGCTTTATGTTTTATTCTAAATTTGTAGATTCCTCAACGTTATAAACAATGTAAGACATGTAGTATTTTATTATGCAAGGTAAATTGTCGGGCATATAGCAGTAAATTGTCGGCCAATCCATTTACGCCGACAATAATTTAACTATATTGTCGATCATCGACAATATTAGTAAACATTGGTCCATTATTCGACAAAAAATACATTACATTGTCGATGATCGACAATTTCCAAGTATGAAGTAATAATTCAGGCACAGGTATAATTTATATTAGTAGCAGTAAATTGTCAGTTTGTAAATTAAGCCGACAATAATTTAACTACGTTATCGATCATCGACAATTTAATTCTCAGATGGAGATAGCAGCATGCAAAGAATCATTGAAACACTGCTAAAATATTCTGCAGAGACATTATTACTGGAATTTAACATTTAGAATTGAGATTTCAATACAACAGTGAGCCAATACAACTATGTATACTACAAAAAAAAAGGGATATACAAATACTTGTTGAAAAAATATGGATTAACAAGGGCCACCTGAGAAACATATATCATAAGAGTTACAACACCCTACATATAGGGGCATATAATGGTTATCCAAAAATGAAAGGATAAGAGTATCGTCATAAACCAAGAGTGATCAAGTCATTCAATTGATAACCCTTCACTTTGTGTTCTCTCAGTAATGCCTTAAAGTTCCTAGTCCTCACATCAAAATACCTCGTCAATTGTTATTGCTGAAACTAGTGGAATATCCAATTTTGCGTGACCGAAGAACATAGTAGAAATTGGAGGAATTGGTGCATCAAACCTTAAAAATAAATGAACGTAGTGATTGTCCGTCCCCAAACCAAAACACCAGTACTTATTAGTATCCATAAGAAAGTTTTGGAACCTCTCCTCATTCGACAATGAGTTTTTCTTTCGTGCCCAAAAAAGGAGTAAAAATGTATATGCTTCAATGTGGCTAATGAAGACCACAACCTTCTCATAACAAGTTGATAGTAAATGCCCCATATGCCTATATTCCACAAATTGATGACCAAGCAAAAAATCCCGCAACAAGGATTTATATACCTTCTCACCGGCTGGACTGAATCTTATACCCAATGTCAGACTGAAAACACTCTTCCAAAATGAGGGGGACTTTGGTGATAAATGACTTCAACGTTTTCATTACATCCTAGAATCTATGCTGACTCTGATGCTGAATTGTTGCTAGAATTCTAAAACATGAATTGTTATCATCCACCTCGATGCCACAAACATCTAGGAGATACTTCGCCCACGGTTGGAATAAAACTTCTTCTCTAACTTCTTCTTAGAAATATTCTCCCTCCTAGCCATGATGACATTTTCATGGGTTAGCCCCGAGGAGACTAAGTCTTCTTGATAATCTCTCTTGGGTCCCTGCTGTGCTATTGTAAAGAATCTTTCATTCTGGTCAAAAAGATCTTTAAAGGTTGGGTCCCCCACGTCCCCCATCCCTTCACTCGCGAGTGCCTTCTTCAATGATTGACGCAAAACCTCCTAAAAAAACAACTAGATATAAGAGTAGATACTAATAAGTGCATCAACAAAGTTTATCAATAATGACATAGAGGCGACATAGGTACAAGATTAGAAATAGGTCATACCCATTCATTGTTATCTACTTCCAAGGTCTTCTTTCTCTCTTCAACATTAAGTAACTTCTTACGCTGAAAAAAACTTTGACATTAGGATAAACAGTAAAATAAGCATTCCATAAAATAAATATGGACTGGGGGGCGGCTTACGAGATTGTTAGTTTCCTCCGTATATCTTGCGGCCTCTTTCTTATACTTGAATGTCCAGTTCAGTACCTGTTCCAAAGACATGAAATAGATGAGATATAAAGTCCTACACATTATTAAACTTCAATAAAGTCTCTACTATCAAACTCAGCTAAGAGATATGAGGTTTTCGAATAATCAAACACAAACTCCGCTTCACTAACTACAACTAATTTCATTAATTTTGAAAGACTTACCAAATCTTCTTTTACAGTCAACTTCTTCTGAACTTCCTCATACGCAGGTAATAAGTCATCATACTTCTTTGCTAGGTTTAGATCTGGCATAGGGTGATGTGATGGGACGATAGCAAGTTGTTTAAAACATGTAGTGCAAGAACAATGTTACCAGAGTTACAAATAATGTAGCCACAATCCAATAATAAATTTGGTAAACTCATAGGTGTAGTTGGTGGAAGTTACAAGTTGAACTGCTCCATCAAAAGGACATTGACGCTTTTAGTGACTCGTTCTCTTTAGACTGTATATATTTGCAAAATAATTATGCCACATGCATGAATGATTAAACGTCCCCAATAATTAATTATAGGTTTTTAACATCCACATACCACATTACCTTCTTATTCAAATCAACAGATAAGCTCTCATTACAGTCTTCAAGGCCAAATTTTTGCCTTAGCTCTGCCTCTAAAATTATATTTTTTTCTTATAAACTCTTGCACTCCAATATCTACAATCAAATTTTTTATTATTAACATCAGGGTTTGGAATAAAATAAGCAATAGAGGGATAATGATATCTACATAAGACCTTACCTTCGCATCTAACTGTACCGGTAGATCTGCGTACGCTAGCGCACATTGTCCGTCAAGTACATGCTTCAATTGTATGTTCTCCTTCATTTGATCAATAGTTTCTCTCAGTAAATTGTATTCACTTGTCTGAGGTTAAGATGAGATGAAACAGTTATTCATAACCCAATTAAAACTATACACGTAAACTTCAATCCAAAATAAGCTCTAAATTGTCGACCCACTGGAAATTTGTTAATTTTCTAGCATATCTCACTAAGTTATTGTCGATCTCGACAATATTAAATATGCATAATTTTACATACACTGCCATAATTGTCGAACTCAACAATATTATATATGTAATCTTCACATAAACACTAACATTAAGTTGTATACAGATAGTGAACATTATGCATCGTGGGAAGTATAACTAGCCTTCAGGGCCTCTGCTAGCTTTATGCTAGCTTCAGACTCATTATCTTTATCTTCCTTAAGCTTCTAAAGTTCGGTATTTTAGAAGGTGATTTGTTGATCCAACCCGTCAGATTTGCCCAATGCTTGCATAATATCATGCCCATTTGGAGACAGAGTGGCATGGTCATTGAGCTACAGAAGTAAGGCATAGAAGTGGATAGAATATCAGGGAATAAATTTTGTTAGCTCATATATGGAAAGTTAATGAAATTATCGTAGGATGTACTGACTAATACATTATATTATTTAACAACATCTTCACATTGGTCCATGGGTGATAAACGTTCTAAATTGACACAAACTTCCTTTCGTTGATAAATTACAAGTAACCCAACATCATCATCTGTAACCAAGTCAACAGTAATGGGACAGATCCTCGTCCATGAGACAGTGCCAAACCACTCCAAGTATCCCTCTGTACATACTATAGGCCCCTCTCGTACCCTCTGCCCATTTTCGTCCTTCTTCAAAACCCATTCTTTCTACTTCTTTCCATAGAAGCAATCAACCCACTTATACTTAGGGTCGTATTTTCTCAGCTCTTCTGAGATCCATAGGTCAGACACCTCTAGACATCTTAGCTTTGTGGGGATGCCTTGAATTCGAGAGAACTATCGCACAACCCTATTTGAATAGTAGGGTTGAACATGGTCTGGACTTGCTAACGCCCCATAGAAATAGGTAATATCCTTGAACGCATGTGCAATATCCCTTTTATCTTTATATGGGTCTCATACAACCTACTTGATAAATGAGTCAACTGTATTATGTTATGAATTGCAAAAGATACGGGAAAGACATTTGAAGGGAAAATATGCAAACAACAAATAAAGATGAAGAAGACATCTGATCAACTTACATCCTCGACTTTGTAATTATCCAATGCTTCCCTGAACTTTAGTAAAGCCAGACCACCCTTTCTATCCTAACTGATCTACCCCATTTCCAACAAGTACAGTACTCATAGTTATCTGAATCCATCTCCTTCAGTATCCCAGGAAGCTTTGGGAAATGTGCAAAGATCCACGGCTACATGTATATAGAGAAACAAAATCTAATTAGTAAACAGGTTCATGCATATGTCAATAATAGTGTAAACTAAGATCCTATAGATAGTACCATCTCATACATTCCAATAAGAAATTGCTTATCGAAGAGCCAGTTCATATCTATAAATAAGTTATCATTATGGCATTTGATATCTGGAAACAATGGGAATAAGTACTACATATATATAACAGTAGTAAAGGAGTACGTGAATCACCTCAAGTAACGTGATATAACATACAAATTGCTTCCCATTATCTCAAGATGCTGCACTGAGATTGTGATACATGTACACCAGAACTGCTAATCTTCATGACCACTTTTTTGCCTCTTTGTCCTTGGCAAACAAGTCAAGATACCGTACGCTTACATCAGTGCCCTTTTTCGTCTAAAATAAAAATGAACCGAGGACATATAACATGTACACACGAGCAACAGAAATGACGATTAACCCCTTCTTCTTAGTTGCTGCAGATGTACCATCACTGATAACCTTCTCTAATTTGTATGCAAAATGTTCTCGTAGTTTGGACAGTAACAAAGAATTCCCTTTACCACCAACTTTTATAGTTTTGAATTCAGCAAGATCTAGCAAAAGATTCTTCTGGAAATCATCGAGAAGGGCAGGGAATCCCCAAGTACCACCAATTACCGTGGCATCACCTTCTATACCTAACCCAATCAATTAATCCACATTATCTAAAGTTGGAGTCATCTCTCCCTATTTGAAATGGAAACTATTAGTTTTTGGCTGCCAACGTTCGACAAAAGCAGAAATAAGTCCAGAGTTATAATAGTCATATGATGTGGCCCCAATTCTATCTAAACCCTTCAACTTAACCAATTCCTGGACCATTTGTGGTTCCCTTGTAAGATCCCACATTGACGGGTGATGGTGAACATGAAGGCACGACTTTTCCTAAATAATAATAGTGATTATGTCATAAAAATGAGATTAACAATGCAACTATTTAAATTTTCAAATCGAGCAAACAATAATGGGAATAACCAATATTAAGTAAATAGTATACCTATCCTAGAGCGATCGACCTCGCTCTATGGAACCTGAAGCTCCTGAGCAAACTATTATCAATAGGTCCTACATCTTCATTGTTTACAGCTCCCTCGCCTTCACAATTACCCCCATCACTACGTTCACAATTACCTTCATCAGTGTCATTATTAGGAATATTAACCTCAAAATTAGTTCCGCCGCGACATTCACCGAGTATTGGTTAAGTTCCCAAAGCAGGTTGGGCAGACTCACTCTGGATTTCAGAACCCACACTTACTCAAGCCTCGTCACCATCTTCAATATCATCCATTATATCAGCTCCATTGTATTGACAGACACCCTCATTCGTAGTTTTAAAGTTTGGTAATTGTTTAATAGTGTTTGGAGGGACCACTATTCTTTTCTCAACAATCTTTCTCTTTCCCAACCATCTTTTTGGATTTTCAAAGTCTAGGTATTTCGGGTCTGCTCTGCTCTGTCCAACTCTCTTTTTCTTCTATTGGAAGTTGTAGGAGGTAATTTTTCTTTCATTGTGTTACCAGTAGATGGAAGCACACCATATTCAAGTAAGAAAATGTTAGAAGGTAGGATTGTCTCTATAGTCATTGTCGAGTAATACATCATTCGACAATTTTATTAGTCTAAGTCTCAGCATGCACTAACATAATTGTCGATCTCGACAATATTATACGTGCATAACTCAACATATACTTGTATAATTATCGAACTCGACAACATTATCTATGGAAGTCTTCATATACATTACCATAATTGTCGAACTCGACAATTATTTTATATGCAAGTCTTCATATACATTACAATAATTGTCGAACTCGACAATATTATCTCACTAAAATTGTCGACTTCGACCATTTTGATTGGTAACCATACATTACACAAGGGGACATGAACTAGGGGAAAGAAACTAGGGGAACATTTGGATTGTAAACATGCATTACACAAAGGGGGAGACAACCATAAATGAACTATAATTTGGTGGTAGTAGCATACCGAATATAAAAAAAACGTAAACCATTTACGCGGGAAAAGAAGCAATATTTTTTTTTCTTTTCAAATTACAATTGTTTGATCAAACATAGTCTAACTGAATATAAAGGGATATGGATTGTCCAACACAAAAACATACCTTCAAATAGACAATAATCTCCACCAACAAGCTGTTCTCCAATATCCAACAGCAAACCCTAGATTCTCCTTTGAAACCTCTAAATTAAAGGAAGCCCTGTCTCTAACAACCCCAACCAACTAGTCTTCAGTACAGTTCTCCAATCAACTAATAACCTATTAGAGAGCGCTCAAACCCCAATTTTACTTCTAATCACGGTGCGACTAATAAGCTTTGCAATGGGCAGAGAAACTGTTCGAGAGATATACAAGGACAAAAATGAGTGATTTAAGGGGATTCAATTCAAAAATGTTTAATTTCGCCTCTAATGGTGAGAGAAAGAGAGAGAGAGAGGAGGACAAAGATGAGTTATTTGAATTCTTTATTTATTAAGAGAGAGGGAAATACGACGTGACTGCCACATATAATAAGTTTTCCACCTTATTTCTCTATATAACAAATCACCTATTTTAAGAGCCACTCATCTAATAGAGATGAGTGGTTGGTATTGAGTGAGACTTTAGTATTTGATTTGTGAGTGTCTTTAAATCCTCCCCCTTAAAAAAATCCAAATAAAAACCCAACTAAAGTTCAACTTTTTCACAAATCGTGACCTAGTTTATTCGTTAAAATTGTCCCTTAGCAAATCAAATTATTCTGCCCCTAGGCTCCAAGTACAACTCTTCTCTTAATTAATCCTCTTAAACAAATCTTTGTATCTCTTTGCCCCAATTATTAATTTATAGTAGCTAAAATTTTAAAGCTCAAAAGGAAGTTAGAAGGGAATCTCGATATTGCGATTGTGTATTCTCATCCCATTATAGTGGTTTCGGTGGTGCTTCTCTCTCTCGATCTCTTAAAAGTAAATTTCTTACTTTATATAATCAAAATTATTTTACTCAATTTTGCTCAAACAATGCCACTTAAGAAGTCCTAATTAGTGAAAGTACATATGATTTTAGTGTACTTTCATACTAATTTTTATATTTCACTAATTATAATATATTGATTTTAGTGTACTTTCATGTCGATTTGTCTTATATAGCATGAGTATTTTCAGCTATGCATATTATATAAAAAATCATATGCGTAATCGAATGAAAGATAAATGGTTGAATGACTATATGAATTTAGGACTTCTTAAGCGGCATTATTTGAGCAAAATTGAGTAAAATAATTTTGATTATATAAAATAAGAAGTTCACCTTTAAAGATCAAGAGGGATGAGAAGCACCACCGAAACTACTATAATGAGATGAGAATACACAATCGCAATATCGAGATTCCCTTCTAACTTCTTTTGAGTTTTAAAAATTTAGCTACTATAAATCAATAATGGGGGGCAAAGAGATTCATAGATTTGTTTAAGATGATTAATTAAGATTAGACCTGTACTTGGAATCTAGGGACAGAAGAATTTGATTTGCTAAGGGACAACTTTAACGAATAAACTAGGTCACGATTTGTAAAAAAGTTGCACTTTAGTTGGATTTTAATTTGAGTTTTTTTTAAATATAACTGTATATGATGTTATTTATTATGTAACATCTTGCATTAGTTTATATTGGTCACAAAGTGGAGTTTTATAATTATTGTAGTGGGGTCAAAACTTAAAGTTGTAGCAGTCAAGTTTTGTAATTAAAAAAAAAACTTTGTAATTATTATTGAGTCAAAAATCAAAGTTGTAACATGGAGTAGGGGTGAGCATGGTTCGATGATGAGGTAGGTTTTGTAACCGAAACCGAAATCGAAACCAAAATTGAATCATTCTGTTTGTAAATATTGACACTGAAATCGAACTATGCATAAACCGAGCCGATTTGACCAAACCGAATCAAATCGATAGAAAGTCAGACAAAACTGAAACTGGTTCGAAAATTGAAATAGAAGCCGAATCAAAACCGAAACCAATATTTAGAATTTGTGGCCAAACCGAAGTTGAAAATGAAGAAGGGAAGGAGAGGCGAGAAGTACCTAACACATGAATGAGTCTACGACAAAGTTATCCGTTAGCAAAGTTCATTGATTGAAGTCAGACAAATAAATACTGAAGATGAAGGGGACATCATCAGCTTCAGCTCCAAACATATTAATGTATCTCCTCCAAGCATCTTCAACAGAAGACGCAGATTAAGATTGCGGATTAAAGAATACAGATCCGAACACATTCTGTGAGGTATAGATGAAGCCATCAAAATCCTTTCTTTTCCTTTTCTTTTTTTGTTGAAAACTCCAAGAAAAGCTCTAAAACTTGAAGAATGGGCAGTGGGGTTATCACTCTTGTAGTTGAAAATATGAGAGTGTGAGACGAAACTTGAGTTTGTGTTTGAGGTAAAACTCTGAGAACAATGAAAGCTTGAGTGTTTGGAGCAAAGTTCATAGTTTTTCGATAAGCAATTCTTGTAATAATGCAGCCGAACTCTTGTATGAATCTGAGATTGAAGCGATGAAATCGAATGTAGCCGAACCTTAGTAACCTTCAAACTTCAATTCCCAATACCCAAAATAGAGAGAGAGAATGAGAGATATTCGATCCAGTATTGGCTTTAATGGAAGACCTAAGGCTCAAAAATTGTGGAAAGGAAGAGAGAGGAGAGGTGTACTCGGTAAGGTTGTTAATGAATACACATAAGGGTGTTTTAGTAGATTAGTATAATAGCCCATTTGGTTCGGTTTTCTTCGGGTTTCGTTGTGATCGAACCGAAACCAAACCAAATTTGATCGGTTTTCAGTTTTAGAAACCGAAAAAATAGTTCGGTTTTGATTCAGTTTTTCGGTTCTGTCAGTTTTCTACTCAGCCAGAGGATAGGGAGAGAAACTACTCAAACCTTAGAAGTTTAAATCTCAGTAGGGTCACTCGTCCCCCATTAGCTCTGCCATTAGATCTATTTAGAGCATCTCCGAAAATGCCTCACTAACTTTGATTCCAAGGTGCCACATAGGATTTTCAAGTTCCAACAGTATCTCACTGTCTTGGATTTTCAACTCAAAAAACAAGGTTGAGTCTTGTTTTTCAAGACTCAACCTTGATTTCTTACGTCGCGATTGGGCACCCAAGTGTTAGGTGTCTGTTTGCTTTCTAATCAAGCGCCTAAGGTTTGGGCGCCCCATTATTTTTTTTCACAAAAAATTCAAATCGGGCGCCTAAGACTTGGGAATTTTATGAAAGAAAAAAAAATCACAAGAAAATAAAACAGGCGCCCAACAGTTAGGGGCCTGTTAAAAAACGCAAGTGAAGTACTGTTGGAAGAAATAAAACTTCATTGACTTGGATTTGGCTTTTTTTCAACCAAGTCACTGAGGCACTTTAAGAGATGCTCTTATACTACCACTAATACAAGTGATCGACAAAGGTTTAATCGGCACCCTTTGTTACCCATTTCTCGTACGTCGATGATTTATTTAATGTCTCAAATTATTTGATCTTCATAAAATTAAGTCCCAATCATTAGATATTTCTGTCATCAATTCCTATTGAAAAAAACCATATTATTTGGCTGTTTTCCTAACAAATGTAATTTTGATACAAAATGGGGGCCATTGTCAAAACATCGTATCATCTATAACTAAGGGCAACCGCTCCATTCAAACTCATAAAGGGTGAGGTAATCATGGAATGCTTTTAGACAATGAAACCTCGTCGAAGAGAGCTGGACAAATTATGAGACATCGGAAACTCGTAAAGTATGTTATTGCTATTGTTTGTGGGTATTTTTATGTAAATGACCATGTATATTTTTGCCAGGTAATATATATGGTATTAGGCGAGATTTTTTTTTAATGTCTGACACACTGAGCAATATTCCTAGCTTCACCCCTGTATACGTGATACCAGTGAGATGATTTATAGAAGTGACCAATAACATCATGTTCAGTATTGTTCATTGTTGAGGCAAAAGCTTGATTTTACAAAGATTGCTGCTGAAAAATATGGAATATGTATGTGACAAACAAATTGACTCATTACACTTTGAAATATGCTTGCAAATGGTCTTTCAGAAAGTTGTTTAAGACCACCATGGAGCCTCACCTGTCCTGAAATCAGTTTCAGTCCATGGAACAAAGAGTACCTTTCCTTCATCGATATCTGCGTGTGCTAGCGCCAAAGACTGCCCCAAGAAAATCACAATCCCGTCATTTAAGAAATAAAGAAGTTAAACGTGTAATAATCAAAGAAAAATCTAAACAATATTCGGAGCCTTACCAGAGGTGCAGGTCCTCTAACAACTCTTCCTTGGTTGTTGTATTGGGAGCCATGGCAGGGACAGATGAACTTCTTCTCAGCAGTGTTGAATGGAACAACACACCCAAGGTGAGTACACACCGCGTTAATACCATAGGGTGCTAGAGTTTTATCGTTCTCCACAACTAGGTAGGTGGGATCTCCCTGAAAACAATGACATCGTGTCAATGAATTACTATTACAGTTTTTATGGCCGCTATGTAAGAAAATATAGACTAGCCCCATTAGTTAGGTTTCAAGGATTCAAACACTTTCATCAGAAACATATTACCAGTACATCTAGATAATACCAAAAGCTTGTTTTACCGCTGTAGTTCAAGTTCTACTTTTTATACAGAACATAACAGGCGATTATACTGAGTGTCATATCTTCATTAAAAGCGTAGCTCGTTTTGCTTGAGTCATTTCTGGTGCTTTTTGTCTCCAACAGCTCAGATACATGTTTATACTGTGTGATTGCAATGGAATTTCTATTTTTTATTGTTACATATCTTCCCTTAAGATTCATCATTTATCATTCAAATCAAAGAATTAGCTGATATATATAGAATCATCTTTAATACCTTTAACCCTTGCGAGAGAGTTCTGTCTCCGGGGCCGTGGGTCTTGAGCCATTCTTCAGCAATGATATCATTACCTAAGGCATCCTTTGCTATAGTTCCACCGCCACCACCACCACCACTGTTAATAATTTTGAATCAAGTGAGAAAATATTTACTAATCACTTTACGTCTAAAGCTGTCTCAAAGACAGAAAATATTAGGAATGATTCACTGTAAACTATGAAAGACTCTTGACTTTGGCTAATATGTATGGGCTAAAGAATTACAAGTGATATCAACACAACTTGTGTTACACAAGCCTATTATTTCCTAAAGATTTTCAATGCAATTTTACAAGAATTTTATCGTCTTATAATGTTTACTCTGTATTGCACTATACATCGAGAAATCACTTGGTTTTGAACAAATTTCTAGGGACTCGTCAACATCTCACGAGATATTTACATTGAACTTAATTTTCACTTAATTAAATGTAAGGAAATAGTCTAATTATCCCTACGAACTATAACATTAAAATTTAGGGCTTGCTTTCTACAAGAATTTTGATACCTAAAGCACTCTAAGAACATGCAAGAAATGTCTTAATTCCTGCCTAGAATTTTGATCATAAAAACGTTCGAGCACAAAGAATAAAAATATGCTAAAATATCGTCATTTAACTATATTAACTCCGGGAATGTTTGTGGTTATTCTCAAACTCTGAAAATCCAACTGCTATAAATCGATTATTTCAATGCTACGCTTGAGATCATTTTGACTATGGTTCAGTTGAAGAAATATAATGATCATATAACATATTAGATAAAACTATTTTTTGTACATCTAGCAATCACAGTTACTAAATGAAATAGAAAACTAACCCAGGTGGAGCCAAGAAGGCACCATAAGGAACCAACATGCCAGCAGTTGGAAGCGAAAGAGCACCCAAAAGAAGCAAGTTCATAAGCTTCCTCTTCTCCATATCAGGCACCCGGTCAGCTGGAATACTCGCAGCCTGGCAAACAACATTCCTCATGTTCTTTTCCTTCCCCATTGAATGAGTTTTTGCTGGTTTCACTATAATAGCTTGGGAAGGCGAGAACATCCCATTTTTACCAGAACAAAGCTGAAACCCTCCATGAAAACATAGTCAGGATTGAACTTAGTGAGTTCAAATCTGAAGAAAGTTGAGATTTACCTGTGAAGGAGCTGCAGTAGATAAGGTAGAGGTAGCCATGGTTGAAAATTCTCTAGAGAACTAGAGCTGGTTTTTGAGTGTTGTAACATATATATGAAGATGAGATAAGATAATGTCTGATGGGGGATACATGGACATATAGAGCCACATATTTGAGATCATGAACAATTTTCATTTTCATTTCCATTTCTTTTTAAATACTAGTCGATACACATGTGTGCATCATGTGGGTCACGCGTGAAAAAAGAAATTAAAAAGAAAGAAAGAAAAAAGAGTCCTGTCTAGCGGATATTGGACATGGTGACGGCCTGATGGGGTTCTTGCTATTGCTTGAATATGCGTGGCATTACGCCTGATGGAAATTGCACACATTAACATTGTTGACGATGAACGGGTTGTCTTATAAGAAAGCAGTTCGTTTGCATGAGAAATCAACCTAAATAATTAGATGATTTTTACTTTGGTAGTGATTGTATACAGTGAGCCTCCAAACAGCCAACAATCAAAATTGACTAGAGTTTATGTTCATGACTCCGTGTTGTGTCTTTGATTAACATAGTTTATTAGCTTGATGTCAAGATTTTCCATTCCTTTTATAGGAACTAATAGTTGAAGGGTTTAATTCAGCTTTGAAGAGAGGAATAATAAAGGCCATAAAAATTTGGACCATTTCTCGATTTGCCAAAAAAATTTGGACCATTTCTCGATTTGTGCGTGTCATCCTTGCGCAGGGGCCATGCTAATCTTCTCTGTATCGTTCCAATTTTATCGGATGTCCCCGAAGGGACAACCAATATGCTCTAGAAAGTTGTATATATAATACTGGAGACATCGCTGTTTAAGCAATATGGGACTCTCTTATGAACTTTGTATATAGTTTGAATTTCACACAACAATAACTATCCTGTATCCATTACAATTTACAACATCACCTCAATGGTTGAAACAATTTATGTCTTGAAAACATGAGACGTAAACCATAAACATATACACAAAGTTATGACGAACACTTCACAATCTCATCGAACGCGTACACACTGAACGCGCTTTCTGACTATGTAGTTTCAGTTTCAGTTTCAGTTTCATATAATAAAGACTGATACCATCTGGATCTTGTTATTTCTCAGCACAGCCTTAGCCGTTGGGCAAGTAAATATAGCTATCTTCTTAGGAAGGCCCAGTTTGAAGAGAAACATGCTCATTTTCGTAATCTATGCCCCAAATCAGACCCAATTATTCTCCAGGCCTGAAATACTAATGCCGATAACTAGCTTAACTTGAATCAAAAGGCCACTATTATTATTTGTCACACAAAGAGATGGTTCTTCTTAATCTATGAGGAAAAGTAAGCCCAATTCAATTTTAACGCGATTATCATACCTTGGTGATAAATTTCACGCATCTCTACCTGATAGGCCAGCTCGCCAGCTTTTATTCATTCCAAATAAGAACGGCCATTTTTAGTTTCTCAAAATTTGAGTAAACCGTAGCCTGTAGGCAAGCGAGGCGGGTATCTAAGAGCCCCCAAGTAATGTACACGTAAAACTCTATTTTTTTAATGTGCACATAAAAAACAAGACCTATATATCGAGAGCTTTGTATCACTGGTGAAGTTTATACTTTATATGTACATTTGCACAATGATGCATGATCCTTAATACTGAAATGTAGGTTTTGGGGTTGAACTACTATGTAGAAACGTAGAGAGATGTCCACTTGATAGTCTAAAACAGGAAGCAAAATTAGCTAATGATGGTTTGTCATCTGCATGGGGATAAAAGCATGAGCAAACACCTTATCATTACTAGCGTGCTAGAGAGTGAGAAAGAACACAAGACCTGCAACAGTGAGTGTGAAGAGACACAACAGAGCTAGCTAAAATCTCCTCCAATGGCCACATAAAGAGAGTTGCAGAGAGATTCAATGAAGATCTAATGAAGTTAGTGATTAATATTGCCCTAACTTAACCATGGAAATGACTCCACTTTGAGCTTAAACAAGCATGAAACATAATCATGTGTGTTCTCAAATTTTGTATAGGGTGGGGTGAAGAGTACACGATCTATAGGTCCTGGATTAAGTTCTCTAATTAACAACCGTGTGATTCTTGCAACAATTTGATTTCAAAGATAAGATATGCTTCGTACCCCCTTTGTTTAAAGTTGATTATTAATTTTATGTCCTTTAGCAAGTATGTACACTAATCAGCGACCTTTGCGTGCATGACAACCCTTTAGACCTCCTATACTAACAAAATATAACATTTTTGGAGCCTTATGTCACCCATTAAAATTCAGGATATGGTATTCCAAAACACCGAAAACTGTAGGATGTGATAAAATAGGATGGCTCATGAACTTGCTGCTTTGAGACCATTTGAACCCCAGTACTTTGATGGTAGTAGTTTGCCTGAGTGGTACATATATGCACCTTATCTTATATTGTAAACCTTTTATGTTGCATGCTTAATGAAATGGTAGTGTTTACCTTAAAAAAAATAACGAGTAAAAGCATTCACAAAGCCAGTAACCACAAGGTATAACAATTTTTTGTGTCATAATCACAAATAAATCAGCGTAACCAATCATAGAATGCTATTACATATGGTATTCTAATCTCACACTAATTTTCCATTTATGGGTTTACTTAGTCTACATCCATGGTGCCCAAGTTTTTTTTTTTTTTTTTTGTGGACCTCTTTACTTTTATTATTACCACAACCGCAACGACAAAGACAACGACACGATCCCTAGTTGGCACACACACCCGCAATTACTACAACTATTTCCAATGGAGGTATTGGCATTAAAAACCTTTATCATGGGAGGTAGTTTTGTTTAGTGTGAAGAGGCAAGCAAGATATAGAACTTGTCCTTATCTTTGCGGATGGTGGGATAATATGAATGCAATACTTAAATGGCCCACTTTTGCTTGGTTTGTCTATTCTTCTATCTCTCTGAGACTGAGAATAGTGGTTGTGCTGCTGCGCCTACAACATGCATGCTAATAGTGTGACATTCAAGGGGAGACATTCAATGGGGTACTTCTAGTACTTCTTCTAGTACTCCTTCTAGTTCATCAATGAGATTCTTCTTGGCAACCCTACCTAAATTTGAATCCATGCCTGGAGATAACTGCATCATTTTTTTTTCCCTTTGGATATCTTGGTTGTAATTTATCACCATTTCTTTGACTAATCCACCAAGGGCATGCAATTACAAGCTCGCCTGCACATAATTAAGCAGAACTGGCCTGATCAAGAATATCTAGCCTACAGGTGCTTTGAGCACCACCTAAGATGCGGGGATACCCGTTTCCAAAACGTTTCATGCAATGGAATCATATTCCATTTGAAATATATGTTTTGATAGAATTTCAGGATTTGCTAGTATTTATATGGGAACATTGTAATCATGTTACTGATCAAAAACAGTCTTACCTAGCTATTAAAAAAAAAGACTAATTCCATGAGTCGGTCCAATTTAAGCTAGGATAAATTCTAGCGAAGACCCGCATTTGTAAAGAATCAATCCGAAGATCTCTGCTAATTAGTAGTAATGATAAATCTGAATGTGTAAAGAGGATTATAAGTATAATGTTGAGAAAAAGATGCTTTGGCTTATCCTTCAAAATATAGTGAAATCCTAATGGGGACCGAAGGGACAAAAGGCTTGTGCGAAATGAAGTAGCAAAGCTGGGGTTAGTAGTAGTAGTACGTCTTCATGACCTCTCTGGCACACTGGAGTTTACCCGTGAAGATACATATGAGCTCAAACAAAACTAAAGGTTTTCTTATGGGGTCCAAATTTTTAAGAGAAGAAGAAGCTTATGGAGACAAAAACAAACAGCAGCAGATCTGACCCTGCCCCTGGTATGGATAGACGCATGTGACTCACACTGATGTTAGAGAGCTGCACACTGATGTTAATCACGCACATACAAATAACTATGAAGATGCTACTGACTACGGCTTTCCAAGAGCTTCAAAACATTTGCAGGACTGAGTTTAAAATGGTTATCAATGGGTATTCTAGCGATGTAAACTAGTCATAATTATTTTTTAAAGCATTATATAAATTACATGGGAAATTGCGTTATGTTGTGAGGCCTCCTGTGTTCAATGCACTTACAGATATTCCTGGTACGTGTCTTTTTGATTTCTGAATAACAAGATGAAATGATATCTCTGCCTCATTCTAAACTGATGGGTCTATTAGGGCTGTACATGGAACCCGGCAAACCCCTTCAATGGGTGATCTCATTGTCACAATTAGCAAGCCCTGGAACATCTCAATCAATTTTCAATGTTTTTGAACAACAAGCTATTCTTGAGCTTCCTCTCCCCCAATACCTCAGTTCTTTCTACTTACGATCCAGACCCCAGATCTTAGAAATGTTAGATAGTAGAAGATCAACTTATAATTATTTGATTGAAAATACATCTCTACAACACATCAAAAAACACACAATTAAGGTTATTGGTTAAGAGAGACAATTTTTGTTAGAGAAAGCTAAAAGAGTTGTAGTAAAGCATGACATAGAAGATAAACTTCATAGCTATTTGCTATGGATTCATGTGTGCATATAAGTTTAGGAAATCGCACGATCCCATCTGTGAATTAGACAGTACAACTCTTGTCCTCTAATGTTTCAAAAATCTAGATTTGCTTATTAGTATAGAGTAGGAGAGGTGTATTAAGAATAAAAGTTTGTTGGGTCCCAATTAAATAATATCATGAACTTGTTAAAAATACGTTTTTGACACCAAATAAAGACGAGACTGACCTTTTTATAGATAATATATGAAGAAGAAATAGCTCTTGAACATGTAGAGTGAAGTTGAAGTCTCCTTCACTTTCTTTTTCACCAAAAGCAATCACTTTCTCTCATCTTCATTTATTCTCTCACTCTTCTCCAACTCACTGCAGGAGAGAAGAAAAATAGAAGACCACAATGGACTTCGATCTGGAGAACCCATTAACAAGCCTTCAATCTGATACAGTTTCAGCTCTGTTCGCCTCCGAATCACATCACATGCCTTCACAAGACTACCTTCAACGCTTTCAAGATTTCAAATCAGTCTTTGTTCGTAGAGAAACGATTTCCCTGATTTTACAGGTAAAATATATATATATAAAAGCTTGAAAAAATCTCTCTGTATTTGTTTCATTATTTTTTCGTTAATTTGAAGTAATTTTAAATATTTAGGCACAGTTTGCTAGCGACTTCGATCCGTCGCTCGCGTATCTAGCAATAAATTATCTCGATCGATTCATCTCCAAGGAAGAAATCCCGGTAAAGTGAAAGCTGTGAAACAATGTGGTTTTGGTTTCAGTTTGTGTTTAAGTTGGTTAAAGATGTAACAGTTATTGTTGTTTTAATTACAGCAAGGAAAGCCATGGATTCTCAAGCTTCTCGCAATGTCGTGTATTTCTCTCGCGGCGAAAATGAAGAAACATGACTTCTCCCTCACTGATTTACAGGTGAAATTGCTAAAAAAAAATTGAAATGTAACTACATTTTACATTTGCAATGCCAAACTTGGTGTGTACTAATTTGCTTGTCATTAACCAGGGAGAAGAAGGATTCATCTTTGATTCACAGACGATTCAACGAATGGAGCTTCTGATACTCAATGCCTTAAAATGGCGTATGCGGTCAATCACACCTTTCTCATTCCTACATTTCTTCGTCTCATTATTCAAGCTCACAGATCCACCATTACGACAAGCTCTTAAAGACCACGCAACCGAAATCATCTTAAAGTCTCAAAATTGTTCTACTGATGTGAAGCTTTTGATGTTCAAACCCTCAATTATCGCCGCATCTGCTCTCCTCTCTGCCTCTCATGAACTCTTCCCTCTCCAATTCCCCTCTTTCCAAACCGCAATCTCCTCATGTTCTTACTTAAATCAAGTAAAAATCTCAACTTTTCCCCATTCTCGTCAAACTTCATATCTATCTTTAATTTTATAATTACTTTGTTGTTGTGTTTATGGTAGGAGAAACTGTTGGAATGCTATTCAGTGATGGAGGATTTTCTAATGGATGGTTACCAGTCATTGTTTGATAAAATGTTTAGCTCAGAAACAACAGATAATGTGCTTGATCTCCATTTCTCAACGAGTAGCAGTGACGACGAATCATCGGAGACCGTCGTTGTTATTAGTAACAACAATAAGAGGCGAAAGATTGAGCGTTTCTGCAACACATTACGGTTTCACCAGTCTGTCACAACAATGCTGAATCTTCGTTGACGATGAAGATTCATAGCTGCTGTTACTGTTACTGTTACTGTTGTATTGCAGCATAACAGAAGGAGAGAGAGAGAGACGTTTCAGAGATCTCCAAGGACAAATCAAAGCTTTGAAATGTTTGTTTGTTTATAAAATAAAATAAAAAAGAGTTTTAATTGTCACCTTGTTTGAAAACAGGGGAATAAAAATATTTCGTGAGAAATCAAAATCAAAATCAAAATCAAATTTTCTTCATTTAGTTTTAATGATGAGTATCTTTCGCTATAAATTTCACAATTACCGCGGCAAGAATTAAAATAATAGGCGGGAAACAAAACATTTAGCCCATTTTGGGACGGACGGAGTATAATAATAACATACGCCACATTAAATTCTTTTAACAGAATATTTGTTTTTATATAGATGAAAATTCCAAGATCCGAGTGGGTCCTCGAGTCAAACTAGAGCCTAATTTTACTATTCTAATTTTGGTATCTAGCTATTCATTTTAAAAGGGCTCTTTTATAATTTTTAAAACACAGGTGTTTAAGAAATAGTTTAAAAAATTAGTATTTCATATTTCATCTATATTACATTACACAATAATGTTTTTCAAATAGACAAGTCTGCCATTGTCTCAAATTCAAATAAACAAGTTTGTCATTGTCTCAAAGATAAAGAGGGGCTGAGATTTATGGAAAAGAACGAGATTGACGGACGAGATTTGTTCAACTCTCATACTTAGGGGTAGTTTTGACAAAACATGAAAGGGTAAGGGTACTTAAGTCTTATTGGTTTGAACTTAAAAACTTATTAGTTTTAACACTTAATCTCTCCAACTCTTCATCTCTCTCTCTCTTTCTTTCTCTCTCTCTCCAACTCTCCAACTCTTCACTCTTCGCTGCTGCTTTAGTTGGAATCTGATTCACGCTTTGCTTCGTCTCTCACATCTTCTCCAATGTACTCTTCGTCTCTCACATCTTCTCTTTTTTGATTGATAATGATTGATAATCTGCTATGTTGTTATACTCCTCTTTTTTACTTCCCTACGTTGTTCATTGTTCTGATTTCGTTAAAAAAAGATATAAATAAAAAGCCTTTGCAATGATCCTTCCTGGAGTGATTTGTTTAATGGTAATGCCTTCTGGAGCGATTTGCTTAGTGGTCCAAAATAAGAACGTGTTTAGTGAGCTCAATGAGCTCAGTGAGCTGATTGATATCCTAAGGAAGAGGTCCCTTCAACTCTACACCTTGAACCTGAATTTACTCAACTTTATTAGCAGAACAAAGTACACAATGGTGTTTACAAGGAAATAACATATTGCAACATAAGGTAATAAGTTATTGCCTCTCAAATCACTAATGGGCCTTCAAGAAAAATTTCAGTTAACAGGGAACCTTCAATTGAATCTCCTGAAACTAGCAACAATGGGTATTTGAAAAAGAAATCAACTGTCCATAATATGTGTGCAGGTGAATATTCTCAAAGTTTTTGTGAGATATGCATGGACGAAAAACAAAGAGAAGACATGTTCTTAAACAACAATAAGTGTTGTCACTCTCATTGTACTTGCATAAGCAAACATGTTGCTACAAAGATTCAGCATAACATTAAATCTGTTAATTGTCCAGAACTGAACTGTAAAGTGGTTTTAGAACCTGAGTTTTGCAGATCGATTGTTCCTGAACAAGTGCTTGATCAATGGGTTAACGCTCTGTGAGTCTATGATTCTTGGGTCTCAAAAGGTTTACTATCTATTCAAGGATTGTTCAGCTATGTTGATAGATGATGGAGTAGAAGTGGTTACCATGTCAGAGTGCCCGTACTGCCAAAGATTATTTTATGCTCAATGCAAGATCCCTTGGCATTCTAGACTTGGATGTGATGAGTTTAAAAGAGGGATAGTGAAAGATGATCTCTTGGTGATGGAGATGACCAGAAACAAAAATTTAATGAGATGTTCTAATTGCAAATTCTATGTTGAAAAGAAAGAAGGTTGCTTGCATATCACTTGCAGGTATTTTTATTCCTTCATAAACTCCCCCCTTGATGATCTAATTATATCCAAAAAAATGGCTTCAGAGTTGCTAAAAGTTATGGGATCAGAGGAGTGTTCGTCAGTGGAAAAGTCGAAGAACTTTCCAGTCATTAACCATTCAACAGGGAGTGCAATAACATCTATTTTACTGGGATTAATCAGATCAGTTCTCTTTGATGTGAATTGGGTCATAATAGAACTGAATGGTTTCTCCACTACTAATCATGGAAGGATTAGCATTGATCAGCATTGTAACGACGTAGAGAAGGCATCTGAAATAATGCTGGAAAAAGAATTGTACTCAAGGTCCGAAGCTCTGGTGAATTGTACCTTGAATATCCACTGTAAGAGTACCATGTCTCCATGTCATTGATTTTGGTTAAATTCTAAGCACTGAGTATATATCCACTGTAACCGTTGATTTTAAAAATCCATGTTTGAGTACCATGTCTCCATGTCATTGATTTTGGTTAAATTCTGAGAACTGAATATATATACTAGAATTTATTTAACTGCTTTTGAAATTTATGAGATGTTGTATTTCCCAATGTGATCTTCTTATTATTAGATCTGCGTCTAAGTGTGGTTCTGTTTCTTATGTCGCTATCATTCTCAATTGTTGCTAATTTATGATAAGTCGCCCCGTAGACAAACTACACGGAGATCACTAATAACGCACATTAACTGAAATGTATGTGAGAGGTTTCGTTTTAACTGCACATTTATATATGTCTTATGTGATAGTATTTTGGCTTTAGGTTTAGATTGATAGTATGATGGACCATGTATTGATTTGTAGATTGGGATAAATTCTTCCATGAGAGACAATAGCCACCGGCAGACTCTTTTTTATGCACCATTGAGAGTGTTAATTTCTTTTATTGATGATGTTGAGTTCATTTCTTTTGAAATGCAGGCATGCACAGAGAGGCAATACCCACCGACAAAAGTAGCTTAGATACTCAACTCTGCTATTTCAAGTTTGCAACCATGTTCTTCTCAAAACATGCAGATCTACAGAGAGATACAAATGTGCATGGGAGTTATCAAGACGTAGATATTGGCGCTCATACCGACTTAGTACAAATTATCTTCGTTACTTTGTAAATATACAACAGCTATAAGTGAAATGATTTTTTTTTCCTTCATAGCTTGTGTATCTTTTTTTACCACCTCTCTTAACAATAATCAATACAATTTTTGCTTACAATTAAAAAGAAATACAATTTTATGTTTACCCTAAAAGCTTTTATCATTGCACAATATATGCTTTAACCACCACCATTAAATGACAATGCGATGGGTATATGACACATGAGGAGACAAATTTAACCCATATTTCTTATGCTCTGGATACTATGATTTTTACTCTTGAAATGTTTTTCAAGCTTTCCATATATTAGTGAAATTATTTGCATCATATCTTACAGAAATGGCTTATGGTTTTGTGTTGCCATTCATTGACCTTATGAAAAGTACAGTGTTGATTATGCTTTTCCAAGTGATAAGTTGAATTATATCTTCCCCACAACCAAATTCTTTGGGTAAATGTATCTGTGAGTTGCCACATTTTCTCTTCCATGTATGTATGTAAGGTATGGTTTGACGGTAATAACTTATGGCCTTATTATGATCTGCTTATGTAGCTCATTCTATAGATAGATTTGGTTGGCTTGAGTTATGGTCTAGATAACAAAACAAGTACATTGTTGAAGACTCAGTTAACTTGGGGTTTATTTGATGGATGTTTGGCATTGCTGCCTTTATGGTTTTGTTTCTTATGTCGCTATCATTTTCTATTGTTGCTAATTTATGATAAGTCACCCCGTAGACAAACTACACAGAGATTACTAATAACATACATTAACTGAAATGTATGTGAGAGGTTTCGTTTTAACTGCACCTATATGCATGTCTTATGTGATAGTATTTTGGCTTTAGGTTCAGATTTACAGTATGGTGGATCATGCATTGATTTGTAGATTGGGATAAATTCTTTCATGTATGTTTTTATTTTGTGATTGGGACAAAAAATATGATTGTAAACTCTTTGGAAAATTCGAGCATCTTCAATATTTAGACTTCAAAATATTTACTGCAATAACACATTATCTTCACATCATAGCAGTACCACAGGTTCTTAACAGGGAAGTTTTTGGATTATTTGCATCTACGGGGTTTTTAGCGCCAAAGACGCATACTCTTTAATCATTTAACTAAAGCGCTAAAAGTACGGCAAACATAGGTTGTTTAATCATAACATCGAAGGCGTCTCAACATACTTGTTGTGTTGTTGGACGAACACATGTCTACTCATCAAATATAGCGCCGAAGGCGCGTCGACGTATTCACCGTGGCGAGCCACGGGTAGTACTAGTAGAGTTACAATAATGAATTGTAGAGTTCTTGTAAATTAATTTTGAAAAATAAAATTTGAGAGAGAGAAAATATGAGACAAAAATAATAATTTGGGAGAAAAATATGAGGGGAAAATCAATGGCGGAGCTAGAGGTGTTCCAGGATGGTCACTTGAACTCCCTGGCCGTCAGGAGACCCCCATTGAGGTAGCGTTTTGCCAGGAAAAAATGAAGTTTCTTTAATAAAGATTTGATAGATTTGAAACCCCCCTTGTAGCCTAAACGGTTCTTTCTAGTTATTGCAATTGAGTAATCAAGGGTTTAAGCCCCATCTCTAACATAGTTTTTGTTTATTTTCTTATAAACTTGTAAAAGGTAGTTTAACGTACATGATATATGTTATTTTTCACTCAGTAAAATAAACCTTAAAATTTTCTTCGGTGGTTTAACCTTATTTTTGAACCTCTAGAAGTCGATCCTGGCTCCGCCCCGGGGAAAATGGTTGGATGAGAGGGAGTGAGACATGCATGACATTGGTGTGGTAGAGGAGAGGAAATAATATGTAGAAAAAAGTTTCATTTCTTAAATCCCTCAAGTTTTACAAATTCTAAAAACACCCTTTTAGATATATGTTCACCAAAATTTAGGATAAGGACCCGTCAAACTATACTGGTCAAACTTATAAATATGACTTTGTATCTAAAATAATATAATATAATATAATATACTGCAGTAATACTGTACTATAGTAGTTAAACATCTAATCAGGATTTTAGTGATCTTTGGTCAGTGATAGACGGCTGAGATTGAAAAGATGTGTCAATGTGTAAAAGCTGGTGAAATGAAATCTTTTTTTGTACGAGATTGTTTGTTTTTGTTTTTTTACTGTTGAAAGTATTACAGGGGACCAGAGCCACATAAATAAATTTTACTTTTATGCCATATAATTATTTTAATTTGGTTTGACACTTCGACTATCAGGAGGTTTTTTTCCCCTCTACTGTAGAGTGTGGACAAAACGGGAATGTGTTTAAGTGTCTATGTTGGGGTTTGGTACGGTGATGATGCCTATACTTTTTTACGGTATGTTTCTTTTCTTTTGTCTTTGACTCTAGCTAGGGCCATCTATCTAAAGTTGAATGATTTTTTACAAAAAATTGGAGCATGTAAGAACGGTTTGTGGATTTATGCAAGTCGTTAGAGCATTTGCAGCATGCAGGTCACCTTGAATGACTAAAATGCCTTAATAGTAACCAACTTTGATTTTTACATAGCAGCAGTTGAGGTGGGTACTGTAAGAGCCTAATTATGTATTCCAAACTTAGTATCTCATACCGAATACAAATATAACATAATCAACAACAACTAATTAAACACAATAATTAGCGTGTAAACCTCTGTATAGATAAAAACCACGACATCTCTTAAGGATTTAGAAAGAGAGATATTATTGATTGACTAGCTATTACAAAGAACGTTTTAAGTAGGGCTGTACACGGTCCGGTTTTGGCCCTAAACTGCGAACCAAGCTAGATACCCCCAATTTTTTATAACAGTGAATCGAAACCGAACCATCTACAAAAATAGCATCTTCGAAACCGAAACTGGATACCCCCAGTTTTGCCCAGTTCGGTTCGGCTCGGTTTTTGTATCGATTTTTGAACTGATTTTGGTTGCTGGGTTTTCACCTCATTAACATCTTTAGTCCCCAAAACGTGTTGGGTTTGGGGTTGTGTTGTTGTCTTTGACGTTACAAGCAAAGGTTTCGTCGGTAAGGCACCACGAACCGCAGAAGCTCCAAGGGCAGATGGCGATGGCCGACTCTAAAGGTTTTGCTGTCCGCCACTGCCCCTAAGACGTCGTCCAATCTCCAAACCATCCCTATGATTAAGATCAATAAATGACAAAGCTTGAACATCTTGCAAAGCCAAATAAAACTTACCCAGTCCCTCGAAAACCCGTGCACGCCTTAGAAGTGCTCGACCAAACCGGGGTTGAATTATCAACGCCTTCAAGCACTCCAAAGCCAGCGTCTCATAGTTCACATAATTTTTACATTAATCAGGCAGTGTGGTTATTGTGAAACACAGTACGGTCAAGGTGGGTTTTTGGGGTTAGGTAAAGCGCATTCTCGTAGTGTTGAAGATCACACACATAATCTTTCGATTGGAAACACTTGCTTCCTTCTTCTTTTAGCTCATTAGATTTTCTCAAAAACATTTCAAAATCAGTAACGCCTCTATAAGAGGATGGAGCTGCAGATGCAACAACAACAATAGAGTTTAGTGGAACATCTTTCGCAGCTGCAACTTCTGGGGTTTGAACACTACCACCTTTTTTTCTCCTCGCTCATAATTTCCCCATTTCTAAACTCTCTTTGTGTTTCTCTCTCCAAACAAGGCTAACGAATTGGGGGCTTTTGGAGACGATTTGGGGATAAACAAAGAAGGGTTTGATTTAATTTGAAGATTTGTTCTTTAATGTTGTGAAATTGGTTTCTTGAGATCGAGATCTTCTCCTTCTCCAAAGTTTGGAGAAAAAATCCCTAGAGATAGAAACTCAGTGATGTGAAGTGTGAATCATGTGTTAAGTGTAGAGAGAGAGACTCCAGTAGTGCAAGTTGTAACCAATAAAATTAGCCTGGTTCGGTTTAGTCCGGTTATCCGAAGGGTGTAACCAGCAACCGAACCGGGTTTGGTCGGTTCTCCACTTTTTGATCCAAGAACTGAACCGGGACTCACAAAAATTGGAAAAAAACTACCAGTTCGGTACGGTTCAGTTCGGTTTCACAGTTTTCCCTGTACAGCCCTAGCTCTGAGTAGTTTTGTATAGAATTTCTAGATATAATTCTCTGTCTAGGATTTTTTATGTAAAATTTCTTGTCCCTATTATGTAGTTCTCTGGTCCTATTTATAGATCTTATAATATGACCGTTTGATGACCATTATTACTTTTAATGATGAACGTTACAATATGATTTTGACGAGTCTTTGAACTATTTGCGTAACGGTCTGATCATTTTATTTTGTAACAGCTTCTTTAATGACTCTGAGTATTGGTTGAATTGAGCTGTTGGTGTGAAGGTCGATATCTTGGCTTAGGTCGAGAATGAGAAATAAGCCCTTACAACCGCCCCCTCTCAGCCACGAGTACGAGAAACATCATGAGCGAGTGGTGTTGGTTGAGAAGCATCATTAGTGCTGTATTAAATGTATGGGGATCATTTCCAATGTTCCTTCTAAAATATCTATTTTGGCTTGTGGGTTCCCTAGAACCTATTTCTGTTTCAAGATTGCTGCATTGGAATTTATTATGGCATTGGAAATTTGGAACTCAGTATTGAATGAAGTTTTGGTATAAGTATTGTTGTGGTTTGAAGTGTCGGTTATTATTTCATCAATTACTTCATTCATTCAAGATCTTCTGTAAGTATCTTCTTTGTACCTTTTCCATTTAGAGAAGATGGTGACCACCAAACATTAATCTTATAAGGCTAGTGTCCTTGTCAAAGTGCAACTGCTGCAGTTTTGATATTTTGGGACCCAGTCCCTTGACCTTCGTACTCCCATTTCTGTGCATCCCACCTATCATGGTATGATGTATGAAGAGGTAGAGGAGGCATATGACAATTACTATCAAATGATGCACTTTCATTACATGGTGACGTCGAGGCAGGGCCGCAAGGACAGTCTATGTCTTCTAGCGGAGGAGGTGGTTTCAGAGGCAGACGAGGCTGCTGTTGTGCATCCAAGGAAGTCTCGTCATTATCCTGCTAGGGATTGGATTTTGTAAGTTTTTTGTTGCTATAATGTTTATTGTACTATCTTTTGAGAAAGTAGATTTTGTTAGAATAAAATTGTAAACTGTTTATTGTTTGAACTGTAATATTTCTATTTGTTGGCTTGGTACAAATAGTAAGCTTTGACTGGAAGCATTTATACTATATTTTGACCAGTCATTTACCAAGTATATTGATGATATCATTTTGATTGTTGGAATGCGTAACATAGACCTGGTAGGCTATAAGTATCTTTTGTTATCATAGGAAATATTTTTTTCGTTCTTCAATATTTTGTGATTTACGTCGTCCCTTAAAGAATTTTCTCAAGCTGTTGCGAAAATGCCTTGATGTAGTCGTGCAAAGGATATCTGTGTTCTGTAATATGTTGCTTAGAGCTGTCTTGGGATGGACTTGAACTATTTTACTCTGTGTAATCTCTATCTTTTCAGAAACGTTGTTTGTTCGAAGCATTCTTCTATAGAGGCATCCCAAGGGGAAAGGGTTGAAAATTGGTTGTTCTGGACGTTGCTGAGCAGCAAAAAGTGAGTGAGGTAGTTCCGCAAGAGATAGAAAAGACTATTTATCAAAAGCAGAAACAACATGAAGTCAAAGGTAGTGACCGAACTCGGTCTAAAGCTGTGGCCAAGCTGAGGTTAGTACAACAAAGCTATTTTGATATGGCTGGGACTAATCCGAGGCAGCTCAAAGCCATATTTCAAGAGTAGATAGCGTAGGTATGTATTAATATACTTTGTTTGCTGCAGTGTGCTCAATATATTCATTGATGACTATGTTTATTGTGTTGGCAGTTCTTTATGTTGGTGAAAGGGTCTACGGAGTTCATTGGGAAGAGAAACCAAGAGTATTTAGAGCTTTCGTAGAAGTGTGATGCTCAAACAGCCCAGTTGAAGGCGGTCAGTAAACAGCTCGAGAAGGAGAAGGAGTGAACAACGGAAGCGGTAAAAGGCATTGTGGAGCTACATGCCCAGATATTTGAGCACAGAAAGACCCTGGAGAAGGCTGTAGAGACGGTGAAGGTTGGCAGGGACAATCTGATCCAATCCTATCGTCACTTTGGGTTAACCGAAGCTGATATCTCTCTTGGTATAGAGGATATGTATCATGATATAGTTTTCCCTTTGGAAGTTAAAAATGAATCGGTTGATGATAATGTTGATATGGTGAATGCACCCCCTCACAAGGAGAGCAAGCTCAGGCTGATGGTGTTGGATTGGGATCACTGTCTGAGGTAGAGATTGGCAAGAATAGTTCTGTGGTACCCTGTTCAAACTATTTTATTATATTTTATAATTGACTTTGATGAGACTGCTTCTATTTGTTTTGAAACTGTAAAATTTGACAGACATAAGTTTATTACGCCTTGTTTGAATGTTGTTTGATAACATAAAATTTATAATCTGTATAAGAGATATAGTGATTGAGCAAAATTGTTACCACAATGGAGAAAGCGTTAAGTTGAGCGAGGGACTCTATGACTCGTACTCAATAGGTATTAAATAAAATAGAATATGAGAGAAGGCAGTTTAAATTTAATTCAGAGAATTTTTTTAAAGAATTATATGACCTTCAGTGTAGATATGCGAAAATAAAAATAGAGAGGGATGAGAGTTTAAGAAAAGATGAGAGATTTACTTTTTTATGAAAATCTATAGACTCGAGGTATTTTGTGGATATGAGTGATAAAGCTAAATGTCAGAGGACGTTGTTAACTATAATACTGTATTTTGAGGCCGAAGTAGATATTCAGTGGGGGTTAAAAAATGCTTATGTAGAGCTCTTAAGAGAAAAGGGAGTCGTTCCTGATTCAGTCCGAGTTTGGTTTTTAGCTCAAGAAGTACATAATCGTCATAGCTCAGAGGCAAAAAAATATTTGGCTCGAGCTGGTATGTCTATTATATAGGGTGATGTAGGTCCCTTACCTGATGCTCTTAGCTTTGTGTAGGGTCGAAGATTAATGAGGAATTTGTTTTTCAATATAACTAAAGAGTAGAGAGTGGTATAAGCTAATTTAGAGGGTGAGTTAAACAAGTTGCAAAATACACTGAAGCGATATATTGAACAAAATATACGTCTGGCAAATAAAATGGCAAAAGAAATGACCACCAAAGGTCGTATCTCAAACGGACCATGAACGTCATATAGAGAATGTGATTGAGTTTTATAGAGGTGAGTTGGCAAGGGTGAAGAATGAATTTAGGAAGTATGTTATGGATTGTGGGAAAAATTTTGATATAAAAAATGAAAAGGCTGAAAATATGTGGTTTACGAAGGATCGGAATGAAAATGATACTGAAAGACCAGCTTCTAGACCGACACAAAATTTGTTAGATGAGGACGAGGAGGAGGTCGAGAGTCTTTTACCTTGTTCGCGGCAAAGGCAGCACCAACAGGAGGTTGTGACCTTTGTTATACCTGTGGACGTGTAGGTAGATAGGTTAGGACGATCAGGGAATAGGGGGCAGTCTCCTCGTAGTTTAACAAGGGAACAAAATTAGATTATCTATGATGCTCGAACGTTGCTGTGTGCATTAGATATTTGGTGTACTATTCTAATAATAAATTGAATGTGTTGTAATAACGTTAATAGATGTGTTATGTTGTTAGATATAAATGTGATAGTAGAATACATCTAAATATAAATGTAGATCGATTATACACAATAGTTGTGAGAATGAATTGTGAACTGCGATTTAGAAGTTTGATGACATGTAAACTGTTTTTATGCACTATTTTTTTTGTATGTAAAATTGAACTGTTGATACATGTCGAACTAGAAGAGGTGCAAAGTCAGTGTGAGGCCCTGTTCATTTTAAACGAAAGAGTAAATGCTGATTTGAACCAGAATCATGAAGCATTGAAAAATACGACTGAGTTAAATGTAAAAAATGGAGTTGAGGATGATCAAGGGGCAAGGCATGGCGAGTCATTTGACCGAGAAAATGGGAAAAAGGGTTTCTGATATAGTGATTAGTCAAGATAAAGTGGAGGAGTTGAATGAGGTTATGAATAAAAAATAGGTCAGACATTGTGAAAGCTCATTATCACATAAGTAATCTCTCAGAATGTGTAACCAAGAATGAGGTGGAATTAATAACTACGTGAGCTAAATTGACAAAGTCATTGGCAATGTTGAAGAAAGAAGAGGATGGTGTTGTGTGTTCTCGGGTTCGTATCAACACGTTGGAGGTAGATTTGGTCTGTTGCGAGCGTCTGTTAGGAAGGCAAATGAGTGAGCCAGGGAGTCTGAGGGAATGTTGAATGTTGCTAAAAATAAAGAAAAAGATTTGGGGGAAGTTAACAAGAAACAAAATGACTTGGTGAAAAATTATTGGGCTAAGATAGGGAATCTAGAGAGCGCAATTCAAAGGTTGGAATTAGATCTTATAGGGTTTTAAATGACAGTGGGGGAGTTGACTAATTCGAATGAAAAATTGGAGGTGGACCTTGCGATAGCCCAACGGGATCTTAACATAGAGGTTGATCGGAGGTGTTACGACCAATTTTTCATGGAGGAATCATTGGCTATGTTGGGACAAATGGATAAATTTATGATGGTGATAGAGACACGTAATAAAATTATATTAAGGAGAATTCTCTGGCGGTGGATCGCTGTAAAAACTTAGAAAGTTTGCTAAATGAGGCGAGGGGAAGGATTGTAGAGCTCGCCGTGCCTGACATGGGTAAGCTCGAGGCAAATGAGGTGCATGATAAAGAAATGGCAGCAGTGCTTATTTTCTTTGTGTCTAAGATTAAGAGACTTGAAAAATAAAGAAACACGATTCAGGACAGCATGACCAAAAATGGTGTGAAGTGCAAAATGCATTTAGTGCGGGCTGAATACCTGGATCGTTTTATGTCAAAAATTAGCGTGCTCACTAAGAATAGATGGGATGAAGGAAGAGAGATTGTTGTTACGAGGGCACTAGAACTAATGGTTTTACGACCTTCAGAATTTAGTGGAAGTTTGCTTGATGGACGCCCTGGTATTGATTAAAAACTAGTCACTTTAGCTTTATCATTTGAGATGTAGTAGATAGAGTGTAAAGGGTGATGCTGTAGAGAAGTTTGTGTTGTCTGATAGTAGAGTTAGTACTCCGTGTGAATGTATAATAGATATTTGTGCCAAACTTTGATGAACCAATTGTGGTCGTGAAGTATATAATCTGTTGGTCGAATTAGACAAACTAAGAACTGGCCTGTAATGTATTAGCAGATCGAATTGGACGAGCCAATAACCGACCTGTAATATATTAGTAGAATTGGGATAAACCAATTATGTATCTGTAATAGAGTAGATGTGTTATCTATATATAACAGATATTAGATAATAGAAGAGTACTGAATGATTAGAAATATAGGACAGTCAAACACAAGTATTTCATTAATGTCAGAATGATGAAAAAATAGAAGGAAAATAATAGATTGCCAACTATGATGTGTCTCTATCTACGATATAACTTCAATCTCCTTATGTTCCAAGGATTGGGGACTCAATCTCCGTCTGATATAATGAGGTCGTAAGAGTCGAGGCTATTTTTGCCAATAAAAATTTAATTCCCTTCCCAATTTTTTGCGAGTTTCCCAGAATTTGACTCCTATCTATGTTTTGGTACATCTCGTAGGATGAGATCTTGAATGTCAAACTCTCTATGACGAGCGTGCTTGTTGTAAGACTTTGCTAAAGCCTAATGGTACCTTCCCAAGTTCATGATCACTTTGTCTCTTGTTTTGTCGGTCTAGTTCATGTTACATGCTAACTGGAACTCGTTTTCTTCGTCTGTCATTTCATGGCACGTATTAGGTGATGATATTGATTGGGGTGACTGCTTCGGTACCGTAAGCTAACAAGAACGATGTGCATCCAGTCGATACTTGCGGTGTTATTCGGTACGCCCACAACACATGTGGTAATTCTTGCACCCAATTACCCCTTTTCTATGTTAATCACTATTTTATCCTGTCGATTATAGTACAATTGGTGATTTTGGCATGACCATTTCCTTATGGGTAGTACGTATTTGAAGGAGAGCGAATGATGTTATGTTGATTGAGGAAGTTGACCACCTTTGCACTGATGAACTGTGGTCCATTATCTATTTTGATAAGGTGAGGGCAACCAAACCGTATGATTATGTTTTCCCATATGAATATGATGACTTCGTCTTCACGAGTTCGACACAAAGGAACTGTTTCTACCCACTTGGTAAAGTAGTTTGTTGCTACTAAGAGGTATTTTCTTTTTCAAGGTGAATTTAGGAATTCTCTAACGAGATTGAGGGCCCAGCCCACCTTTTGAATGGCCAGACAACTTTGGTAGAATAAAGTTCCAAAACTGGAGCTCAAATTTTGGGTCCATATCGTTGACAGGCATCACACTTGTTTACATATTTGATGGCTTGAGCTTTCATTCAAAGCCAAAAAATTCCTTGAGTAATAGCTCGGTTTGCTAAGGACAGTCCTGCCGCGTGGGATTTGCAAGTACCTTCATGTAAGTCGTGTAAGAAGTCTTGGGCCTCCTTATCTGATAAACATTGGAGATAAGGCCTCGTAATTGACTTTTTGGAAATGAAGCTTTTGAAAATGGTGTATCGTTTAACATTGTTAATCAGGCGTCTTCTTTCATTGACGTCTTCGGGGAGTTCGCCATCGAATGTGTTATCTGGTCCGATATATGTGTTAGGAAACAAAGGAGGAAAATTGCAACGCGGAAGCACGATATGATTATGCAAGAACTGATGATCTAACTCTAACCACTGAGAATTCAATCAAAGCAATAAACACATACACAAGGTTTAAATTTAGGTAGAAACCCAAAAGATCAAAACTACCCCCAACAAGCACGACAAATCTATTATTAATTAAAATTACATGAAGTTCCAGAGATCTCTCAACCTCACCTCTACCCCTATAGATAATCCCCAGCAAGAGATCCTAGATAGAAAAACCCAAAATTCTCTCCAGAGTAAAATCCTTGATTTCTCCATTTTCTCTCTCTAGATATTTTTCCCAATTTTTCTCATAGACACAGAGGCTTTGAACTCATACTTTATATTTATAGACTCTCTATTAGGTCATCAGCGAAGTAAGCATCACGAGATTAACTATTGCCTCAAAAATGAACTTACAAAATAGCATACGCAGTTTTCGTTCGAATGACTTAAGTCTCGTTCGAACGACTTCAACGGAACCAAGTTTCCAACCAAGAAACAAGCTTTTTCGTTCAAACGACTTTATGCCACGTTCGAACGACTTCCTCTATTTTTGAGCTGTTACCCAACAATCTCCACCTAGGCGAAACAATTTGTTTATTTCGCTGAATTTGTCGTGTATCCTTGTTATATTGCCCCTATGGGTAACTTCTCAATTAAGGGAATTACACGAGTCTAGGTTTTTCCTAGACCCACCAATCAGAACCCACTTTCTGATCATCTTTATAGACAGTGCCATTGCTCCATCTTGAACTAAATTGCCTTTTTGAGAAATCTCCATAGCTCTATCGGTACATGCAATCTTCACATCTCCACCCACTGATTTACCAACCAATACATACAAGTTCCCGCTAAGAACTCCATTCATGATCAAATAAGACTTTCAATAAACTTTTATTACTCCACCCCACCCGGAGTAATTGTAACCCCCATTATCTAATTTGGAAAGTAAAATTAGATTATAACTCATACTCGACACATGTCAAATATCATGAAGAACTACGATGTGTCTATCAAACATCCTCACGCGAATATCACAAACTCCAAAAATTAGCCTTTGAGAGCCATCATCGCTTGTTGACACAAAATTGTTACCCTCACACCTTGCATATTTGCTGAACCATGCCTTATGTACGCAAACATGCAATGTATCCCCACTATCAAACACCCATCCTCTATCGCGGTGAGGACCATCAGCGGCCACTACATGGAGATACTCGTCACCAGGAACCGTCGCCAGTCTGTTAGTGTCACCTTCGCAGCCCTTTACCGAATTTGCTCATTTACCATTCCCAGCTTTGCAATCCAATCTATAATGACCCGATTGACCACAACCCCAATAAGTTCCTTTTATGAGCTTATTAAAGCTTCTCTTCCCACTAACCACCATCGTCGGGTTTCCAGCAGAGGATTCGCTACCCTTAAACCTTTTCTCCTCAGAAAGAATCGTACTTATAACCTACTCAAATCTTAAAGTTTCCTTCCCATACATCAACGTAGGTTGAAGATGCTTGAAGATAGAAGGAAGAGACCAAATGAGTTGAAGCGCCTTATCTTCATTCTCAACTTTAATTCTGTTCGATTCCAATTCTGAAATGATCCCATTCAAAGAACCTAAGTGTTCACCAACGCTCGTACCCTCATCCATCCGAAGCGTATGAAGTCGTTCCTTGAGGTATAAGCGATTCAAAAGATACTTTGTTTGGTACAAACTTTCATGATTTTCTCAAAGTCCCTTTACGGTCTTCTCTTCAGCCGCGTTTTCCAAAGCATTTTTACCGAGACAAAGGTAAATCCCGCTCGCAGCCCTTGAATCCATATCTTCCCAGTCTTCTTCATCGTCGCTCACTTTCTGGGATGCTATACCTTCAACCAGAGTTTTAGGTATAGGCTTCCCTTTTAGTGCCTTGTGTAACCTGCCTTGAATCAAGATATCTTGGACTTGTATTTGCCATAATCCAAAATTAATCTTCCCATCGAACTTCTCCACATCAAATTTGATCGTGTTAGAGTACTTAGACCCACCCATCTTACTTTTCTACTTGCCCTAAACCTCGCTCTGGTACCAATTGTAAGGAAACAAATGGAGCAAATTGTAATGCGAAAGCACGATATGATCAAGCAAGAACTGAAGATCTAACTCTAACAACTGAGAATTCAATCAAAACAATAAACACATACACAATGTTTAAATTTAGGTGGAAACCTAAAAGGATCAAAACTACCCCTACAAGCACGATACATCTATTATTAATTAAGGTTACAAGAAGTTCCAGAGATCTCTCAATCTCACATCTACCCTTAGAGATAATCCCCAACAAGAAACCCTAGAAAAAAAACCTAAAAATTATCTCTAGAGTAAAACCCTAGATTTCTCTATTTTCTCTCGAGAGATATTTTTCTCATAGACACAGAAGCTTTGAACTCACACTTTATATTTATAGATTTTCTATTAGCTCATCAGCAAAGTACGCATCACGAGACAAACCATCACCTCCAAAACAAACTTACAAAATAGCCTACGCAGTTTTTGTTCGAACGACTTCAGCTGAACCAAGTTTTCAACCATGAAACAAGTATTTTCATTAGAACAACTTTATGTCTTGTTCGAATAACTTCTTCTATTTTGTGCTGTAACCCAACAATATGTGAGGAAAGGCCATCTCCGATCGTCTTCGACCTATTTGTCACCCTTAATATTAATGGCATTTTAGCTGATAATGTTAATGTGAGGGGTGGATACTATTTCAATCTTTAAATATCGGGTAATCCAGGAGGATATGGGTCATTTTAGGCAATTTTTGACCAAGTCGTTCGAACGAGATTTGGAGTCGCTCAAACGACTTTAGGTCTATTCGAGCATACTTTTAAATCTATTCAAATAAACAGGCGTCTGAGTAGTTTTATTCGAATACACTAATGTCTATTCAAATGCATTTTTTTCTATTCGAACAAATTCGCGATTCAGCCTATTATTTAGGCGTTTAAGGGCATATTTTGTAACTATGAAGTTATAACCCTTATAAAGGGACAAGGCTAGGCAAGATTAGATCATGTTAGATCAATCAAAGTTCTGAGAGAAAAACTTAGGGCTTAAGAGAAATTTGATTATAATCGATTTATTTGAGCAATTGAAACTCTAAAAGGGATTTTCCCAATTAATTGGTGTATTCTTCATACTTTTCTGCTAATTAGGGTTTCTCTATTCGTATTATAGATTATCAGGCTTCTGTTCCATGGAATCCAGCAAGATAAGTGAGGGACTCTAAATGTCTAATTTCTCCTCGAGGTAAGTGTTCTATTGTGGCATTTTGAAATCTGTTCATTTTGTCCGCTACTGATCCTTCGTAATCAATCATCTTTCTATTTTTATGATATTTTTTTGTATAATGGTTCACGATCAATAAAGAATCCATGTACACATATAGTTTGGGGACGTCGATCTCCAGTACTATTTCCAATCTGAGGATTAATGCCTCGTATCCTACTTTATTTTTGGTAGCTTCGAAGTTGAGTTGGATTGACTTTTCAATTCTATCATTAAAGGGTGTGATAAGGACTATCCCGATGCCTGACCCAGCTGGTCCGACAGAACTGTCAGTTAAAAGGTGCCAACCTTTTTTGGATATCTAATAAGATTTTTCTTCAAGCTGTTCTTTGTTTATATCGGCACTATCCTCTTCCCAACTAGGGCCGTCTACTCAAAAATCTACGATGAAATCTACTACTACTTGCCCCTTTTCAGAATACCGTGGTTCAAAACATATATCGTGTTTACCAAGAGTAACCAACCATTGTTGAACTCGTCTAGATTTCTCCCGTTTGGATATAACTTCGCGAATGGGGTAATTTATCATGACCTGAACTGAATGAGCTTGGAAATATTGTTTTAACTTCTCCAATCTGTAGACGAGGGCTAGGAGCAGTTCTTTAATCTTAATGTACCATATATCTCTACTGGAGTAAGAGTTTTACTGATGAAGTAGACAGGTTTTTCCATCTTCTCTGTAAGTTAAATGAGAACAGAGCTGAGTGAGTTATCAGTAACTACAAGGTATACCGTAAGCTCTTCTCTTTCTGTGGGTGTACTCATTAATGCTGGTTTTCCCAAGTAGGGCTTCAGTTCTTGAAATGCTGCTTCACATTCTGTGGTCCATTCGATCTCCGGATCTTTTTGAGTCTTGCCTTTCTTCGTCCCTTCTCATAGAAGGTCGAATAACCATCTACACCAGTATGAAGATTTGGAAACGAAACGATTTATTACTGTTATTTTTTTCAGCCATTTTTTGGACGTCTTTATTTGTCCTTGGTGAAGGCATAGATAACAGGGCACGAATACGATCTGGGTCAGCTTCGATACCTTACTTTCTAATCAAATATCCCAATAATTTTCCCGATTGGACTCCAAATTGGCATTTATTAGGATTTAGTCTCATTTTGTATGATCAAAGAATTTTGAAGGTCATGTATAAATTTGTGAGATGGCTTTCCTTCTTAAGACTTTTACATAGCATGTCATCAGTATAAATTTCATTTATTTTTTATAGATGGTCTTTGAACATCTGGGTTATCAGTCTTTAATAAGTTGTTCCGGCATTCTTGAGTCTGAAAGGCATAACTTTGAAACAATATAATCCATGTTCTGGGAAGAAAGCTATTTTTTCTTGATTTCCGGGCAAAAGGGGCATCTGATTGTACCCTGACGGCGTCCACCATGGACAAAAGTTCATGTCCAACAATTGAATTGAGCAGATGATTGATGATAGGAAGGGGAAAACTCTTTTTTGGAGTATGCTTATTTAAGTCTGTAAAATCCATGCATACTCTAATTTTACCTTTTTTCTTTGGGACTGCTACAATGTTCGAGATCCAGTCGGGGTCATTGGCTTTTCGGGTAAAACTAACTTCAATAAGTTTATCAATATATTTGTTGACTTCTTCTCATATTCTTGGTGCTAAAGTCCTCTATTTTTGTTTGATTGCCTCGACTTTATCTTTTAAGTTAAGCTTGTGGCAAACCAAAGTTGAGTCGATGCCTAGCATTTCATGGAATGTCCATGCAAAAATGTTACTGCTGTTTTTTAAAAACTGAATAAGAGTATTTTACTGTATTAGGAGAAAAAGAGTCCCAATGTAGGTAACCCGTTCATCTCCACTAATCTCGATGTATTCTATGCTTTTTGTACTTGACAGCTAGTTCTCTATAGGTGTAGTGTTCTATAATTTCTATGCGGCGTATTTTTTATAAGGTTCTGTCACGATGGCAATAATATATTTTTGCATGCTCGAGCTAGCTTCTGACTGGCTTTGATTTCATATAGGCCGCCATTCCAATCGAACTGTAATGTTAGGTGATAAGTTGATGGGATGGCTCTCATGTTGTGAAAACAACATCGTCCCATGATTCCTAAATAACAAGATTTTGTGTTTATAACCTAAAATGCAACGTTAATCATTACCGGTCCTGCGGTAATATGAAGTATGATTTTTCCTACGTGTTCTTCTTTGGAGCCATTGAAACCATTGACATTGATGTTACTAGGCTCAACTTTGCCGACTAGTCCCATCTGATCAATTCAACTTTGGAAAAGTAGCTCAATACTACTGCTAGTATCAACCACAATGTATGCAGGACGACGTTTCTCGCTTTTAACATGATCATGAGTGCGTCACGATGAGGGAAGTTGGCATGGCGAGCGTCGCAATCCTCGAAGGAGATCCCTGCTCGTCGAGTACTAGATTTTGGGAGTAATCAAGCTTCTTTGTCGGCCATGGCCAAGTCATGGAATTGGCTGAGACATCGTCTTTTGAATCTGATCGATCTGTTGATTGTATGAGTATCTATAAAATGGCTGAGGGATATGTGGTACAAATGCTTTTCTTCTGTCCCTCCTTTGATCTGTACGATCTCAATATTAATCTTGTAACTCCCATTTTTGTAACTCTTCACGTCTACGATGTACTCGTGTATTCTTCTGTCCGAAAAAATGTACTCCAGAAATCTCTGTAAAGCGAAACAATGTTCTGTGTCATGATGTCGGACTTTATGGTGTATGCAATATGCTATACTTTTAATGGGTTAGAGGTATTAGGCATTTTGGAAGAACTTATCCCTCTGAAGCGTGGGATACAGGCTGGCTATTATAGCAGTCAATTGGGGAATACATGACTTTGGTAAGTTACTACCTCTCCGAAGTCAATCTTTATTAGATTTGATTCATTTTCTCTCTTCTCCGTAATCTATAGTACGATTGATATCTCATTATGTGGATTGATATTTTGTTTTTCAGGATTGACCTTCTGTCTTTCGGTTGTCATCCTTTCGAGATCGATATAGTCGTTTACCTTTTTGATCATATCTTCTAGGGTTACAGGTTTGCTTAGAATTAAGTGCTCATTTGCTCAACCTTCCATTAGCAAAGCATTTGTAAAAGCCAAAATAGTAATCTTCTGATCAAGTCTATCTACCTTTTTAGCCAAATCTAAGAATTTTTTAGTGAACGATTCAAGTTTCTCTCCCAGCATTTGTTTAAGGCTAAACAAAGAATATAGATTTTCTTCATTGTCTCTATTGTGCGAGTAGTTCTTGACGAAAAGTTTTGATCAAGTCTATCTACCTTTCTAGCCAAATCCATGAATTTCTAAGTGAATGATTCAAGCTTCTCTCTCGGTATTTGTTTAAGGCTAAACAAAGAATATAGATTTTCTTCATTGTTTCAATTGTGCGAGTAGTTCTTGACGAAAAGTTTTCACAACTGCTCGAAGGTGTAAATTGACCCTACTTGTAGCAAGTGGAACCATCCTAAAGGTTCACCCTGGAGACTGGTAGGAAAGAGGCGGCATAAGATGTGGTTCAATGTAGAATACAAGCCTAAAATATCCTGGAATTCTTGGACATGTTCTACGGGATTCGTCCCCCTTGTACTTTTAGATTTTTGGAGTGTAAAAACTGGCGGGAACCTCACCGTCTAATAGATCCTGATTAATTGGGCTCTTCTGTAGCTTATTATAGATTCCCTTATTGCCTTGAATATGGGCTTTAAATAATTCTTTGATGCACTTATCAACGTGCTCTTGAGTTACGAACTGACGAGCTGTGACAGTCTAACATTGGATACGTCCTTCTCAGGGAATGTGTTCACCACTTTCTTCACTTAGTCGTTCATGCACAGGAATACAAGCTTTTTCTCGGTGTGGATCCTCCACTTGCCTGGGTTAAACGGGAACTCTATCGTCTTCTTATTGGATTCATGGTACATGTATGGGCTTTGGCCCAAGCAGATTATAATTGGATCGAATATCTGATCATTGGCTGTTACTTTTAGGTTCTAGCCTGTCTCGTACTAAAATTCTTGAGGAAGTTAGCACGCGTCATTGTTCTTTTGGGTTACCATATGTTTTCCTTGCAGGACTTTCTATGTAACTCTTATATCCGCCAGTTATTATTCCAGAATGACCCGTCTTTCTGTCTCAGAGTTTAGAGTGGCACGCTATTCTGCCAGTGTGGCACTTCCTTCTATAGGGCCAACTGGCGAATTCTGGTCTTGAAGTGGCATTCTATGAAGAGAGTAAGTATTAGTTGTATCTGAGAACTGTGGCTAACAGCTTCATTCCCATAGACGGTGCCAAATATAAGAGCCTAATTTCGTATTCCGAACTTAGTATCTCACTCCGAATATGAATATAAAGTAATTAGCAACAACTAATCAGACACATGAATTAACGTGGAAACCTCTTAATAAGTAAAAGCCATGACCTCTCTTAAAGATTTAGAAAGAGATATATTATTCATTGACTAACTATTATAAAGAGCGCTCTGAGTAATTATGTATAGAGTTTCTAGATAGAATTATCTGTCTAGGATTTTTTTTGTAGAATTTCTTGTCCCTAATTTGTAGTTCTCTGGTCCTATTTATAGGTCTTATAATATGACCGTTTGACGACCATTATTATTGTAATGGCTGAATTCTGTAAGCTCGAACTGGCTTGAAATTTGCTATCACACCAATGATCCTGTAAAGATATTCTAATAGAGAATAAGAAATGAAACATATGATTTTAGGGTGGAAAACCTCTGAATAAGTAAAAAACCACGACTCCGTATGGAAGATTTTTATGAAAGTATTTTTATTGCTTGAGACAGATATCTTTATTACAAGTGATCTCTAAATATAGAAATGCTATTAATCTTGTAACTAAGAAGTTGTATAATTTTTCTGGGTCTTGTCACTTTTGTAACTTCTTCTTTATATAGGCCTTTTCTACAACTCTTCATCACACTGGAGCATGTTTTCCGAATAATACAGTTGGTGGCGGTTGACTGAATAACTGACGAGTTCATTGGAGACAAATATTTTTGACTGGAAAAAGTTTTTTGGTTTAAGTTCAGCCCACGTTCTTGACCAGTTCGTGGGGTAGGTTGGAATGTTGACTAGGGAAATGTGTTAGAAATATGTAAGTCTGAGATGGAGGTAATTCGAACTAGGTGAGCTCGACTTTGGGTAAGATCGAGGGATAGGCCTCTACAATCGCTCCCTCGCAACCGAAGTCACGGGTGGCTTTGGTTGAGAAACGACTAGCTTGTAAAGTGGTTTGAAAGCTTTTGAAAAGTGGGCAAGAATAATGACGATTTTGGAAATGATGTGTATTTAATGAGGATGTTGGTGCTAATGTCTGTGATGGTTATGATGAAAAGTTGCGTCCGTAATGAATGATGACTCTTAGTAAAATGTACATGTACATTAAATATAATGTTATTTAAATGATACCTGCATCGGTTTGAGAGCAGAGTACGCTTGTTATTGTGTGAAATTCCTTAAAAAACTTTGCCAATGGTGAAAACTCGTAGTATGGTCCATGAAGAGAGGATTGCATCCAAAATACAGAGGTTAAAGTTGAAATACTTTGGTAACCAATCCTTGGAGATGTTCATACCCGCTCCTGTTCCTCTGATGTATTATGGTTTGTCGGATGATAAAGTGATTGAAGCTGAGGAAGAATTCTACTGCAAGTGGAGGCTTCATGTTGTCGTCTTGACAGGGGAAGATCGGTGGGCCTGTCTCTATACTCTTGCGGAAGACTAGGTTAAGGCTTCATATGCAGGAATAGGCATAATTGCGGGGCGGTTATGCTGATTTCTTGCATCATCATAGATCATAAGGTCGGACCCTTTTCATCTCTACCAACTCTTTGGTAGTGGTAGTTTCAGAGGAGGGGATGTTGGTAGTGGAGGAGGGTGGTAACCAATAGTAGTCTATTTTAGCATTTCCATTACGTTTTGGTACTCAGGAGACCTCTAGTTCAAGAATTTGGTTCTAGCACTGAGTTTACTACTTGCATAGTTTCTGTTTAAAGTTCGCCTAGGCTTCAACCCAACTCATGCGAGAAAAGTTTGTTGTTGGTTCCAATTTCTGCTTTACATCGGGATAAAAGACCACTGAAGTATGAAGAAGTGGATGAGTTGATGCGATGGAATGCTTGAATGACCTGTGGTTTTTAAAAATAGAGAAAAAATTGTTATCTATAAAGTACCTAGAGTTCGATTCTGGACGGATAATGTTTCTGTAGTATACTTGAGATCGATGTACTAAAAAACTTGTTATCTGTAAAATTGTATGTAACGCTTTGATATGAATAAAAAGTTGCCTTTCAATTACTACTGTTAAGCAGATAGAAAATGTCTCTTGGAATCGAACTGAATTGTGTAGAATGTGTGAAATAAATAAGAATTTATGAATATTAGGAAAAATGTTGTTGTGATGTTCGAACTGAGATAAATATTTGCTGACAATGACGTTGTGATATAAGTACAATTCAAGCTGTTATAGATCTATATAATTAAAGCTCTTGGAAAAATAAGCTCGTTCTGATGAATAATATAATGCAGGTACTGGAGTGAAGAGATAAGTTAAATAATCTATTTCAAGATTCTGAGGTTTTCTATTACGAGATTTAAGGTAAAAATCACGTTTAAAGGGGAAAATGCGTGAAAAATGTATAAATAAAGGCAGGATGATTTGTGAAAAAATGGAGAAGAGATCAAGATGGTACGAACTCGATCTCAGAGGATTCGTCATGCCGCGGAAGGACGATTGGCTATAAAGACTGCTAAAGTACGGAGAAGATTTTTGGTATGTTTGGCTATGATGCTGAGCTTCTAGTGAGGGAGTGCCTGCTCGAAGGATTAGATGTAAAGAGTAGAGAACTTGAGTACACTCGTTATTTCTTTGAGGTATGCTTTCGGGAACTGGTGAGGGATCCGGTAGATCGAGATGTGATGGTTGGTTTAATTAATGAGGTTGAGATTGAATTTGAAGATCTGAGGGTTGATGACTAATATGATTGTATGATGTCGCCAGTCATTAAGGTTTTTCGAGATATTTGTATAAAGTGTTTATCATAAATAAATTTAAGTTTGTTGAATGTAACAGAAAAGATGTAAGTCAATCGGATCCTCTATAGTTGCAAATGTTATTTTAAGACCTTTTTGGCAAATAATTTTGAATACTTTTGAAATTTGCTCAGCTTTGAAAATGATATCAATCACTATAAGTATGATAAATAAGGACTGAGAAATAAAAATGAAGAAATGCAGAACCTTCTAGTTTTATTTTATACGTAAAGCTGCTAAAATCTGATATCGTATAGAGTGAGTCATCATGAATGTAGGAAGGTCAGGAAAAGATATAGAAATAGGAGAGAAAAATATGTTAAAATTTGAGGGGAGGTGTAATGACGGAAAGGCAGTTTAGGGGCTACACGGTAGCGGCGAGGAAGAGTATTTTTATTTGTTGCCTGACTTGGATGATGAAAAACGAGATAGGGGTATAGATGAACCAATATTGCTAGAATACTTTGATGGGGATGTTCGGAGTGACCTACTAGAGGGTTTTTTGTGTTACCTATCTCAATTAGAGTATGGGTTGAGTCTTCCCCTTACTAATTTGGCAATGGAGATTATGAATGCAATTGGGGCATGTCCTATTCAATTGAATGAGAATACGTGGGAGGTTATAACCGTGTACGATCATCTGAACAAAAAATAGGAAAATGAGGTGAAAGTGAGGAAGATAACCCCTGAGGACGTTTTGCAGTTTTATGGGGTGAAGAATTATAAGGCCAGTGGTGGGTCATATTTCTGTGCGAGCGCAACTCAATGTCGCTTCTTCTATCTGAATTCCGCAGGCCGAACCTGGAATGACAACGTCATATGGGTGAAGGGTAATTGCCTTCAGAGAGATGACGAAGAACCATTGGACCTTCAGTTTAGAACAGTAAAATAAGGTAAGTATAACCATGCATTGATAAATTATTACTATATTTGAACTGATACCTTTAATTGATAATAAATGTTGTGCATGGCAGGTGTGAAGTCCCTAGTGGCGAGGATAGAGTCATTATTGGACGAAGTTGCGAAGGATAAGGCTGAGCTTAAATTTGTATTGGAAGGACTCAGCCTTAGTAGAAAGAAGAGGGTTAATAGTAGGTCAAAGAAAGTTCAGAAAACTCTGTCGACCAGGTCAATGGCGGGTGCTGACGATGGAAAGAAGCAAGCAACTGGTGGGGAAGGTCAAACCAACTTGGCCAAGACCCCTGGCATAGATAGCTCGATCCAGCCAGAACCCCTTAAGTTGAGCAAAATAGCTCAAAAATATCCAAAAAAATTGATGTTAAGGGCTTTGCCGACCTCTGGTACCACTGGAAGTGGTAGGTCGCAAAAGAGAAAAGGAGAAGGGTCAAACCCTCGGGGGAGTCAGGGGATAAGGTTGCTGAGAGGCGACCTGCTGTGGTGGATGATCTCAAAGAGGTCGAGGAAAGGGCCAGGTTGGCGGCTCTTCATGAAGAGGAAGACACGAGAAAGATGGTAAGCTTATATTATGTGAAAGAGTTGTCTAATACAGTTTGAGCTAATTGTTGAGATCGGTTTATGCGCTTTTCCAGGTTGCTCGCTTAGTTAAGGGGATTTGGCTCGGCATTGAGGAGAAAAAATTTGATCTAAAGAAGGGAAAGATCGAGCTGAAGAAGAAACTAGCTTGAGCCAGGACTGATGCTCTGAAGGAAGCAAAGTGGCTGGATGCTCTAAAGGCTTCCCATGTCGTGGCCATTGGTTGGCTATAGATGGAGGTGCGAGCCAATCTGGATAAGATGGTGGAGGAGTATGACAGGCTTGGGCGCCACTTGATGCTGAAGGGCTATTATGAGGAGGAGGTGGATGCCATTAAGGCGGACACCTATGTTGAGGAGGGAGACGATGAAGAAGTGGAAGTGGTTGGGGTCATGGATGGTCTGGACGGTGTCTCCCACAGGGAGGTGCTTGACAACCAAGGAGATGACACCAAACTCCCTGAGGGTGATAATAAGAAGGTAGGGTAAAGCTATTTTCTTGCATGAATATTTGTAAACTATTGAGTGCATGGAAGAGACTTCTGTTGATTGACTGTGTTCTTTTTTATAAACTTCTTGTAGGCATTTAGAGAAATGAGTCTCAAAATAAAAGATCTAGAGACCAGGCTTGCCAGAGAAAATAGATCTCTACAGCCTTGCTGTCTACGCAAGCGGAACGGCAGGTTAGATTGGAATAAGTCTTTTGACTTGTATGTTATATCGAAATTAAGCTACCAAATAAATAGGATGGCGATGCAGATGTTGATTGAAAATTCTGCTATCAGTTGTAGAAAAAGAACACTATTGTAGTGCATAGAAAAATAAATACAACGCTCTTTATTCAAAGTAGCATAACGAAAAGTATGTACCTTAGATTTCGTAATATACCAGATGGAGTGTTTATCTAATAGTGTACCCTGATGAAATAGGAGTCTAAGGGTATTTGCACATTGCGGATGCTAGAAATTATAATCTAGAAATGTTACATATATACATTGGCATATTGATGGTATCCTGAATCAAACTGTATTAAAATCTTTATATTATCCAGGGAGAATTGGATTCAGCTCGCTCGCATGAGGACGATGTACTCGAATGTAATCAAGAATTTACAGAAGAGTTGGATAGGATGAGGGAGGCAAATGAGAATAGAGAAGATCAACACGTAAATGTGCATTATAAACTTGTGGAGGTAACCCAGGCTATTTTCAACCTTAATTATAAGGTTGAAGAGAAAGATGCCAAAATAGGTAAGGGGCTAAAAGAGCTAGCGGAGATGATAAAGCATGCCGCGAAGCTTCAAATTCGGGTTGACGCGTTAATGGTTAAGTGTAAGCCGGCTGAAATGGCTCAATACCGTATTCAGGCGTTAGAAAGATCGAATGGACAATTTCGATATGATCTTCAGAATTGTAGAAATGAGCTGGAGCGATAGAAACAAAAAAATCATTAAGAAAGATAATGAACTGAGGGTAGTTCGAGAAATTCTATCAGCTTCAGAAGCCGTAGCTGAACACTTGCACATAGCTCTACCTGCCAAGGATATGGAGTTCCAAGAAATGTAACAGAGGTATATCGATTTAAATGAGAGGGTGACACGACTGAAGACCGAACTGGTGCAAGCCACCGTGCGTGCCAAGAAGGCCGAGGCTAGGGAGCGCTTAGGGGGAAGCATAAATGAGGTTAAGGCTCCTTTAGTCTGAGGGGATGTAGTTAGTCTCTCAAGTCAAATTAGAGAGCTAGAGAGTGATGTATCTCGCACTCAGGGGTATGTTCATAGAGGAAATTTAAACTTAAGAGAATACCAGCAAAAGTTGGATGCCACTCTTATCTAAAAGAAGGTCCTGGAAAGGGAAATCAAGGCAAAGGAAACGTTGATAAAGAGGAAAGATGAATTATTAAAGGAAATTCTGGCTAGGGAAGAGTTGAGCGCTGAAATTGAGAGACTTTGTGCCTAGGTAGTGGATTTAGGGGCCCTGGACCTGGCTAAATCAGCTAAATATACTAAAAAAATTGAAGACAATGCAGCTCATGATGCTCGGGTCGATAGGGAAATGGCTCATCAGAAGTATATATATGCTAGGTTGGAGTCACGTCTTGAGAAGTTTAGGGAAAAATTTATAACGATGGTCATACTTGACGGGTCACGTTCAGACCAGTTAAAGTCGATTGTTGTATATTTTATAGAGGAAGTAAAAAGACTTGAGTCAAAGTGAGATACCTTATTCAAAAGTCTGTTGGATAAGGGATGCATTTGCGGAGTTAACATAGATCGAGAGAACTGTCTGGCTTCCATAGAAACCAATTTTGGTCCTCGACCTGCTGTTCTGATAGAGAGAGGCAGAATCACTGCAATTTGTGAATTGAATATTCGACCTCTTGATGTAGGGGGAAGTTTGGTTGAGACTCCATCAGCAGAAAAGAATACCTTGTAATGTGAATTCGACCTAAAAAATAAATAGTGCCTATCCTAGACACATTGAATTAGATAAAATCTAGTATGACCTTTGCCTTATCTTGTGTCTGGTGGGGTCTTTGTTATAAAACAAATTTTTACATTTGTTTCAATCGCAAAAATGGGTTGAGTTAAACCAGGTTGAAACTTGATTGAACTATAGAAATGTTGTAGACATATTGAAAGATATGAGGGCTAGTATTACCTTTGCCTTATCTTATGCCTGAGAGAGTCGTTGATATGAAACAAGTTTCTGCACTTGTCACAATCGCCGAGATTTAGTAGAGTCAGCCAAATTAAGTGATATCCTTGGTCCAACCGTTATAAATGACCTAAACAAATTAAAGTAGTGGCTTATATTATCTATGCCCTATCTGTTGTTTGGTAGAGTCTTTGATATAAAGCAAATTTCTACACTTGCTGTAATCGTAGAAATTTAGTAGAGTCAGCCAAATCAAGTGATATCCTTGATCCAGCCATTATAAATGGCCTAAACAAATTGAAGTAGTGGATAGTATAATCTATGCCCTATCTGTTGTTTGGTAGAGTCTTTGATATGAAACAAGTTTATACACTTGCAACAATCGCAGAGATTTAGTAGAGTCATCTAAATCAAGTGATATCCTTGATCCAGCCGTTATAAATGACCCAAACAAATTAAAGTAGTGGCTAGTATTATCTATGCTCTATCTGTTCCTTGGTTAAGTCTTTGATATGAAACAAGTTTCTATACTTGATGCAATCGTAGAGATTGAGTAAAGTCAGCCAAATCGAGTGATATCCTTGATTCAACTGGAATAAGATCGATTGTAAGCATAGTATTATCTATGCTTTAATCTTTAGAATGTGGTTGAATCTACGTAAGTAGAATGATATTGTGAAAAACTTGGAAGTTTCATTGATAAGTTCAGAATTTATATTGGATGGAGATGAAAATGTCACTTTTGGAATTGAAAGAAACAAATTAACCAATGTGAGGAAAAGAAATGGAATAGTAAAATGCTTAACGATAGTACCATTTCAGTCGCATAGTGTTTAAGGATTTGAAATGGGGATTCCCTCTTCTGTCATGAGATAATATGATCCCAGGCCTGAGAGGCCTGTGATAATGAATAGACCCTCCCAATTGTCGGCTAATTTTCCAACGTGAGCCTCTTTGCGATGTTGAGGAATTTCTTTGAGGACGAGATCTTTTATCTGCAAGGTACGGCTTCTAACTCGGTTATTGTACGATCTGGCAAGCATATGATGATATCGACCTGGGTTAGGGATGACGCATTCCCTGGTTTTATCTATTATATTGAGGTTGCAAGCCAACTCGAACTCATTTTCCTCGTAAGTTAGCTCGTGATCACGAACTGGATGATGATATTCATAAGGAATGACGGCCTCAGTGCCGTAAGTAAGAAAGAATGGGGTGCACCTGGTTGATTGTCGGGGAGTGGTACGATATGCCCATAGGAGATGAGGTAGCTCGCAAACCCAATTCTTTTTTTTTGTGAGTGAAGCCATTTTTTGAGTCCATCTACGACGGTTTTGTTGGCAATTTCGGTTTGGCCATTGCCTTGAGGATAGTAAGGATTTGATGGTGAGTGGATGATATTGTGGTGGTTTAAGAAGGTCACGACTTTATCTCCCACAAATTGGGGCCCGTTATCGATACGAATTTGGTGGGGGCACCCAAACCGGGTGATTATGTGGTTCTAGATAAAAGAGATGACCTCTTCTTCTCTGGTTCGACATAGTGGAACTTCTTATACCCATTTTGTAAAATAATCGGTAGCTACGAGTAAGTGACGATGGTTATCTGGAGAGTTAGGGAACTCTCCGACGAAATCTAGTGCCCATCTTTTGATTGGCCAGTAAACCGTGCTTGCATGGAGTTTGAGCGCAGGGGCGCATATCATATGACCATATCTTTGGCAAAAGTTACATCTGCGGGAGTACTCCTCTACTTGCTTACGCATGCCAGGCCAGAATACTCCTTGAGTGATATTTCTGTTTGCTAATGATCTACCTACGGCATGGGAGACACAAGTTCCATCATGCAATTCGCAGAGCAGTTCATCTACTTTTGATTTGGAGAGGCACTTGAGGAAAGGCCCTGTGACGGAGAGATGCTCTTTTGGAGTTGTTGATCAGTATAATGCTCTTTTGGATTAGTGTAGCACTTCGAGTTGTTGATCAGTTGTCGGCGCTCTTTTTGATCTGCTGGGAGTGATCCGCTGCAATTGTTGTCGACACCGAGGTAGGCTAAGAAAGGCTTTCACCAATCATTGTTTCCCCCTTTATCGTCCCCAGTGTTGATTATGCATGCAAAAATACGATCAATGTTGGGGGCTGAAATGATTTTGACCTGGAGATATCGAGCTTCTGTACCCAAGACCTCGACTAGATATGCCAAGGAATTGGTGTGTCTATTTTCACCTCGAGGAAGATAATCGAGAGTTTCTTTCGTGAACTTGCTCATCCTATCTGCAACGAGGGCTGCGTATTCGATCATCTTCCCATTCTTTTTTGTACTTCTCTGAGTAGTGGTGGTCGATGAGTAATGAGTCTGTGTAAACTGAGAGTTCGGGGACATCGAGCTCAAGAGCGAGGTCGAGTCCATGAATGAGAGCTTCATACTTTGCGAAGTTATTTGAGGCCTCAAAATCTAGGCGGATTGATTTTTCAATTCTGTTATTGGAAGGGGTAATCAAAATGATCTCGATTCCTGACCCTGCGGGTCCTACAGATCCATCTGTGAGAAGCCTTTATCCTGATGAAGTAATCTATTCAACTCGTTCGTCAAATGGTTTTGGGGGTGGATCATCGGGTGTTTCTTCTGTAAGGTCAGGATCGTGCTCTTCCCACTTGGGATCTTCCACTGGAAAATCCGTGAGAAAATCGGCGATGGCCTGACCATTCTTGGAATGACATTGTTCAAACTTGATATCATGTTCTCCCAAACTGACTGACCACTGTTGCACTCTTATTAATTTCTCTTTCTTGGACAGAAATCTCAAAGTGGGTAATTCGTCATGACTTTGACTGAATGAGCTTGGAAGTAGTGCTTGAGTTTATGCGAAGTGTAAACAAGGGTGAGAAAAAGTTCTTCAATTTTAGAGTACCTTGTTTCCGCTGGTATGAGGGTTTTGCTGATGAAAAAGACTATTTTCTTTATTTTCCTTTCCAGGCAAATGAGAACTGAGCTGAGTGAAGTATCTATGACTACTAGGTAGATAATTAGTTTCTCATTATCTACTAGGGTGCTCATTATGGGAGACCTCCCCAAATAGGTTTTGAGATCCTGAAAAGCTATTTCGCATTCTGGTGTCTATGTGACTTCTGCATTTGGCTGAATCTTTCCTCGTTTGGTATATCCGCGGAGTAATAGGAATAGCCAACGGTAGCGGTCTAAATATTTAGAGACGAAATGGCTGATAGCGGCAATCTTGCCAGCATGTTTCTGAATGTATTTTGTTATTTTTGGAGAAGGCATGTCGAGGAGAGCCCAAATCTGATCTGGATCGGCCTCAATCCCTTTCTTGCTGATGAGGTGGTCTAGAAAGCAGCCAGAATGTACCCAAAATTGATATTTATCAGGGTTGAGGTGCATCCTGTAAGATCAAAGGATGTTGAATATAGTGTTGAGATCTGAGATGTGATTGGCTGACTGTACACTTTTACATAAGAGATCATCGATGTAGACTTCAACGACTTTCCCTAGGTGTGCTTTGAACATAGTAGTCATCGATCGTTGATATGTGGTACCCGTGCTTTTGAGTCCGAAGGGCATGATTTTGTAACAATAAAGTCCTCTCAGTGATGAAAGTTATCTTCTCTTGATCTTTTTCCAGAAATAAAATTTAATTATACCCCGAAGCAGTGCCCATCATAGAAAGGAGGTCATGGATTGCTGTGGAATCGAGGATCTAATGAATACTGGGAAGAGAAAAACTCTCCTTTGGAGTGCGTTTACTCAGATCTGTGAAATCTACGCAAACTTGAACTTTTTCGTTCTTCTTGGGACAACGACAATGTTGGATATCCAGTCTAGATACTTGGCTTCTCGAATGAATCCTACTTTGATCAATTTCTCGATCTCGGTGTTAATTTCCTCTCGAAGACGAGGTGAAAGTTATCGCTATTTTTGTTTGACCGCTGCGGCGTTGATATTGATAGCTAATTTGTGACAGGCTGTGGCTGGATCGACCCCGGGCATTTCTTCGAAAGATCATGCTAAAACGTCTTGATTGAGTCGTATGAACTGAATGAGAGCATATATTTCGTGCTGAACCAGTTTAGTACCGATAAAAGTACCTCTGCTAGGCCCATCAATGTTGATATATTTTATGGGTTCCTCTGCAGATTGTTGATCGTTGAGGTGATCAGTTTCTATAATTGCTATGCAACAAACCTGTCTGAAGTATCTAGGATGGTAGAGACAGTATTTTCACAAGCTCGAGAGAGCTTCTGACTACTTCTGATCTCATAAATATCGTTGTCGTGTTTGAACCAGAGTGCTTGATGATAGCTGAAAGCGATTGCTTCCATATTGTGTATCCAGCAGCGGCCCATAATCCCGAGATAGCGAAATTTGACATTAATAACATAGAAAATGATGTCGATGGTGGTTGGTCCTGTGGTAATTGGTAATATGATTTTGCCTACTCGTTCTTCCCTATAACCATTGAATCCACTGATATCGGCGTCGCTCTGAATAACTTGGTCGGCCAAACCCATCTGATCGATCGTACTCTAAAAAAAAATCTCAATACCACTTCCAATATCGATCATCATTGTGTGCATGATAGTTATTTTCATCTTGGGCATTATGACTAATGTATCATGAGGTAGAAACTTGACATGGCTCTATCGCAATCTTCGAAGGAGATCCCGAGTCGACGATTACTCGACATGGGATGAAATTTGGCTTTTTTATCCTGAGGTGTGAGATCACAGCATTTCGATAGCCTCCTAGGTTTTGACCTGTTGGAGTTGGTGATTTGATTGATTTCGATCATGCTGTTGTGGCGCATATGGTAAAGATGCTTATCCTCAGCTTGATCATTAACCTGAGTAACTTTGAGCTATTTCTTATAGCTGCCATCATTGTATGACTTTAGATCGACAATATATCCTCAGCTTGATTATTTACCTTATGATGCTTGTAATATGGTCAATTATCGATTGGTTCCAGTGGCTGAGAGACATGGTAGAGTGGATCCTTCAACAGTAGTGGAAAAATTGTGGAGATTCAGGTATTCAGTTTTGGGAGGAAGGGTCTATTTGGTGGACCACCTTTCCGTGGGTAACCTGTGCTTCCCTTGGTGTGCTTTCGATCTTCCTGTTCCTCCTTGGGTTTGTTGATTCGATCTGTAGATGGCCCCTTGGTGGAGAGGACAGATTTAGTTGATTTTTGTCGCTCCGACATCATCCTCTCCAGGTCGACGTAACTGTTAACTTTGGTGATCATCTCCTCTAAGGTCGCAGGTTTGTTAAGAGAGAAATATTTTTTGGCCTTGTAGTCGAGCCGGAGAGCATTGGTAAAAGCGGTAACAGCTATTTTCTGATCGAGGTTATCCACTTTTCTCGCGAGCTCTAAGAACTTCTTCGAGAAATCTTTGAGCTTCACTCCATGTGAATGCTTAAGATCGATAAGAGAATATAAGTTCTCTTCTTTGTCTCTGTTGTGAGCATATATTTTGATGAACTGCTTCGGTAGCTGGTCGAATGTGTAGATGGAGTCTTCAGGGAGAGAATGGAATCATCGGACTGGTTCCTCCTGTAGACTTATGGCGAATAGACGACAGAGGATGTTGCTGAGGTTGGAGTACAACCCTAATGAATCATGGTACTGCTGAATGTGTTCCTTCGGGTCAGTACCTTTTTATTTGCAAATTTTAGGAGTATGGAAACCTTTCGGTATCTCCATATCAAATAGTTCCTTGGCAATCAGACTTCCTTGTAGCTTCGTTACATCGCCAATAGTACCCAGAACTTGTGCTTCGATTAACTCCTTAATCCGTTGGTCCATATACTCTTTTGTGACGTAATGGCGTGTTGGTTGGATCGCTGGATGAGCTAGCTGTGGATGATGAGTGCCCGTACCTTCATTCAGGCGATCTCGTGCTGGAACTTGATATAGAGGTCGTTGGTCTTCCTCCTGTCGGATGGAAATTCGGTGATCTCAACTGACTTTGGATTGAACTTCCCCCCCCAAATGGATGGAAGGATGTAGTTCGTGTTATAAATTCCTGGAAATAGCTTTGCTGGTGACTCCCTGAGGACCCAATCTTTCCCTTGCAGAAATACGGAAGGTCTCTGGAAGCTGATTACGACCTCTGGCTGGAGAAGCTTGTTGAGTATTTTACAGAGCCTCGAGGGCAGTCTGCATTGTTGTCATCTGATCTTCATGCCGTTTGAGCGTTGTCAAACGAGCTTGTCGTTTTGTATCGAGCTCTTTTTCCCAAAACTCCCGATCTTTTATTAACTGAAGTTCAAGTTTGGCACATTTCTCTGTTTCGGCGTTGAGATTCGCCTGTAACTTTGTGAGCTGCCCCGGCTCCATGGAAACTTCGAGTTGAGTTCCTGCTGCCGATCATCTAGAAGTAACCATAATTGAAAGTTGTAGTGAAAGACGGCCTTAAGATATCGTGAAAATGCAATCTTTCTTACAGACGGTGCCAAATGTAATTGCCAAATTCTACAAGCTCGAAGTGGCTTGGAATTCACTATCACACCAATGATCCTGTAAAGATATTCTAATAGAGAATAAGAAATGAAACAGGTGATTTTAGCGTGGAAAACCTCAGAATAGGTAAAAAACCACGACCTCGTATTGAGGATTTTTGTGAAAGTATTTTTATTGCTTGAGGCAGATATCCTTATTACAAGTGATCTCTAAATATATAAATGCTTTTAATCTTGTAACTAAGAAGTCGTGTAATTTTTCTGGGTCTTGTCTCTTATGTAACTTCTCATTTATATAAGTTTTTTTCGCAGCTCTTCATCGTGCTGGAGCATGTTTTCCGAATAATGCGGTTGGTGGCGGTTGACTGAATAACTGACGAGTTCGTGGGGACAGGTGTTTTTGATTGGATAAGGTTTTTCGGTTTAAGTTTGGCCCACGTTCTTGACCAGCTCGTGGGGTAGGTTGGAATGTTGACTGGGGAAATGTGTTAGAAATGCGTAAGTCTGAGATGGAGGTAATTCGAACTAGGTGAGCTCGACTTTGGGTAAGATCGAGGGATAGGCCCTTACAATTACTTTTAATGATGAACGTTACAATATGATTTTGACGAGTCTTTGAAGTGATTGCGTAATGGTTTGATCCTTATGATTTGTAACGGCTTCTTTAATGACTCTGAGTGTTCGCTGAATCATGTTATTGGTGTGGAGGTCGATATATAGGCTTAGGTCAGGAATGAGGAATAAACCCTTATAGGTACTGCGGCTTGCAAACCCACCAACCTATTTTTTTAAAATTGAAACTAATAAAAAAAAACCATAGCATGAGAGGGGAGAGAAAAAGGAGAGAAAAAAATAATAATGCCACTTCAGAACACCACCACCCTTGTTTAAAAAAAAGAAAAGAAAAGAGATTTTATGTATCGCGATCGTTGAAACTTGGGACGTGTCTTAATCTGAGGCATCTATTTTGCCACGCAGTTCTTAACTGTGCGGTATTGAAAAAAAGTAGAAATCACTATGCGGGTCTCTGAACTGACCCTTAGGGTGGTTTTTTGTTGTTGTTTTGGTTGTCACCTAGGCGAGAAGACCCAACTGCTGAATGACCAGTTTGAGAGAGAGAGGGTTGCCTGAAGCAACGCACACTACTACTACATATGCTCTTAGAGCATCTCTAATGGCCTGGTCTAATTTCAATTTCGGAGTCCAAGCCCAAAACCGTCTTCACCTCATTTAATGAGGGCTTTGATTATTAAGAATCTATGCTCTACATAAAATAAACTATGTAGAGAAATTAAACATTGCTTTATCGTGTACGAACTCGAGTTTTGAACACCATTACAACACTACAATGTACAACCCAATAAATATCACACTAACGGGCTCTGCTTGCTAAAAATCCAAGTTGTCCATTTGTTGATCCGCAGTGTAGGCTTTGTTTCAAAATACAATGGGCCCTTTTTATGCCCGCGTATATTGAGGTATGCCATCGAAACAAACGTGTATATGAGCCTAGTTCATCTTCATAAGGGATGGAACCTAACACTACTGTTGGCGGCTAGACAATGCATCGTGCAGATTGGTTGCGGCCCAATTACCGGCTAGAGTTTGGGCAGCCTAGCAGGACTGGGCTTTTATAGTATCATCCAAAAGAGTGTCGTGATCAAGGCAAAGGTGATCTTTTCTTGACAGGCGTAAATAGTAGAAGTCTCAAACATTGCAGGTCCGTGCAGTTACAATGGGCCTCTAGCGGCAGGTCTAGGCTATTAAGGCTTCCATCGTCCCGTCTTTAGAAATACAGTTTCTTAGAACTCAAGAAGACCTTTCATATTTTGCAAACCTTCGAATATTCTCGATTGATGGAAGCTTCACTCATTTTAGTTTTCTTATGAAGGCTACGGGGTTCGTGGAATGATATCAAATTGTTGGTGATATCGCGATAAGATATTCTTAGTTCCTTCTATGAGACATATCGACCAAGACCCAATAGCTCGCATTCGGTTAAATACGCTCGACACCAAATACCTGACTTTAATATAAGACGAGTTATTCTTGCGGAACATTCAAAGAAATTCTTCCTAGACCAAGTCAATTAACTTCAAAAATCCTTCATCAAAATACCGAAGCAATTGCGTCACAAAGAAGACTTCGCTGCACAAATCTTATTTAACTTGAGATGTATCCATGTAATTAGTTGTGGCTTCCCTGCAATGTTTGATCAATTAATTATTTTAATCACATGAAAGGCAAAGCTTAGAACAAACGCAAATACAGTAAATCGATTTGAAAACTATGGTACACTAACCATGAACTTCAATAGGTTCCTAACTATATTTTATGGGGAAATAAACTTAAATATAAGCTATTAAAACGAGTACTTAGGCACGCGGTATCGAGCATGCTAGGCCATTATTCTTAGTAATTAATTGTATATGGAATCAGTTATTAAAGCAATTTAGTTTTATTTTTTATAGTTATCTTTGGGGCTGATTTTGTATATGTTGAGATCTGAATGAGAAAATACCGACTTTCAATAAAATATTTTGGCAGTACAATTTTTATTTATGAAATGATAACTCAAATATGTATATAGTGAAATCTGTCTAAATATACAGTTTTGGGACCTATTAGAAGTGTGCATTTAGAGAGGTTGTGCATTTAGAGAGGTGCATTTAGAACGTTTGATCTTCATAGTTCATTCAAGACACTTAAATACATCTAAGGTTTGTGTCTACTTTACATTAAATATTGGCTAAAGGCTAATTGAAATTATAGTTTAAAATAGTAAGATAAAATAATTATGGTAATGTAATTGAAACATGTAACACAGTGAGAAATTTGTTACTAGTTGCTAATTTAGTACAAATGTAGAGCTATACTGCCGAGACTTAGAAAGAGAAAAAAAATGCACATTACACAGTGTGCAGGGAAATTTCTAATTTGTACTGCCCGACTATTGGGATAAACATTTTTTGTGCAATTAAACTAAGCAGGTTGCGCATTTATAAGAGCATCCACAACAGTAGGGTGGGTGGATTTTCCCAAAATCAGGGTGAATTCAATCCACCCTAAATCCATCCCCAACAGTTGAGCCCAAAACAAGGTGGATTTTACCCAACGCAGTTTTGAACTGCGCGGCATAATCAAAAACATAAGATCTGGCCATGTGTCTCCATCTGAAGCGTCAATTACCCTACGCGTAGTTCTGAACTGCGCGACATCAATCCACCAGAAATCCACCCAGGGGGTGAAGAGTCCACCCTCAAGGTAGAAAATGGGTTGCCACGTAGATTATTCACATAGCTGTTGTGGGGTGGATTTGGCCAAATGAGGGTGAAAGATGGGAATCCACCCTCCACATCATCCTTCACCTAGCTGCTGTGGGTGCTCTATGGGATGCATTTAAATAGGTTTAACTCTATACCATATGAATTGTTATTAAACAAAATGAAGGCAAGAAGAATAAACAACCCACGGGTAAAAACAACTCACGACTATTTCAGAAGTATGCAAGGAAAGATAAGTATGAATAACTTGTTATTAAACAAAATGGAGGCAAGAAGAATAAACAACCCACGGGTAAAAACAACTCACAATTATTTCAGAGGTATGCAAGGAAAGATAAGTATGAATAAGAACAATTACATGAGCCTACAATCAATACTTGACCATTTTCCTTCCAAAAAAGTCATATCCCATTTTGAGTATCTTGGTTAGGTAAAAAGCTATCGGAATGAGGGTCTCTACGCTCTTACACTCTTTCTAATGAAGAAATAAAAAGCAGAATAACTTTCAAACTGTATGTACAAAAATGCTTACTCTTTAGTAAAACAGAGAATTCAGCCCCGACCATCTAGCATCAATCCGAAGAGAAACAATAGTCTTCTTCCATGTAAAAAACCTCTCAAGGAGTTAAGATTGTGTCAGTTCGTCTAAACAACCTTTCTTGAACCGTCCCTCGCATAAACTTGAAAGTACACCTATTAAAGATTATTACAGGATGTTGGTCCTTATGAATAAAGAAGTTACGGATCCAAGACCATATCCTTTCTTCAATGCCATTATACTAATTAGTATCAATATTTATAGTGGACCTCACCATATCCAAGCTATTTTGCACACTCTAATTGCTTGGTCATTTTCGCCTATAGCTCCAAATACATCATCATACTATCCGGCAGAGCTCGGTCGTCCCCACCTATAGCTAGTAATTCATCATAGTGTTTTAATTGTTGGGTGCGAACTCGAACTAAGGATTGTCGAAGAAATCATGAAATTGTCGAAGTCGTTCGAACGAATTCGTTCGCAGGAGCTTCAAAGTCGTTCGAACGAACTTTTTCTTACTTCCTGGAATTTTGGCCCAGGAGTCAATCTCGTTCGAACAAGATGTTATGTTTCTAGGGCTGGAGACCAATTATCGTAAAGTCATTTGAACGAGTTTGGAGTCGTTCGAACGAGCTTGGTGTAGGTTTGCTTTTAGATGTTTTTCTAGTCGTTGGGTTTGCCTCGAGATCCGTTCAACTTGTATTTTTGGTTCCCTATTATATAAAGGGGACTTAGGTTATTATGTTAACCTATCTTTGTGAGTTTAATTTTAGAAAGGCTAGGGTTTGAAGAGACTCCATTAAAGCTTGAGAAGCTTGAGAGATCATTGTAACCTAATTAATATTATTGTGAATACTTTGTGAGGAGTGGTTTTTTTATCTGTAAGGGTTTCCACTTCCCTCCTCTGGGAAAATCTTCGTGTCCTTTATATTGTTCTTTATTGATTTACTACTTGAGTTGGTGATTTCCGCGTATCGTTCTTGAAGAGAGGAGAAAGTAGTTACCTCGATTCTTTACAATTGGTATCAGAGCGAGTGTTAGGGCTTGTGTGGTGAAGAGTGGTGGCCAATCAAAAAAAGTTGAAGATCACGAAATTCAATGGATCAAACTTTGGGGTGTGGAAGATGCAGATAAAAGATTACCTCTATCAGAAGGATCTTGATTTACCATTGGGTGTAGTTGAGATGATGCTAGCAGAATACGATGCTGCTAAGTGGGTGCGGTTGGATTGTAAGGCGCTTGGAACCGTTAGGATAGCGCTGTCATATCAGATTCTACACATGATCTCCAAAGTTATGACTACAAAGGGTTTGATGGAGACGTTGTTCGCTATGTATCGTCCGGGGCAAATAAGGTACATCTTTTACGACGCTTATTTACTTTAAGATACAGGATAATGGTAGTATGCAAGCTCATATAAGTGAGTTCAATACCATACATGCTCAACTGGAATCTGTTAAAATTACTTTTACCGAGGAGGTAAGAACGTGGACTCTTTTAGGGCAGATGCCTGAAAGTTGGGAAGGGTTCATTACAGCTGTGAGCAATTCATCGGGGAAGGAAGACATCAAATTTGACAGTATAGTCTCGTTGATTATAAGTGAAGATAATAGACGTAAAGCATATGAACCCTCTTCGAGTTTAAACGACAGTATGTTGAATATCGAGGAAAGAGGGAGGTCTTACAGAAAGGGGCCAAAATTAATTTGAAAGGGGTCGATCATAGTCAAGAGGAAAGTTTAAGCCGCCCAGTACGTGTTGGACTTGTGGAAAGAAGGGTCATATTAGGCGAGATTGTAACTCTTCTTCTTCTAAGAAGATTAATGATAAAAGAGAAAGATACAATGAATCTTACTGAGGAGGTTAGTTCTGACGAGGCTCTACTACTATCATGTGATGATGTGAATGAATCTTGGATTGTTGATTCGGGTCCTTCTTTCCATGCTACTACGAATGTAGGTTTTCTGACTAATATTATTAAAGGCAACTTTGGTACAGTTTTTCTTGCAGATAAGAGTGCACGCAATATTACTAGAAAGGGAAACGCTAGGTTGTTGTTGCCTTCAAGGGGAACGCTGGTTTTACAAAATGTGCGACTTGTACCTAAATTGGGGCGTAACCTTATATCGGTTAGCAAATTGGCGGATGATGACGGATATGTGAGTACCTTTGGAACAACCTTCTGGAAGGTTACAAAGGGAGCTATGTAAATAGCTCGAGGCTTGCGACAAGAAATGTTGTATACAACGCAAAACATAATTTTTACTATTTGTGCGGCCACTCCGGGGATTGATTCAAGTACGTGGCACAAATGGCTCGGTCACATGAGTGAAAATGTGATACAAATAATGGTAATAAAGGGAAAGCTAGAGGGTCTTGTAGAGGTTGATCTCAAGTTTTGTGAAGAGTGTGTTCTTGCAAAGCAGAAGAAGGTCAGTTTCAAATTATCTGGAAGATCAAGGAAACCTGGAAAGCTGGATCTTGTACACACGAATATTTAGGGGCCAACCAAGGTGTCTTCTTTTGGTGGTTCTCATTACTGCGTTACTTTTATCGATGATGCTACTCGCAAACTGTGGGTCTACTTCGTGAAGAACAAGTCAGATGTGTTCGATAAATTCAAGAGGCAGAGGGTACTAGTTGAAAATGAAATTGGCTTAAAACTGAAGTGTCTCAGATCAGATAACGGGGGCGAATACTGTAGTGACAAGTTTGAAGACTTTTGCGCATCAAACGGAATTAGGAGACAAAATACTATTCCCAGAACACCACAACAAAATGGTGTTACAAAACGCATGAACCAAATAATAAACAAAAAAGCGAGGAGTATGAGACTCAATGCTGGATTGCCAAAGTATTTTTGGGCAGATGCAGTAAGTATGGCAGCATACTTGATTAACAGAGAGCCTTCAACGGCTTTAGATTTTAGACTTCCTGAAGAAGCATGGATTAGTAAAGAGGTAAATTTAAATCACTTACGTATTTTTGGTTGTACCTCATATGTGTTTGATAGTTCAGATACATGGACAAAGCTAGATGAAAAGTCAACGAAGTGCATTTTCATTGGATACGGTAGTGATGAGTTTGGGTACCGGTTTTGGGATGCAAAAAATTAGAAAGTTATCTGGATCCGTAATGTTACATTCAATGAGGAAGTCTCATATAAAGATTTCAAAGTACATGTGGAAAAGATTCGAGGGGAAGTAGTAGAAAGTGTCAACATTAAAGATGATGAACCCTCTCGAGAGGATGATGAAGAAGTCGTTGTTGAGTCCGATGCACTAGATCAAAACGAGGAATCTAATGATCTAGACATTCCAATAGCACTTCGAAAGGAGCCGAGAGTTGCAAGAATTTTGGCAAGGTACGTAAATTCTTTAAATCACTTGTTACTTATAGATGGTGGTGAACTTGAAAGTTACAAGGAGGCTTTAAATCTGGTAGCCAAGAGAAAGTGGGAGCTTACTATGGATAATGAGATGCCGTCATTGTCAGTTAATCGAACTTGGGATTTAGTTCGGTTACTGAAAGGGAAGAGAGCATTGCACAACAAGTAGGTATACAGACTAAAGGAGGAATCTGACGGTTCAAGGAGATTCAAGGCTAGACTTGTGGTGAAGGGCTTTCAGCAGAAAGAAGGCATTGATTTTGGTGAGATTTTTTCTCCTGTTGTTAAGATGTCTACTAACCAGGTTGTGATGAATACAATTATTGTTAAAGATTGGCATCTTGAGCAACTTAATGTTAAGACAACATTTCTTCACGGTATCCTTGATGAAAAAATTTATATGAAGCAACCAGAAGGGTATTCGGTTAAAGGGAAAGAAGATCTTGTATATAGGCTCACGAAGAACTTATACGGTTTGAAACAAGAGTCGAGACAGTGGTATTTGAAGTTCAAACAGTTCATGTCTAGAAATGGCTATTCGAAGAGCAATGCGGATCACTGTTATTTTATAAAGAATACGAGGAACTCATATATCATTAAACTTTTGTATGTAGATGATATGTTGGTAGCAAGTGCCGACATGGGAGAGATAGTTAAGTTGAAGGAACTGTTATCCCGTGATTTTTCTATGAAGGACTTGGGTGCGGCGAAACAAGTTCTTGGCATGGGTGTTACAAGGGACAGAAAGCGGTGAGAATTGAAGTTGTCTTAAGCTGAGTACATCGGCAAAGTACTGAAGCAGTTTAATACGGATGGTTCTAAAGTTCTTAGTACGCCATTGGAAGGTCACTTCAAGTTATCAAAGGATTGTTGTCCGAAGACGCAGAAGGATCGCAAAGAGATGCGGAAGGTTCCTTATCAATCCGCGGTTGGTAGCCTAATGTACGCTATGATTTGTACAAGACCATTTATTGCCCAAGCAGTGGGAGTTGCTAGTAACATTGGAGAGCTGTAAAATGGATACTGAGGTATCTAAAGGGGACTCAAGATATGACTTTATTCTATGGGGGTTCTCAGATATGCGTACAAGGTTTTGTTGATTTTAATATGGCGGGTGACATTGATAGACGGAAGAGCACTAGTAGTTTCGTTTTTACATTGGGAAGCAGTGCAGTTACATGGGTTTCTAGGCTACAGAAGATTGTAGCTTTATCTACGACGGAGGCAAAATATGTTGTAGCTAAAGAAGCATGCAAAGATATGGTTTGGCTCAAAGGGTTGATGAAAGAGCTTAGTAGTGAACAATTTTCTCCTAAGTTGTATAGTGATAGTCAAAACGCTATACACTTCGCAAAGAATTTGGCTTTTCACTCTAGGACCAAACATATTGATATTCGATATCACTATATTCACTTGCTCATCGAGGATGGTGTGTTGAAGCTTATGAACACTGATGTGAATTTGGCCGATATGTTTACGAAGGTGGTGACTTTTCAGAAGTTGACGACATGTATAACTTCTGTGGGTCTTCAAGATTGAAGGTCCGGGTAGTGCGAACAATTCATTTGGAGATCTGGAGATGGGTTACGGGATTCAATTTCAAGTGGGAGATTGTTGGGTGTGAACTCGAACTAAGGATTGTCAAAGAAATCAGGAAATTGTCAAAGTCGTTCGAACGAAGAAGGAAGTAGGTCGAACAAGTCGTTCTAACCAATTATTGTAAAGTCGTTCGAACGAGCTTGGAGTCGTTCAAACGAGCTTGGCGTAAGTTTGCTTTTAGATGTTTTTCTAGTCGTTGGGTTTGCCTCGAGATCTGTTCTACTTGTATTTTTAGTTCCCTAGTATATAAATGGGACTTAGGTTATTATGTTAACCTATCTTTGTGAGTTTAATCTCAGAGAAGCTAGGGTTTGAAGAGACTCCATTAAAGCTTGAGAAACTTGAGAGATTATTGTAACCTATTTGATATTATAGTGAATTGTTCGTGGGGAGTGGTTTTTTTTATCCGCAAGGGTTTTCCACTTCCTTCCTCCGGGAAAATCTTCGTGTCCTTTATATTATTATTTGTTGATTTACTATTTGAGTTGGTGATTTCCGGGTATCGTTCTTGAAGAGAGGAGAGAGTAGCTACCTCGATTCTCAACACTAACAAGACATTAATGTGGAGTAATACATTAGGATACATTAGGATACCATAAGGAAAAAAGATGGACCAGTTAGAACTTCTAAAATTATTTATAACAAGTAATTGTTACATAAAAATCAAATAACAGGTAACCATCATAATTAAATGAATATCAATTTAATAATGTGTACATTTACATATCAAGAAAAAGAAACAAGACCCATACCAATGATACCATACTAACCTGCAAAACGACCTTGCATATAACCCCACCCAATATATTCCACGACATCACATGTCAATATTCAAAATTTAAACCCAACAGATCCTATACAGATTTTGCCAATGATTACCACATATGTAAACATCCTCATCCATTTGGTACAGCTAATAAATATGAGACTAATCATGTATCTCCAATGAGTATCATACTAAGATATTTTAAGAGAACTGAACAAGCAAGCACAAATTGACAACATAATAGGTTCTACCAATTTTGGGAACATAACATTTATATACCAAAGTCATGCATAACTCATTGAAACGAGATTCTGTGATCAACTATACAGGGTACAGTAATAGAAGAAATTAAATGTATGGATATATAACTTAAACGCACCCATAACATAAAGACTTTTAACTTCAAGCATGACAACTAAACATGAGCTATACACATTTCTATTGAGGTAAAAACAATGGTTTCTTCTTTGAATGGTTAGCCTAATGGTTACAACTGTCTATGCACTCAAAAATGGAGAAGATTTACAAGGCTTGGGAAGATTGTTAGTGTTTGAGAGGATATATAAATGAGAATACAATCTGCGACAATATGTTTCTTCTTACTAATATGATATTCAACTTTGGCACTCTAAAAATGGATTTGAGTATTGTACTTGTTAACTACACATTTTTAGTAAAAACGTTCACGCATCAGAAAATGACTATATTGGAAGAGGACAACAAAAATGTATTAACGAATAACATCCCTTATGTGTACCTCTTTTCTTTACTTCTTCTTCCCCTCCTTAATCATCTAAATACCTTATCTTTCTACTCCACTACGGCACCCATTTTCCTTCCCCTAGCTCCTAGATTATTCCCCTCCCAAATCTTACTCCCTTTTCATGAACTATTTGCTTCAAAGATGTGTGTTCCCCATTGTCAGTCTTTATTCCAACAAATATGACATATTCAGATAAGGTGATCAAAACACCTATTAAACTCGTATGAAGTTCAGACTCTGTCGCAAAGTAAAAGAAAAATTAAAGCCAAACCATCAAAGATCATTTTTGTTCCTTTAAAAACTAAACACAGATTGAGAATTCAACCAAACCTCAGAACCCAATTAAGATTGAAGCTCAAACCCTCTAACATAATACCCCAAAAACTGTTAGAATGTGTGAATGCGTAACAATAAAATCAAGCTACCATAGGAACGGTAGTCTACCATAGGAATAGTAGTCATAGTAGGTAGCATAGTGAGGTAATGTTTGTATTTTAGCTTTACAAGCCAAGTTGGATTTGTGCTCTAATGTATATATAAGGCTTGCCATATGTTGTAATCAAATCATCTCATCCCTAGTTTGATCAATACCATTTCTTCTTTAGAGTTTAGAATTCTGTTTTCAACATCTGGTATAAGAGCGAGCAAGGTCTCTGGCTCAACAACTCGAAGGCGACGACGTGAAGAAAACTAGAATCTTTTCTAGTATTCCATCGAGATATCATTCATTCGGCCAAGGTTATTGATTTCTTCTATTTTTTGTAAAAAAATGACAGAGAGTTATGTTCAAGCGGCAATTCCTAAATTCGATGGTTACTACAACCATTGGAGTTTAATTATAGAGAACTTCTTGAGGTTCAAGGAGTATTAACACCTCATTGAAGTTGGTGCTTCTAACCATTCAGAAGAAATGATGACCGCTCAAATATCCAAGATCGAGGAATTACGATTAAAAGACTTGAAAGTTAAAAATTATTTATTTTAAGCTATTAATCGTAACATCCTGGAGACGATCCTATGCAAGGACACATCCAAAGATATTTAGAATGCAATGAAGAAGAAATATCAGGGAACCGCTAAAGTCAAGTGGGCACATCTATAGGCACTTCGTATAGATTTTGAGACTCTTCGAATGCAGCCGACAGAGTTTGTTTCAGAGTATTTCTCCTGAACCATGACGATTTCCAACAAGATGAGAATAAATGGAGAAAAGATGGGGGACATTACGATAATCGAGAAGATTCTTCGATCAATGACACCAAAATTCGATTATGTGGTATGTTCGATCAAGGAGTCAAAAGATATTGATCAACTCTCGATGGATGAACTAATGAGTTCATTGATGGTTCACTAGCAATGAATCAACAAACATGTAGTAGTGGAGGAAGCGCTACAATCTCAGCTCTCAATCAGCAATCAAGTGACAAAGGGAAAAGATACAAGTCGATAAAGAGGTAACTGCAATAACCGATTCATAAATTATCATAGAAGAGACAGAGGAAGCGACAATCAACATAGTGTAGGCCAAAAGTCAAAGCCGTTTGATAAGTCAAATATCAAATGTTACAAGTGTAATAGGTATGATCACTTTCGTTCTGAATGTCGTTCTCTTTTTTATAAGGAAAGAGGCAAAAAATCTAATTTTTCAGAAAAAGAAGATGAAGTTTCTCTTCTTTTGGTTTGTAAAACCAAAGAAGAATCTCAAACTGAAAAAGATTTTCGTCAAAACATATAGTACTTAGACACAGGAGCAAGTAACCATGTGTACGGTAAAAATCTATATTTTACAAAATGGATGATTCTTTTCGTACCTCGGTAAAGTTTGGAGATCGTTCTATAATTGTTGTCATGAGGAAAGGCGATATCAAAATTTAGGCCAAAGATAACACTCATCAGACTGTCTGAAGTATTTACAATGTCCCAAACTCGAAGAGTAATTTGCTCACCGTGAGGCAACTTAAAAAGAAGGGATATGTGATCATCATAAAGAATGTTGTCTGCCCGATTGAAGATCCGAAGAGGGGATTGCTAATTGCACATGTACATATGACTTCAAACTGAATGTTTCCGCTAAGCGTCACACATGCCGCTCTTACCCGTTTTTCAAGTATGGCAAATGATCAAGGCTGGATATGACATCTTCGTTATGGGCACTTGAACTTCAACGACCTAAAGCTCCTTTATCAGAAGAATATGGTAACGGAAATTTCTCAGATTGATCGACATCTGCAAGTATGTGAAGGTTGTGTTGCTGGCAAACAACACCAAGATTCATTTCCAAAGGGGAAAGCATAAAGAGTCAAATCGACATTAGAGCTGGTCCATACTGATATATGTAGGCCGATTGATCCACGATCCAATAGAAATAAGTGGTATTTTATTACCTTTATTAACGATTACAGCAAAAAAATATGGGTATATTTTTTACTAGAAAAATCTGAAGCCTTTTCAGTTTTCAAGTCATTCAAGGCCCTTGTTGAGATTGAACTAGGGAGATCTATCAAGATTCTTCCCTCGGATCGTGGTGGAGAATACAATTCCCATGAATTCGTAAATTTTTATGAGAAATTTAGAATCAAAAGACAATTGACGACATCATACACGCCACAACAAAATAGCATTGCTGAGAGGAAGAACCACACTATTATGAATATGGTGCGAAGTATGCTGCAAACATCAAATCTTCCTAAGAGATTTTGGCCAGAAATAGTCTTATGGAGCATCTACATTCTCAATAGGAGTCCCACCATAGTTGTGAGGAACATGACACCAGAGGAGGCATGGAGCGGCAGAAAACCAAATGTGGAACACTTGCGAATCTTTGGGTGTATAGCATATGCCCATATTTCGAAAGAACAAAAAACAAAGCTCGACGATAAAGGTCAGAAGTGTACTTTTCTCGGTTATAGTGATAGTTGAAAAGCTTATAAATTCTATTATCCTACAACTGAGAAAATCATTATTAGTTGAGATGTGATTTTCGACGAAGAAAATACATGGAAGCGGAATATTAAAGATTTGGGAAAGCCAGTACCGATGGTCTTCGATGATCAAGAAAGTCATCCGCCAATTTTAGATGGTGAAGTACAATCACCACTCACGCCTGCACAGAGCTCAACAGCCCTTCTTCAACAATGGTTTAATCGTAATTTGTACCATCTTTCTCAAGGCCTCAAAGAACCCACAGGACACCAGCATACTTGGAAGATTATGATCTAACTGGGGTGGATTAATAAGATGATCCAACTATATACTTTGCTTTATTTGTTAGAATTGACGAGGGTTGGAAATTTGACCCAAACCCACTAACCCGACATGAACCCAACCCAAATTTCACGGGTTTGGGTTTAACATTTCTGGGTTTTGGGTCAATTCGGGTCGATTCAACTAACTCGTTTAGATAACGGGTCAGGTTCGGGTTTTACTGTCCTGGGTTTGTGTTAACCCACAAACCCGTTTAACTCAAATATAATTTAATGTTATACTTTAACCAATTTTTGCTAAAAAGCACCGTTTGGACAAAAATTGTAACAATTACTTCATTCTCCTCTATTTGATTTTACTTTTTTCAATAGATGTTTTTCACCAACGAGCTCTTAATTATTCAAACTACGAATTTTTTGTTTTTCCTTTAGTGTTTTTTCAAAAGTTTTTGATTATTGAATTTTTCTATGTAGTTTTTTTTTTTTTTTTTCTCTCTCTCTCTCTCTGTTTTAGAGTGAATGGTCATTCGATCCCAATGACTCTGATACTCTTTGGCATTCTCATAGGTTAAACTTTTGTTCTACCATTCTCTATTTCTCTCCCTCTATGAGGAATACACTTTATTTAAATTTATTTTTCTAATTTGTATGTCTTATGTGGATTGTTATCGTTTACTAGATGTCAGTTTTTAATATTATTTCACTGTTAATTTTTAAATGTTCTCACAATTACCCTCTAATCATCTGACTATCACTTGCATTTTGTGATTTTTTTACTTATACGGGTTAATGGGTCGCGTCAATCCGATTATAAGCAGGTCAGGTTTAGGTACGAATCTGACCCGCTTAATAAATGGGTTAGGCTTGGTTTGGTGTTTCTCAACCTGAACCTGGGATGACCTGTAACGGGTTGACTCGACCCGACCCAATTGCCACCCTAAAAGTGACCCAATTGCTTTCAAGAATGTTGTTGAAGAACTAAAGTGGTAGGAGGCCATGAATGACGAGATCAAAGCTATTGAGAAGAATAATACATGGGAGTTGACGAATCTCCCAGATAGATACAAGTCGATCGTGTGAAGTGAGCATACATGAGGAAATTGAATGCTGAAGGAAAAGTTGACAAATATAAGGCAAGGTTGGTGGCTAAGGGTTATAAGCAACAACATGGCATCGACTATGAAGGTTTTACTCTAGTCACATGACACGATACTATTAGGATGATAGTTACAATAGCAGCACAAAGCTCGTGGTCTATTTTCAACTGGATGTGAAGTCACATTTTTACATGGAGATTTGCAAGAATTCGGCACGTCGATTAACCACCTAGTTACGTGCAGAAAGTGGAGAGATGGTGTACCATTTGAGAATGCTTATATGGACTAAACAAGCACTACAAGCTTGGTATAGTCTTATAGAGGCGTATTTCATGAAAGTGGGTTCTATAAGTGTCCATATGAACACACAATTTTCATAAAAATTGGAACCGATGGAAATTTATGGTAGTGTGCTTATAGGTGGACGACTTGATATACACTGGAAACAATGGTACGATGTTCAAGGACTTCAAACGATCAATGATGGCAGAGTTTGAGAAGTCAGATCTTGGAATGATGCACTATTTCTGGGCATAGAAGTAGTTCAGTCTTGCAGTAGTATATTTCTCAGATTTGACAAAGGGAAGCTAACAGAACTTAGTTGAACACAGTCCATCATTCGAGAAGATGTCACATCTGCGGCCACAGTTCTCGACCCACCGAAGTAGCCATTATGCTTGGTCAAAAAGAGCCATTGCAGGGAGATCCGCGATGTTCGTCCACTACCAGCCAAAATAGGAAACTATTTTTCTTTTTATAACTGCATGTATCTACTATAAATGCAGGTAGATATTATGCTAAACCTGCCGACAACTTTATTATTTTTACATCCTTACTTTCTTACCAAACTGCAATTGTAATAACTAGCAAGCTATTGGATTTTGTACCAAAACCCTCCTCGAAGTTGTGGTTTTTCTCAAACTTTACTAGGTTTCCACGTAAAATCCTGTGTGTTTAAGATTATTATTGCATAATCATTGCTAAAGTATTTGTGAAGATTATCCTTCCGAAAAACATGCCATTGCAAGTTTGATGTGGTATTTTCATATCACAAAGAAATATGTTCATGAGATTTTGGAACGGTTCCAAATGAAGGATTGTAATCCGTGCGCACGCCAGTTGAAGTTGAATTAAAGCTAATAAGGATCTAGAAGGAGAGAAGGTTGACAATACATTGTATAAGCAGCTCGTGGGAAGTCTCATGTACTTAATCATGACCAGGCCAGATATTCAGCACGCAGTAAGCCTCATTAGTCGATACATGGAGAATCCAGCGAAGTTGCATCTAAATGCTGCAAAGAGTATTCTGCGATACTTGAAAGGTACGACTGGGTTTGGGAATATTTTACAATAAAGGAGGGGCTATTACTTTAATCGGCTATACTGATAGCGATTATGGTAGAGATCATGATGACAGGAAGAACACCTCAGGGTATGTTTTTATGTTAGGATCAGGAGCAATTTCATGGTCGTCAAAGAAATACTTATTATTTCTTTAAGCAGAGTATTCGCTGCTACATCTTGTGCATGTCAAGTAATATGATTAAGAGGAATGTTGGGTAAAGGGTTTATTCTCTCACTAAAGAATGTTGGATGATTGATCTTATCCACTACATGAGCGAAGATCCATTTACATACATTTTCACCAAAGCCCTAAAGTTAGACGCGTTTGAAAACTTCGTAAGCTACTCGGAGTTTGTCCGTTTAAGGAGGGAGCTATAAGGAAAACTCAGCATACATTACTTCCTAAGCTATTATTAACACATCTAGTTTAGGAGGGTGTTTAGAATGTGTGAAACACATTGGTATGTATAACAATAAAGTCAAGCTACGATACAATAGTAGTCATAGTATAGCATAGTGGTGAGTAATGTTTGTATTTCGGCTTTACATGCCAAATTGGATTTATGCTCTAATGCCTATATAAAGCTTGCCATATGTTGTAATCAAATCATCTCATCCCAAGTTTGATCAATAACATTTCTTCTTTAGAGTTTAAAATTCTGTCTTCACCAAAAACCCTGTTTGTGTCAAAAAAATAACCTTAAAATTAACTCCAAAGCGGCTTTAGAACAGAGAATTGCCAAGAGATAACAAGGATAGAAAGATAATTGCTAAGAGATAACAAGGATAGTGAGGGAATCACCTAAAAATTTGAAATTTGGTTACGTCTTTAGTAGTACTTCCCTGTATGCTGATGAGATCAAGGACGAGCATGAGTCTGAGATGCGAAATAAGCTATTACAGGCGGCTTTCAACCAATTGGATGAGTGTCGTTAGGGATGAGTGGTATTGGTTGAGAAACTCATTTTGTATATGTTTGTGATTGTGCCACGTGCTCTGTTGTTGAGGTCAAAAGTTTGTTCTTTAGTTCAAAGATGAGGCATAAGCTCGAGATACGAATAAGCCACTTCAACCGCCCCTCTCAGCCACAGTACGAGAATGATTGTAGGCGAGTGATGTTGGTTGAGAAGTATCATTAAAAGTTGTAGCTATATCTGAGGTTTATTTCCAATGTATATTCATGAATCTCTATTTTTACCTGTTGGTTTTCTAAAACCAAGATTATAGTTAAATATTATTGCATGGGAATCCTTTGGACATTTGGGAATTTGGGGGCTTGCTTTAAATGCTGATCTGCTTATAAAAGTACACTGAGTTGAGTGGTAGGAGCAACCCTTCGTCTCTGCCCTCTTTGTTTTATGTGGTAAAAATTGTGACAACTAGGACTCAGGCTTGAGAGTTTAGGATCCTGAGGAAGATGGAAGAATTGCGTATAAGGTATTTTGGTTATCAACCATTGTATCTGCTTACTCTAATTCCTATTTCTCTCACTTTTTATTGCATGTCTTATGAAGAAGTGATGGAGGCAGAGGATGATTACTACCAAATGGTACGTTTCTATTACCTGTTGACATCTGAGGCAGAATGTCGTAACGGTCTTTGGCTGTTGGCAGAGGAAGCTGCTATAACTGAAGATGAAGCAGCAGTCGTTCGGATGAGGGAGTCTCATCGATATCCTGCTAATGAGTCGGCCTTGTTGAAGAAATATGGCCTTCTGTCTGTCTCTAATATATGGGGAAGTGAGGAGGATATAGAGGATCATTTTCTTCCATGGACCATAGCTCTTTGGCTATGAGAAGATCTTCACCTGTGATGCCTATTTTGGACTTCCCGCATCTTATAGTATGGATCAAAGTTTAGGATCTGCTTCTTCTGTTGATTTTTTGTACCAGAAAAGTATTTCGAGCTAATACTTGTTATAATTGAAGTAGTATGTAAAATCTCTGTATTATGTTGTAAAGTATTTTGTAAGAGAAACTTTTGGACTGATTGAAATATTTGTGTGCTGTTATGATGATACTTTGTCTCGAGCTTGTTTGTTTTACTTTTTAGTTGTAACTTAGGCGTTGGTAACACAAATGTGTAGGTATCATGGGTATGAAGGGAAAAATGATTGTGAGAGTTGAGGTAAAATTTAGAGGAGGTCGAAAATGTGGTGAGGAGAATGACTTGATGTGAGATTTATGCAAGCTGGGGGACAGGGTTGATGTGGAGCTGTGTGTGCAACTGCTGAGCTAGCTGTCATCTTGTTTGTTGCCATGTATAACATCTGAGGGGATATTGTGTGCTATGGGAATAATGATCTTCACAATATTCTGCTGCTCCAGAAATGTTCACAAAAATATTTCTCTGAGGAAAATTTCAGGGTTATTGATTCTGCGGAGATCTTCCTTTGGCTATATGTAGGGATTCCTTGCTATTATTATTTGCATTGTTCTAGAGTTGGTGTGTTCGAGCATGGTGAAGACTCGTTCTCAGTGTACGCAGCAGGCGACGGATGTCCGGTTTCATATTAAGGATGCTGAACTTCATGAACATTATTTTCGTCACTTACCTTAGAATCTGGTCGAATTGGATGATGAAGGCAGGCGTATCGAACATGATCGATTTATTTGATGCAATATTTTCCGTAAGTCTCTGTTGGATCCCCGGGTGCGAGAACTGACGGTTCGACAGCTCGCATGCGATAAGATCGTGGAAGAGGATGTAAGGGCAGCGAATGGGGAGTTAATTATGTACGGGGAACCGAACCATTAGAGGTACTTTAGATGTAGTTGGGGGCTCGGTGAGTTCGAAGTCTTGAAACTTGTTAAAGTAATCTGTTTTGGGAATATTCAATCGTTGATTTTGAATAAATGTAATGTGAGAGATCATGAGAGAATAAGTTTGTGGTATTGCAATCTGGTTGAATAAAATATTTTGTTAAATTAATTTTGTACTGATACTGTGTATGACAACTGTAGAATTTAACAACTGTATGGATATCTTTGGATTTTTGAAATTAAGCTATTTTAGGAATGTTTTTACGATCTTGGTAGAGTATAAGTAAGATGATTGGTCATTGGTACTGGATTGGGAAGGGGTGTACAATTGGTAACGGTAGATAATAGAGATAAATGTGATAATGGCAAACATTATCACAGAAGTCATTATGATGTTATGAAATGAAAAGACGTGCTTGTAGTAATATTGGGGATGACTGACACATGTCAGAAGGAGCTGTTATTTCATAAAATGACGGAGAGTATCAAACTCGTCTCTCTCTTCCTCATAAATTATTTACAGTTTCAGAGAGAGAAAAAGTAGTACAGATATCATTGTCAGGAGAGAAGGCATTGAGTGTTGATTGTGAGTTGGGAAGAAATCTTCGTCGAGTGATAGGAGATTGTTGGAGAGACGTCCGGGTAAAGAAGAGGATTGTTGTTCTGCAAGTACAGGTTGGTGATGGAAAACTTTTATCTGTTTGATTTACGAGTAATCTATGTTATGTAGTAATCTATAAACTTTAGTAATTGTATAGTTGGTTTGGAATCTAGGGTTTTAGGGATTTTAAAAATAATATGAGAGAAGCCTGTAATGTAGGAATTGTGGTATATGTTTTGATCCTGTTAGAGAGAGAAAATACGTGTGTTGGAGAAGAAGAGGGAAATTTGAAATGATTTAATTTTAACTTTTTTCTTTGGGAATTAGGAAAATATACGTGTTGACTGGGTAGAAGGTGGGTCTATTTATACTATTTGTAATGTAGCGATAATGATAAAATATGTCTTTGTATTTGTAGGTTCAGTATGCTTCTAAACCTAGTATTCCTACTAACATATTCGCAGTGTCTTCCAATTATGAGGAACCATCGTCTTCAGGAAGGGGGGGATGAGTGTAGTATAATGGAGGAAATTTATAATAGTGTGGGACGACGATAGAGGTGGAAGGGTCCAGTAGATCTGAGGGCGTTGAGGAGTGGGAGGACGAAAAGGAGAATGAGAGAGTCCTTATCATATACCCTGAGGGGGTAGATGTAGGAAAGAGTACTTGAGAAATAAAAGAAATGTCTAGGAGAGTGGGGAGGTACGTGGAGGACTAATGTCTCTAGTTCAGAGCCTATGTCTCTCAAAAAGGGGAGGAAATAATGAACTATCAATTCCATTTCTAGAAAAGTGGAAGAAGGATAGAGGTATTAGTGAGGGGGTTAACCTCTCGTATTACAATGGGCTAAGTGGGGGGTTTTTATGTTTCTTGAATCAGGTCGTATATGGCCTTAGAATTCCGCTGACCTATTTTTAGAAAGAGGTTATGAATGCGTTACAGTACTGCCCTGCCCAGTTGAATGAGAATGTGTATGAGATGATGAGGGTATGTGAGGCACTGAACAAAAAATGGAGGAAGGAAGGACTGCGAAGTAGTTCGCAGCTGAAGATGTTTTAAAGTTTTACAAGTTCAAATATATGGAGAGTCAGAGTAGTGGTTACCTGTATAGTGATTCGGCTAGGCCGAAGTTCTTTAATTTTAAATCTGCGGGTAGCCATGGAATGACCACTTGGTGTGGGTTGAGGGTAACCGTTTACAGATTCCAGATGAACCAACGCTCGAACTGAACCATAGTTATTAATCTAAGTAAGTAATTTAACCAACCTTGGAATAGTCGATAATTATGTCAGTATGCTGTTTAACTGATGTTCTGTTCATTTTTATTAGCAATGCCCAAATCGTTGGCTACTCCGGATAAGACCAGTCTGTTTGATTGTTTGCTCATGATCAGGATGACTAACAGAGGTACTCAGTGAATGGGTATCCAAGACACAAAAGAGTAGATTCGTAGTGCCAAAAGTTTAGTGAGCTCAAGAAAAATGAGCGCTGGCCGAGGGGAAAGTTGTAGAGACCTTGCTGACTTGCTTAGTCCTCCACCTTTTGTATCTCAGATGATCAAATGGATCACTCGTAAAGTTTGAAAGCCAGCGCTGCAAGTACCTCAGCTGCTGGGGTTGTGCCCACAGAACAAGAGATCAAAAAGACTGTTACTGGTGGCGTGCAGGAAAACTTGAAGTGAGCGTATCTGCTTTGGAACGCTGAGAAGAGTTCATTAAGAGAAATCGGCATTTGGAGGAGTACAATCACCGAACTAGCCCTTATGCTACAGCCAAGATGAAATAGTTGGAGCGGAGATATTGTCATATGGCCGGGACGAACTCGCAGCAGCCCGAGCATACGTTCATGATATGTGGTAAAAACTGTTACTTAATGTGACCTTCGAACTGTATAAAACTGTTTAACTGACTCTTCCTTCTTTTTTGTATTGGCAGCTCTCAACGCTGATAAAGGGGGCAAGACAATGCCTAGGCAAGAGGAGGCCAAGAATTTGATGCTCTGACGACAAAGTTCGAAGCTCAGTCAGCTCGCGTAAAAGAGCTCGTGGGTGACTTTAGTTAAAGAGGGAGATGAGGGTTACAGATACTACGTAGATATGTGAAGTTCAATGAGTTAGCAAAACATGGCAAGCTCATGTCTGATGCGGTTGCAGCAGTCTTAGTGGAAAGAGACCACTTTATCAAATCGTACTATTGTTTTGGACTAAGTGTTGATGATGTGGAGCTGACCAGGAATGGTAGATATGCAGAGGTTGAGTTTCCTGCTAAGGAGGAAGAGATGGCTGGTGATGCTGTTAGTGTGCCTGAGAAAGCATTAGACCTTCCTCCAGGCAGTGCTGAGCTAGTCCATACTCTGGAGCAAACACTGGACCCTGTGTTGGAACGTGCTAAAACAGTTCCCTCTCTGGGGAAGACGTTAAAATCACCTTCTGAGGTAGACATTAGCAAGCCTCTTTAAACATTCTGTGGTATCCTATCTTTATTTGTCAGCTGTTTGATTTTGATGGGATAGTACTCTATATAATCTACACTATTTTCATTTTGAGTGATGTTTTGAAATATGTTTTCGTGAATGGTTGTATTGAAACAAGATATCTATAATCTGTGTAGGAGATAGAGAGTTTGAGAAAAACAAACTCTGGATTGGAGAAGTCGTTGAGTAGAGCGAGGGACTCCGTGACCCGTATTCAACAGGTACTTAACAAAACTTATAGGGACTTATCCCTCGTTCCCATTCAAAGTCGAGCTCACCCAGTTTGAATTATCTCCATCTCAGGCTCACACATTTTTAAACACTCCAGTCAATATTCTAACCAGCCCCACGAACTGCTCAAGAACGTGGAGCGAGCTAAACCCAAAAAACATTATCCAGTCAAAGACACCTGTCCCTTGCGAACTCGTCAGTTATTCAGTTAACCGCCACTAACCACATTATTCGGAAAATGTGATCTAGCACATGAAGAGCTGTGAGGAAGGCCTATATAAAGGAAAGTTCCAGAAGAGACAGGGACCAAAAAAATTGCACAAACATCTTATTTACGAATTCAAAGCATTTATATATTTAAAGATCACTTGTAATAAAGATACCGCCTCAAGCAATAAAAGACTTTCACAAAATCCTCCATACGAGGTCGTGGTTTTTTTTACCTATTTAGAGGTTTCTACGCTAAAACCACCTATTTCTTCTTACTTTCCATGAATTTTTACAGGTACATTGTGTGAAGCGAATTCCAAGCTGTTTCAGCTTACGTAATTTGGCCATTACATTTGCACGTCCGTGGGAAAGATGCATTTTCACAATCCCTAATTCACCATAACTTTCAATATGGTTTCTTCTTCCAGACGCCGCCCGCAGGAACTCAGCTCAAATTTTTGTGGATCCGGACAGCTCACAGAGTTACGGGCAAAATCTTCACGCCGAGACAGAGAAACCGCCAAACTTGAACTTCAGTTTACAAAGGATCCAAAGCTCTGGGAAAAAGAACTCGATACAGAACGACAACTCGTTTGATAGCACTCAAAGCTTTATCTCGTAATTCTGAAAAATACTCAGCAATGTTAAATACTTAGCAAGCGCGATAAAGAACAACAATGCATACTACCCTCGAAGCCCTACAAAATACCCAACAAGCTCCTCCGCCAGAGGTCACGATCAGCTTCCAGAGACCTCCCGCATTTCAGCAAGGTAAGATTTGGACCTCGGGGAGTCGCCAGTAAGCTATTTCCAGAATCTATAGCACGGACTACAACCTTCCATCCATTTGGGGGGGGGGAGTTAATCAGAAGTCAGCCGAGGCCACGAAATTCCCATCCCTAGAGGATGACCAGCGACCTCTACATCAAGTTTCAACACGAGATCACTTGAGTGAAGGTACATGAACTCATCATCCCCAGCCAGCACGTCCAACGATTCAACCACACGATATTTTATCACAAAAGAACATATGGACCAACGGATTAAGGAGTTGATCAAGGCACAGTTCTGGGTACTACCGGCGATACCACGAAGTTACAAGGATATCCGATTGCCAAAGAACTATTTAATATAGAGATACCAAAAGGTTTCCATACTCCCAAAATTGCAAAACAAATGTACTAACCCAAATGAGCATATTCAGTAGTACCGTGATTCATTGGGGTTGCACTCCAATCTCAACCATATCCTCTGCCGTATATTCGCCATAAGTCTATAAGAGGACCACTCCGATGGTTCCTTCTCTTCTTGTGAATCCCTATGCACATTGATCAACTACAGAAGTAGTTCATCAAGACATATGCTCACAACAAGACAAAGATGAGAGCTTGTATTCTCTTATCGGTCTTAAGCAGTCGAATGGAGAAATGCTCGAAGACTTCTCGAAGAAATTCTTAGAGCTCGCAAGAAGTGGATAACCTCGACCAAAAACATGTGTTACCGCTTTCGCCAATGCTCTCCGACTTGACTGTAAGGCCAAAGATACCTCTTCCTTAACAAACCTGTAACATTTGAAGAGATGATCATCAAAGTCAGCGGTTACGTCGACTTGGAAAGATGATGTCTGAGCAACAAATCTACTAAATCTGTCATCTCCACCAAAATCCCATCTATAGATCGAAACCAGCGAACCCAAGGAGGACAAGGAGATCAGAAACGCACCAAGAGGAATACTGGATACCCTCAGAAAAATGGTTGATAGAACAACCATCTCCCAAAACTGAACGTCTGAATCTTCATAATTTTTCCACTGCTATTGAAGATCCACTCTACCTCGTCCCACCAAATCACTGGAGCCATCGATAATCGACCATTCTGCCTACATCATAAGGTAAATCATCATACTACTGACAATTGTTATGCTCTACAATGGTTGCTCTAATACACTTTTAAGGATGGACGATACTCGAATATATTGTCGATCTGAAGTCATTCAAGATGGCATTATAAGAAGGAGCTCGAACTTGTTCAGATCAATGATAGAGCTGAGGAGAAGCATATCTACTATATGCACCTCAGCAACATGATCAAAATTAATCAGATCAACAATTTCAACAGATCAAAACGGGAGGAGACTATCGGAATGTTGTGATCTTACACCTCAAGACAAAAGTCAAGCTTCTTCTCGAGTCAAGCAATCACCGACTCAGAATCTCCTTAAAGATTGCGATACTAGCCATGTCAATTTCCACATCATGATGCATTAGTCATAATGCTCAAGATGAAAAGTTTGTCATGCACACAATGAATGATCGATACTGGCAGCGGTATTGAATTCTTTTTCATAGTACGATCGACCAGATGGGTTTGGCCGACCAAGTTATTTATAGTGACATCGACATCAGTGGATTCAATGCTCTAGGGAGTATGAGGTTGGCAAGATCATCTTACCTATTATCGCAGACCAGCCACCATCGATGCCGTTTTTTTATGTCATTAATGCCAAATCTCATTATCTCGGATTATGGGTTCTATTGTTACGCAATATGGAAGCAATCACTTCCACCTATCATCAAGCACTCCGATTCATGCACGACAATGGTATTTGTGAGATCAGGGGTAGTTAGAAACTCTCTCGAGCTTATAATATATTGTCTCTGCCATCCTAGATACTTTAGACATATTGGCCGCAAACAATTTACAGAAAGTTGATCACCTCAATGATCAAACACCTACAGAGGACCCACATATATATTAACATTGGTTGACCTAGCAGAGGTACTTTAATCAAAATTAAGTTGGTTTCAACACGAAAGACGCTCTCGTTCAGCTCTTGCAATCATCAATCATTTTTTTTGCGTGGTCTTTCGAGAAATGCCCGGGGTCGATCCACCCTGGCTTGTCACAAGTTAGCCATCAATATCAATGCCACAGCGGTCAAACAGAATAGTGACAACTTTTACCTCGTCTTCGTGATAAAGTTAACACCGAGATCAAGAAATTGATCAAAGTGTGATTCATTCGAGAAGCCAAGTATCTGGACTGATATCCAACATTGTCGCTGTCTCAAAAAGAAGAAAAGGTTTGAGTTGCGTAGATTTCCTAGATCTGAACAACATACTCCAAAGGACAGTTTTCCCTCTTCCCAACATTTATCAAATCCTCGATTCCACAGCAGGCCATGATCTCCTATGTATGGGTACGCTGCTTCAGTGTATAATCAAATTTTGCTTTTGGAAGAGGATTAAGAGAAGACAACTTTCATCACCGAAAGAGGTCTTTATTGTTACAAAGTCATGCCCTTCGGCTCAAGAACACAGGTGCCACATATTAATGATTGATGACTACTATGTCTAAAGTATACCTTGGAAAAATTGTTGATGTCTACATCGATATCTCTTGTGCAAAAGCCTATGTCGACGATCACATCTCAGATCTAACACTATATTCAACATCCTTTGATCTTACAGATGCGTCTCAACCCTGATAAATGTCATTTTGGGTACATTCTGGCCGCTTTCTAGTCCACCTCATCATAAGAAAGAAGGGATTGAGGTCGATCCGGATCAAATTCGGCTCTCCTCGACATGCCTTCTCAAAAAGCAATAAAAGACGTTCAGAAACTCGTTGGCAAATTGTCGCTATCAACCGTTTCGTCTCTAATCTTCAGACCATTGCCGTTGGCTATTCCTGTTACTCCGCGATGTACCAAACATGGAAAGGTTCAGCCAACTGCAGAAGTCACATGGATACCAAAATGTGAAGCTACTTTTTAGGATCTCAAAATCTATTGGGAGGTCTCCCAAATATGAGTACCCCCCGGTATGTAATGAGGACTGATATCTACCTAGCAGTCACAGATACTTCTCTGAGCTCGTTTTTTATCGTTTGAAAGGGAAAATAGAGAAACCAGTCTCTTCATCAGCAAACCCTCACACCCGCAGAAATAAGGTGCTCTAAATTGATAACTTCTTTCACCCTTGTTTACACTTTGCAGAAACTTAAGCACTACTTCCAAGCACATTCCGTCAAAGTTATGACGAACTACCCACTTCGGGACGTTTTTCTCAGAAAGAAAAATTAAGAAGAGTCCAACAATGTAAGTCAGTTTGGGAGAACATGATATCAAGTTTGAACAATGTCATTCCAAAAAGGTTAGGCCGTTGCTGATTTTCTCGTAGATTATCCAGTGGAGGATCCCGAGTGGGAGGAACGCGACCCCGGACCATACCGAGGACACCCAGAGAATCCACCCACCAAGCCATTCGACAAACGAGCTGAATGGATCACTGCAATAGGGTGGAGGTTTTCTCACAATGGATCAGCAGGACCTGCAGGGTCTGAATCGGGATCGTTTTGATTGTCCCACTAATGACAAATTGAGAAATCAATCCGCTTGGATTTTGAGGCCCAATAATGTCACCAAGTATGAAACTCTCATTCACTGAATCGACCTCGCACTTGAGCTCGATGTCCCCAAACTCTCAGTTTACACAAATTCACTACTCATTGTTCACCACTACTCAGTGCAATACAAGAAAATGGAAAGATGATCGAATACGCAGCCCTCGTTGCAGATAGGATGATTAAGTTCACGAAAGCGACTCTCGATTATCTTCCTCGAGGTAAAAATAAACACGTCGATTCCTTGGCATATCTAGTCGGGGTCTTGGGTATAGAAGCTCGATATCTCCAGATCAAAATTATTTTAACCTCCAACATTTCGTATTTTGGTATGCACGATCAACAGTGGGGGCGATAAAAGCGGAGACGACGATTGGCAAAGCCTTTCTTAGCGTATCTCGGTGTCGACAATAATCACAACGGATCACTCCCAGTAGATCCAAAAGAACGCCGAAAACTGGTCAACAACTCGAAGCGTTACATTACTCAAAAAGGTATGCCATACCGCCTTTTCGTCACAGGCCTTACCTTAAGTGCCCCTCCAAATCAAAAGTAGACGAATTGCTCCGCGAATTACATGAAGGAACCTATGCTCCCATGGCGCAGGTAGATCATTAACAAACATAACTATCACTCAAGGAGTATTTCTGGCTCGGCATGCGCAGCAAGTAGAAGAGTACTCCTGCAGATGTGACACTGCCAGAGACATGGACATATGATGCGTGCCCCTGCGCTCGAACTCCATCAAGCAAGGTTTTCTGGCCATTCAAAAGATGGGCACTAGATCTCGTCGGCAAATTTCCTAACTCTCCAGGTAACCACCGCCACATACTCGTAGCTACCGATTAATTTACAAAATGGGCAGAAGCAATTCCACTATGTCGAACCAGAGAAGAAAGGGTCATCTCTTTTATCTAAAACCACATAATCACTTATTTAGGTGCCCTACCTTATTCGCATCTATAACGGTCCCCAGTTTTGGGAGATAAAATTGTAACCTTCCTAACCACCACAATATCATTCACTCATCATCAATCCATACTACCCTCAAGGCAATGGTCAGCTGAAATTACCATCAAAACCATCGTGGATGGACTCAAAAGTGGCTTCACTCACAGAAAAATATGAATTGGATTCGCGAACTGCCTCACGTCCTGTAGGTATATCAACCACTCCCCGACAATCCACTGGATACCCCATTCCTCCTTGCTTATGGCACTGAGGCCATCATTCCTTCTGAATATCATCATCCAGTTCGGGATCACGAGCTGACTGACGAAGAAAATGAGTTAAATCGGCTTGCAACCTTAATATGATAGATGAACCAAGAAACGCGCAATCGCTAACCTAGGTCGATATCATCATATGCTCGCCATATCGTATAATAACCGAGTCAGGAGCCATACTTTCTAATTAGAGATCTCGTCCTCAGAGATATTCCTCAACATCGCAAAGAGCCACACCTGGAAATTAGCCGACAATTGGGATGATCCATTCATTATCATAGGTCTCTCAGGCCTGGATCATACTATCTCATAACAGAAGAGGGAATCCCCATTTCAAATCCTTGGAATACTAGTGACTGAAACGTACTATAGTTAAGCGTCTTACTACTCCATTTCTATTTCTCATTTTTTTTTCAATTCCAAAAGTGAGATTCTCATCTCCATCCAATTTAAAATTTGAGCTTATCAATGAAAGTTTTTTTACAATATCATTCTCCTCATAAAATTCAACCACATTCTATAGATTAAAGCATAGATAATACTAGCTTACAATCGAACTTATCTAAGTTAGATCAAGTATATCACTTGATTTGGCTTCTTCTACAAATCTGTACGATTTTAGCAAGTGTACAACTTGTTTCATATCAAGACTCTACCAAACAAAAGATAGGTTGAATGTGATATTAACCTTCATCTACTTCAACTTTTTTGGGTCTTTATAACTGCTAGATCAAGGATATCGCTTGGATTGGCTGACTCTACTAAATCTCTACGATTGTAGTAAGTGTAGCAACTTGTTTCATATCAAACTCTTCCAAGCAAAAGATAGGTCGAAGTTGATACTGACCTTCATCTACTTAAACTTGTTTAGGTATTTATAATTGCTAGATCAAGGATATCACTTGGTTTGGCCGACTCAACTAAATCTCTGCGATTATAGCAAGTATAGAAACTTGTTTCACTTCAAGATCTAAGCGTGCGCATCAGGTATGACCATTATTGCAAATTTCACTCTCACCTTCTCGAGGCTGACTCTAATTTAGCATACAAACTCTTCTGATCAATCATTTCTGGTCGACCTGCGCATGGTAAATTCTCTCTTCCAATTTTTATTTATATATTTAGCTGATTCACTAGGTTCATGGCTTCTAAGTCTACACACGGGCAAATTTTTCTCAATTTGCGTTCACTCTTCCCTAACCTAAATACTTTCAATAATTCCTCTTTCATCTTCATCAACGGTCCTTTACTTTATTTCCCCTTCAAAAACTTTCTCCCTGATAAGAGCAGCATCAAACTTCTATTGGCATTCCCTCAAGTTTGCATTTCCTCTCTGGATACCCCTGAATACGAGATACATCACTCTCTAGCTCTCTAATTCAACTTGAGAGACTAACTACATCTCCTCGAACTAGAGGAGCCTTATCATCAGTTCTACTTCCCCCGGAACGTTCCCTAGCCTCGGCTTTCTTGGCACGCGCAATGGTCTGCGACAGCTAGGTCTAAAGTCGTGCAACCCTCTCATTTAAATCGTTACACCTTCGTTTATTTCCCAGAATTCCATATCCTTGACGGGTAGGGCTATTTGTAAGTGTTCAGCTGCGGCTTCCAAAGTTGATAGATTTTCTTGAGCTACCCTCAGTTCATTGTCTTTTTCAATAATTTTTTGTCTCATTCGCTCTAGCTCGTCCCAACAATTCTGAAGATCAGATCGAGGTCGTCCCTCCGATCTTTCTAACGCCTGAATATGGTATTGAGCCATGTCAGCCTGCTTAGCCTTAAACGCCAATGCGTCAGCCCGACTTTGAAACATCTTAGCGCATTTTGTTACCTCCACTAGCTTTTTCAACCCCTTACCTATTTTAGCATCTTTCTCTTCGACCTAAAGAGTAAGGTCGGAAACAGCCTGGGTCACCCCCACAAGTTTAACATGCACCTTTACATATTGATCTTCTCTATTCTCGCTCGCCTCACTCATCCTATCGAACTGCTCTGCAAATTCCCGATTACACTTGAGTATGTCGTCCTCACGAGAGCTAGATGAATCTAATTCACCTAGGGAATATAACATTTTTAGTACAGTACGATTCCGGAAAATATTTGAATATATACATACTTCATTTCTAAAGATTTATATGATATCTAACTCTTCATCTTTACCACTTTAGTACTTATCGATAAATACTTCATGAGGTTTCTTGTGAAGTATAAGGTACATACTTTCAATATGCTACGTTATATAAATAGCGTTGGATTTTTACCATGCACCTTACTAGTGTTATCTGCATCTATATCCTATTTAATTGATAACTTAACGTTGGTATAAATACAAGTAGAAAGACCTATTCTGATTTAACCTACAGCTCCGTTTGCGCAGACAACAAGGATGTAGAGGTCTCTCTTTCCCTGGCAAGTCCGACTCTAGATTTTTATTCTGAGACTCATTTTCTAAGTGCCTACAAGGCTTTATAAAAAAAAGTCAACCTACAGAAGTTTCTTCCCCACACACATTCAACAACTTACAATATTTATACAAATGCACGTTTCTACCCTAACTTCTCACTATTACCCTCTGAGAGTTCAGCGTCATCCCCTGAGTTGTCAAGCACCGTCTGACGGGAGACACCATCCAGACCGTTTCATGATCCCACCACTTCCGTTTCCTCCTCAACATAGGCCCTTAATAACATCCACCTCCTCCTCAGAAAGCCCTTTAGCATCAAGTGATGTCCCAGTTTGCCACGCTCCTCAAGCATCTCGTCTAGATTAGCCCTCGTCTCCACCTGTAGCTGACCTATCACCACGGCATGAGAAGCCTTCAGCTGCCTACTTCCTTCAGAACATCAGTCCTAGATTGAGCTAATTTTTTTTCCAGCTCAATGTTTGCCTTCTTCAACTTAAATTTTCTTCCTCAATGCTGAGCCAAATTCCCTTAGCAAGACGAGCACCTGTAAAAATTAAATCGATCTCATAAATTAGCTCGAAACGTATTAAACAACTCTTTCCTATAATATAAACTTACCATCGTGCTAGTATCTTCCTCTCCATGGAGAGCCCGCCACCTTACCCTTTCCTCGACTCTTTGAGGTCATCCACCGAGCAGATCGCCCCTAAGGACTTCTCCCCTGACTCCCCTAAGGGTTCGACTCTCCTACTTTTTCTCTTTTATGACCTCCCCACTTCCAGTGGTACCAGAGGCCGACAAAACCTTTAACATCTATTTTTTCAGATATTTTTGAGCTATTTTGCTCGACGTAAGGGGATTCGGCTGAACCGAACTGCCTGTTCTAGGAGTCTTGGACAAGTTGGTTCAAACCTCCCCACCGCTCACTTGCCTCTTCCCTTCGTCAACACCTGCCATCGACCTGGTCACTGAGCTTTTCAGACCATTTTTGACATGCTATCAACCCCCTTCTTTCTACTCAGGCCGAGTCCCTCCAACATAAATTTGAGCTCAATCTCATCCTCTGAACTTTGTCCAACACTACTTTTCCTCTCCACTTTAGACTTCACACTTGCAATGTACAACATTAATATAATCAACTACAGTTATCAGTAAATATAACAATAATTCTTTTTATGCCTGGCCATACTTACTTTGTTTTATAGATCTAAACCGAAGGTCCAAGGTTCTTTGTCTCTCTTTAAAGACAATTACCTTTCACCCATATGACGTTGTCATTTCAGGTTCGACCTGCTGAGTTCAGATAGAAGAAGCGACGACGAGTTGCACTCGCATAAAAATATGCCCCTCCACTGCCCTTATAATTCTTCACCCCGTAAAACTACAAAACGTCCTCACGGGTTATCCTCCTCATTTTTATTTTTTTTAACTTTTCATTCAGATGATCGCACACGGTTATTGCCTCCCACATATTCCCGTTCAATTGAAACGGACATGCCCCGATTGCATTCATATCCCCTTCGCTAAATTGTTGAAGGAAGACTCAACCCATACTCTAATTGAGATAGGTACCCACAAAACCCCTTCGAGAGGTCACTCCGAACATCCCCGTCGAAGAATTTAACGAGATCGATTCTTCAATACCCCTATCTCATTTTTTTCACTTCCAAATCTGTCAACAGATAATACTCTTCCCCCTCCGGCGCCTACAAACCCCTAAACCGCCTACCGGCATATTCTACACAATTGCCCTATTTCCCCCTACATCGCCTTAGCTTTACAAAACTCTCTAAAGCATCAGAACCAGAAGGATAAGATATTAATTGGTCAGGAAGACCCAAGAGTTTTTCTAATCCTACTTCCCCCTCACTATCAGACTCATTCGTTCGACCAGAGGTCGATACCTCGTTAACAGACGAGTTACCCATCCCAACAACAATTTCTACAGGTACATTTTCGACCCTGCACAAATACCTCTCACGCTCGACCTACATACAGTTAATATATCTATCATTCTTTCATCAATATATAATATATATATATATATATATATATCGATCATTTACGTACAACATATATCTTTAACATATTTAGTATATACAACAACATATGTTGCATAGATTTCTACTAACCTTTAGTATCCGAATGAGAATCTGCAGTAGCGCTAAGCCTTTCCCTCACAACACTACTGTATAGCCACCTACGAGATTCAGTATCTTTCGCCTTCTTCAACCGTTGATCCCCTTCGGATAAGTCCTAATCAAATCACCTGATTTTTTGTCTCTCTCTCTGTATGCTCTCCAAATTTTTAGAAGTTGAAAAATATTTTATTGGAGATGAAGATGCACTATTTATCTTTTCTCTCTTAAGCGGATGGCATTTATTACGCCTCGTAAGAACCGTCCTCAATTTCGGAACCGTGGCGTACATTCCACTCTTCATGTCAGACGTCTTGTACCTTTTCAATAAAACTAGATTTCCATCATTACAACTCCCCTTATTTTTTAACATATTTCTCTCTCCTATTCCCTTATCTTTTCATGACCTTCCCACACTCATGATGACTTACTCTGTACGATATCAGATTCCTACTTCCTTACATACAAAACAAAACCAGAATCTTCTGCATTTTCTCATTTTTGTTTCTCTGTCCTTGGTTATCATACTTATAGTAATTGACATCATTTTCGAAACTATGCAAATTTTCAAATTAATTTCAAATATTTGCTAAAACAGTCTTAAAACAGATTTACACCTACAGAGGATCCGATTGACTTATATCTTTTCTGTTATATTCAACAAAATGTATATTCATTATAAATAATTTATACAACATCTATCGCAGCCCTAGTAAACTGGACGATGTCATCCAGTCACATCATTCGTCGGTCCTCAGATTTTCAAATTCTCAACTTTAGCAATCAAACCAACCAGCCTTTCTCAATCTACCGAATCCCTCACCAATTCACGAAAGCATATCTCATAAAAGTAACGAGCATACTCAAGTTCTCTGCTCCTTACATCTAATCCTTCGAGCTGACATTCCCTAATTGGTAGCTCAGCATCATAACCAAACGAACCAAAAATCCTCTCCTGCTCTTCAGCAATTTGTATAGCCAATCGTCCTTCCACTACATGACGAATCTTTTGAGATCGAGTCCGTACCATCCTATTTCTTACTCCATTTTTTTTACAGATCATCCTACCCGTATTTATACGTTTTTCACACACTTTTCCCTCAAAAACGTGATTTTTACCTTGTATCTCGTAACAGAAAACCCAAAATCATGGAATAAATTATTTGAACTTATCCCCTCACCAGTACATACCTTATTACCATACTCGACCTCATGTTCCAAGAGTTGTACCTCTATCGACCTGTAGAAGCTCGAATTTCCACGATTACATATTTCTTACAATTTTTCCCCTCCCTACCTATTTAAAACATAAATCATACTTATATCGCAATGTCATTGTCAGCACGCACCATATCAGTTCGAGCATCACAATAATAATGTTCCATTATTTATAAACTCTTATTCATTTTCCACACACCCCTGCACATTCAGTTCGATTCTGAAAAGATTTTTATATATACAGATTATTGAATGACAACTTTTATTCATATCGAAAAACATTACATAGGATTTACAGATAACAAGTTTTTTAGTACATCGATCTCTGGAATACAACGAAATGTTATCCGTCCAGCACCAAACTCCAGGACTTTTTACAGATAACAAGTTTTTCCTTGTTTGTTAAAAGTTACAGGTCATTCAGGTATGCCGAGGCATCAACTCCTCCAGTTCTTCTTGCTTCAGTGATCTTTCACCCAGATGCAAAGCATGCGTTGAACCAACAAAGAGCTTTCCTCACATGAGTTTGGTTGAAGTCTGGTCAAACTTCAATAGAACAATACAAGTAGTAAACTCAGTGCTAGACCAAATTTTAGAACTAAAGTCTTCTGAGCGCCAAAACATAATGGAAATGCAGAAGCAGACTCCCACTGGTTGTCTCCCTCTTCCACTACCATCACCCCTCCCTGAAACCGCCACCTCCAAAGAGTTGGTAAAGATGAAGAGGGCCCAACCATAGAATCCATGGTGACATAAAAAATCAGCATATCTGCCCGCAGATACAACTATCCCTTCATATGAAGCCCTAACCTTGTCTTCTGCAGGAGTACAGAGACGGGCCTACCGGTCCTCGCCTATCAAGATGATGACATGAAACCTCCACTTATAGTAGAATTCCTCCTCAGCTTCAATCGCTTCCTCTTCTGATAAGCCTTGATACATCAGAGGAATAAGAGCGGGTATCGACATCTCCAAGGAATGGTCACCAAAATATTTTAACTTTAGCCTCTGCATTTTTGATGCAATCCTCTCTTCAAAAACCATCCTCCGAGTCATAACCATTTCAAAAAGCGTTCGCGTTTCAGAACAAGTTACGCAAGCAGACACTATTTAAAAGATTTGCTACAGGTACTATTTATATAACTCTACATTTATTATACAGGTACATTTTCCTGAGCGTCATCGTTTATTACAGACGTGACTATTCAATCATAGCCGTCACATGCATCCACATCCACATTATCATTTAGTACCCATCATTTCCCAATATCACATAACTTCCATCCAGTCAAGCACCATCATTACTCCATTTTAAATTTTAAGTTTTAACAATTCTTTATCAACCAAAGCCACTCGCGACTTCGGTTATGTGGGGGCATTATAGCGATTTATCCCTCGATCTCATTCAAAGTCGAGCTCACCAGTTCAAATTATCTCTCCATCTCAGGCTCACGCATTTTTAAACACTCCAGTCAATATTCCAACCATCCCAACGAACTGCTCAAGAACGTGGACCGAGCTAAACCTGGAAAACATTATCCAGTCAAAGACGCCTATATCTACGAACTCGTCAGTTATTCAGTCAACTACCACTAACTGCATTATTCAGAAATGTGCTCAAGCACGATGAAGAGCAGTGAGGAGGCCTATATAAAGAAAAGTTCCAGAAGAGATAGGGACCATAAAATTACACAAACTTCTTATTTACGAGATTCAAAGCATTTATATATTTAGAGATCACTTGTAATAAAGATATCCATCTCAAGCAATAAAGAGAGTTTCACAAAAATCCTCCATACGAGGTCATGGTTTTTTTACCTATTTAGAGGTTTTCCGTGCTAAAACCACCTGTTTCAGTTCTTACTTTCCATTAGAATATTATTATAGGTACATTGGTGTGATAGCAAAGCTATTTCAAGCTCACAAAATTTAGCCATTACAAAACTGAATATTAGGGAATGCAATTTAAGTTGAATTCAGAGAAAACATTTAAAGAGTTATATGATCTGCAGTGAAGATATGCTAAGATAAAAGTAGATAAGGACAAGGTGTTAAGAAAGGAAGATGAGAGGGGGATATTTGTTCGAATTCCAAAAGAACTGACTTGTTTTAATGACCCAAGTGATAAAGCGAGGTGTCAAAGTATGTTATTAGCTCTGACTTTGCATTTTGAGGTTGAATATAGCAAACGAGGGTTAAAAGAGGCTTATGTAAAACTTTGAGGGAGAGAGATGTGTAGTTCTGGACCCAGTTCGGGTTATGTTTTTAGCTCAAGAAGCACGCATCGTAAGAGTTAAGGGCAAAAAAATGTTCTGCTCAAGCTGGTGTATCTATGGTATGGGGTGATGTAGAACCTTTATCTGATACGTTTGGCTTTATATAGGATTGGAGGGCCATGAGAGTTGAATTTTTTTGAGTAAGAAAAAGAAAATTGTGGTCCAAAAGCGATTAAAGGATGAATTAAGGGATTACAAGACGACCTATTACAGTACGAGGAGCAAATAATATCTTTAGAAATGCGGCTTTGAAAGAAGTGGTTGTTCAAATGAAGGTAGAGGCGGATGTGAGGGTTTTAGGTATGTTACTGAAAATCACGCGTCAGTGGTTGTACAAAGCAGAAGTGATACTAAACTTTTATCTCTCGCAAGCAAAAGTCGTTGCTCGAACAGTACAACATCATATAGACAGTGTTGTTAAGTTTTATGGGGGGGGGGGGGGGGCGAACTAACTAGAGAAGAATGAATTTAGGAGTTCGTGACGGGATGTGGGAAAGATTTTAAAGTTGAAAATATTAATCCAGAAAACTTGTGGCTTATCTGAGGTGAAGGAGGAATTTTTGGTGAACAACCCATCCTAGGTCATGGGAGGAGTTATCAAAAGAGGAGGTCGAGAGCCTGATACCCCAAACGCGGTGTAAACAATGCCAACCGGAGGCTGTGACCTTTACCACGCCGGTAGATGTGCGGTGCCAAATAGGAAGATGATGAGAGAAAAGCGGCAGTCGTCTCTTATCTGGAAGAGTTGCAATAGAGTACTCTTGTCTTCTTGTAACTAGTCTTTTGTACTATTTGATAAGAAATATAATCCTTTGTTGTTAGAACAGAATACGTATCTGACTTACTCAGATACCATGTTCTTGATGTAACTTTGTGAATTGTTAATATTACTCTATTGTTATGAAGAATATTATAAATGTAATATGTTGTGGTAGGCTGATCTGACTGCGATACAAGGTTAGTGTGACGCGTTACATGTCGAGAATGAACAAATGCATGTCGAGCTAAGATCAAGTCAGGGTACCGTAAAAGTGTATTAAAGCAGAAGAAAAGTTGAGGGCAGAGATGACTGAAACTCTTCAAGAGAAAGAAGCGGTACTATCTGTCAGTTCAAGGAAGATAAGAGTTTAGGAGAAGAGATAAGAGATAAGAAAAAGGGTGTTGAAGTTGGAAATGGCTTGGGATGAGTAGTCGACAAGGTACTGAATTGATATCTACGCAACAAAAATTGAAGAACTGTTAGTCACGTTAGAGGCTGAAGGAAATAATGTGAAGGAGATGCGTTTCAAGTTAATATGCTTGAAGCGGAGATAAGCAATGTTCGGGCTCGTGTTGTAAATATGAAGTATTGTGGTTGGTTAGGGATGATGGGAAAGAAGAGGAGGAGTTGTGTCGAATAGAATGAAGTCATAAAAAAGGACTAGAAAAAAATATGTGACCTAGAGCAGATTGTGCAAAGGCGGTACCTGGATATCTGGGAACATTCTAAAAATGACATACAACAGAGCGTGAATACAAAGCTAGATGAGGATCTATTACGGTTGTAGATAAGTCGTGATTCGATGAGGGTAGAATGTACAGGTTATGAAAATTCGATATCTATAATTATCATATCGACGGAAATTTATGACAGTGATAGAAGCTCGGAATTTGGATGTGTGTCGTGCAAAAGACGAGTGGACGATTGTTACAAGCAAATGGAAAGTGCACTGAAGGATGCACAACATAAGCTGAGTGAGCTCCTTCTTAGTAAGCAGGTGAAAAATGAGGAAAGTGGTAGTCACGAGAGGGAGATGGTTACAGAAATATTATTCTTTGTGGCTGAATTAAAAAGATTAGAAGCTAAAAGTCAGAGGATATACGATGGTTTGACTGCCCAAGGTTCAGAATGTGTGATGGAGGTAATCCGATCTAAATATTTACAAACCATGATTGCCAGGATCGGATCATTTAAACAGAGTATGTTAGAGAGGGAACTAAAATGTTATGGGGAGAATGCCAGAATTTATGCGTCAAAAGTTCGTAGAGTGATGAAAGGGACGTGGCAGGACCTTTAATGCAGGTAATTTTCAAGTGATAGCTCTAGCGAGGAGTGAGGAATATGACTATGTTGTATGTATATGCAACAAGAATAATAATATAGATGTATGAAGCAATAGTTAAGGACGAAACAATTAACTGTACTAACTGTGTAAGTATCAACGATAATGCATGGAAAATAACGCGATATGTGATCGGTTCGGCCAAAGTGGTAAACGATCTGCGATGTATGAGATGATCAGTTGGCTAAAGCAACAAATAATCTGTAATCTAGTTTAGATGATCGATTGGCCGAACAACAAATGATCTGTAATGTATTAGATAATTGGTTTGGCGAAGCAACAATTGATTTGTAATCTGTATTTTAGAAGTACTTGTTGGATATATTAAAAAGTACTGTAAGGTAGGGCAAACGAAACAAGTATTTCATTGGTGTAAGATTGACGTACCGCGAATGTGTGTAGATAGATCGTTTGGCTGAAGCAATAAATGATCTATAGTATTTAGACGGCCGGTTTGGCCGAAGTAACAAATGATCTATAATTTTTGTTTAGAAGTACTTGTTGGATATATTAGAAAAAGTACTGTATATAAAGAAAATACTCATATGTATGTGGATCAAACATAAATTTTTCATTGATGTGAGATTATCATACGAAATGATAGATTGATTGAAGGAAAGTACACTGTGATAGATTTTTATCTGCGATACAACTTCAGTCTCATTGTGCTCCAAGGATTAGTATGTGCTCGCTATGTTCGGTGGCGAGGTCATAGGAACCGATGCCGCTTTTTCTGATAACGGCAAAAGGACCTTCCAGTTTTTAGGTAATTTCTCTGCGTTGAGCTCTTTTGTGATGTTAGAATTTCTCGGAGGAACAGATCCTTGATTCGAACTCTATGCTGAACGTATTTTTTATAAGATCGGGCTAAAGCTTGGTGGTATTTTCCCAAATTCATGACAGCTCTGTCCCGAGTCTCCTCGATCCAATTTATTACATGCCAATGGAATCATTTTCTTCATCGGTCATGGTATGGTCGCGGATAGGGTTATCGTATTGAGTATGGATGATTGCATCTGTACCGTAAGCCAGGAGGAACGACGTGCATCCAATTAAAACTCGAGACGTAGTTCGATAAGCCCATAACACACGTGGTAATTCTATGACCAAATTTCCTTCTTTTCTGTTAAGCGCTTTTTGATCCCATCGATGATAGTGCGATTAGTGATTTTAGCCTGACCATCCCTTACGGGTAATAAGGATTGGAAGGAGATTGTATGATGTTGTGGTTATTGAGGAATTCGATGACTTTAGAGCCAACGAACTGAGGTCTATTGTCGATTCTGATGAGATAGGGACAGCCGAAACGAATAATACTGTTTTCTCTGATGAACTTAATGACTTCAACTTCTCGTGTGGGGCACAGAGGAACTGCTTTTACCCACTTAGTGAAGTAATCTATTACGACTAAAAAATATTTCCATTTTTTGGTGCAGTGGGAAATTTACCGACAAGGTCTAGGGCCCATCTTTTAAATGGTCATACAATATTAATAGAATGAAGTTCTAAAGATGGAGCTCAAATTTGGGGACCATGATGTTGACATGCATCACATTGCTTATGAGTTCGATTGCCTGAGCTTTTATTTTAGGCCAGAAGATGCCTTGGGTAAGAGCTCAATTTTTTAGAGATCTTTCTGCTGTGTAGGAACCGCAAGTACCTTCGTGTAGTTCCTATGGGAATTTTAAACTTCTTTGTAGGATAAGCATTCAAGATATCGCCCTGTGACCGAAATCTTGTATAAAAAACCATTTCTACGATGTAGCGCTTAGCATTATTAAGTATGTGTCTTCTTTCAATGGGGTCTTGAGGGAGTTTTCCATCGAATTTGCTTTTGGTTCCAATATACTTGAGAAAGGTCATCTCCATCGTCCTCATCCTCTTCAACTCCCCTAGTATTAACAAAATTTGAGCTTATGATGTTAATGATGGGGGTTGATAATACTATGATCTTGACATATCGAACTTCTGAGCCAAGGACTCCTACGAAAATGTGAGGAAATCAGAATGCTTATTTTTTCCACGCGGTAAATGTTTGATAAATTTTTTCTTGAATCTCATTTTGTCGGCCACTGCGGCTGCGTAATCGATCATTTTCCTTTCTTCTAGAATTTTTTTAGTGTAATGGTTTACGATGAGTAAAGAATCCGTGTATACAAATAGCTCAGATACTCCAATCTCAAGAGCCATGTCTAGATCGTGAATCATCGCCTCGTACTCGGCTGCATTGTTGGAAGCTTCAAAATTTAATCGGATTACTTTTTTGATTCTATTATTAGAAGGTGTGATTAACATGATTCTGATGCCTGATCATGTGGGTCCAGAGGATCCATCAGTCAAAAGATGCCATTCCTTTTGAGTTATCCAGTCTACTTTTTCTTCAACCTGTTCTTCACGAATCTCTGTACTGTCTTCTTCCTAATCAGGATCTTCTACGGGAAAGTCCGCAAGGAAATCTGCAATGGCCTTACCCTTATTAAAATGTCCGGATTCAAAGCGAATGTCATGCTCACCAAGAGTGACTGACCATTACTAGACTCGTCTGTATTTTTCTCATTTTGATAAGATTTCACGCAGAGGGTAGTTGGTCACTACTCGTACTGAGTGGGCTTAAAAATATTGTCTCAATTTTTGTGATGTATAGACGAGAGTTAAAAGTAATTTCTTGACCTTACTGTATCAGGATTCTACTGGAGTGAGAGTTTTACTGATGAAGTAGACATGCTTCTCGGTCTTCTCATCAAGTCGAATGAGAACAAAACTCAATGATTCTTCAGTAACTGCAAGGTAAATGGTGAGCTCTTCCCCTTCGCTAAGTGTACTCATCACTGGCGGTGAACCCAAATAAAGTTTAGATTGCTAAAATGCTGCTTCGCACTCTTTTGTCCATTAGATCTCGGGGTCCTTATTAGATTTCTATTTTTTTTGTCCCTTCACGTAATAAGTTGAATAGCCATCGACAGCGATCAGAAGATTTTAAACAAAATGGTTTATTGCGGCAATCTTGCCTGCTAACTTTTGGACGTTCTTCTTCATTTTTGGAGAAGGCATAGATAATAATGCGTGAATACGATTTAGGTCAGCTTCAATACCGCGCTTGCTAATTAAGTGGCCCCAAAATTTCCCTGTCTGGACTCTGAATTTCCCTTGCCGGGGCTGAGCCGCATCTTGCAGAGACGGAGAATATCGAAATCTATGTACAAATCTGCTATATGGTCTTCCTTCTTAAGACTTTTACACAACATATCGTCTATGTAGACCTCCATTGTTTTTTCAAGGTGATCTTTGAACATCTGGGTCATTAACCGCTAATAAGTAGCTCCAGCGTTCTCGAGACTGAATGACATGACTTTGTAGCAGTATAGGCCGTGCTCTGTAATAAAAGCCATTTTCTCTTAATCGTCAGGTAGCATAGGTATTTGGTTGTATCTTGACACGACATCCATCAAAGGCAGGAGTGCATATCCTGATGTAGAATCGAGCAGGTTATTTATGACCGGGAGTGGAAAACTATCTTTTGGACTATGTTTGTTCAAGTTGGTAAATCCATGCACACCCTAAACTTCTCGTTCTTCTTTGGTACTGCTGCAATATTTAATATCCATTCTGGATAAATGGCCTTTCGGATAAAACTAACTTCGATGATTTTTTGATCTCTTTGTTGACTTCGTCTCGAAGTCTTGGTGTTAAAATCCTCTATCTTTGTTTGATAGCTATGGCTTTTTTCCTTCAAGTTGAGTTGTGACAGGCCAGGTTCAGATTGATACCCAGCATCTCGTGAAATGTCCAAGCGAAGATATTACTATTTTCCTTAAGAAACTGGATGATAGTGTCCCTCTCTTCTGAGGGCAGATGAGTGCCAATATATATCCCACGCTTGGGTCCACTGATTTTAACTAACTCTGTAGTTTCTACAGCGGGCAGATATTTCCCTGCAGATTTAACTGTATAGTTCTCTGTAATGTTTTCTGTTGTCTTCTGTAATAATTACGCGAGTTGATGTTCAGAAGGTTCTGGTCCAATGATGACAAAATTTCCGTACGCTCGTGCTAATTTCTCACTTCCTTTTATCTCGTAAAAGCTACCTTCCCATTCAAAACGTAATGCTAGGTGATAGGTCGAAGGAATAGCGTGCATATTGTGTAACCAACAACGCCTCATTATCCCTAGATAATGGGATATTGTATTGACAACGTAAAAGAGAACGTCGAGTGTTACCGGTCTTGCGGTGATAGGGATACAATCTTTCCTACGCGCTTCTCCCAGGATTCATTAAAACTACAAATATCAGCGTCGCTGGGTTGGACCTTATCGGCCAGACCCATCTGATCGACCGTGCTCTAAAAAAAGAGTTTGATAGTGTTGCCGGTGTCTACCATCATCGTATGAAGCACCATATTCTGCATTTTTAACATGATCACCAAGGAATCATGGTGAGGATAGTTGACATGCCGAACGTCGTAATCATCGAAAGAGATCCCAGTTCACTGAGAGCTAGATACTGGAATTAAACAAGCTTCTTTATCTTGCATAGATAAGTCGTGACATTGGGCGACACGCCTTCGTTTGCTCCTGTTTGATTCTTTGACGACCTGGGTCTCTACAAGATGGCTAAGTGAGATATGGTACAAATGCTTTTCAGCTGCGGGCTCCTCGACTTGTACAGCTTCGATGGGGCTTTTGTAACTCTCGTTCTTATAACTCTCCGCATCCACTATGTATTCGTGCATTCGTCCATTTACGAAGATGTATTCCAACAACTGTTGTAAGGCAAAACATTACTCTGTCTCATGATGTCGGACCTTATGGTGGATGCAGTTTGGTTTGTTCTCGATCGGTTGAAGGTACTGTGCATTGCGGAAGAATCTATCTTTCTGTAATATAGGGTAGATGCTGCTATAGTCATATTCATCTTTGGAAGATAAGATTTTGGCAAGTTATACCCTTTTTGAGGTTGCTCGTCGTTGAATTTGGTTCATTTTTTGTCTCCTCCTTGGCCTGGTGTCCAATTAAAATTGGAATGGTTTGACTGATCTCGAGCTGTCAGTGTTGATTTCTGAGGTTTCTACTGTTGGACACCATCCGCTCCAGGTCGATGTATCTGTTGACCTTTTGAATCATGCTTCCAATGTTGTTAGTTTATTAAGGACGAGGTACTCCTTCGCTTGGCCATCGAAGAGTAAAACGTTGGTGAAAGCATAAATAATGATCTCTGGTCGAGTCGATCTACTTTCTGGGCTAACTCTAAGAAATTTTTGGTAAACATCTCGAGTTTTTCTCCTAACATCTGTTTGAGGCTGAAAAGAGAATATAAGTTCTCCCATTTATCTCTGTTATACGAGTAATTATTGACAAAGAGTTCGTGTAACTGTTCAAAAGTTGTGATGGATCCTTCAGGCAGTGTGTGAAACCATCGTAGGGGTTCGCCTGAGAAGCTGGTAAGAAAGAGCCGACATAGAATGTGATTGGACGTGAAATATAGGCTTAGAGCGTCCTGGAACTCTTGAATGTGTTCCACTGGATCAGTTCTTTTGTACTTTCGGATCTTCAGAGTGTAAAACCCGGTGGGGACCTCACCATCTAATAGTTCTTGGGCGATCGGGCTCTTCTGTAATCTGTTGTGGATCCCTTTAGTAGGTATATGGGCTTCGAGCAATTCTTTGTTTCGTTTTTCAATATGTTCCTGAGTGAGATATTGTCGAGCTGTGATGGTGGGTCGTGTGACGCGCCCTCTTCACTCTGACGTTCCTTTGCCGGGACTCGAACTAGTTGAGGTAATTTTCAGTCTGTCTAACTCCCATTAGGCCGCCATCTACTTCTTGTTGGATTTCTTGGATCGGGATGAGCTTCATGTCCTGTTGATGGTTAGATCGATGTGCACCTCCTGCGTAAATACCCTTTGGAAGAGGCCTTATTCTGTCATGAACAGAAATCCGTGAGCCCTCAAGTTGTACGGCTTTATTCTTCTGGGTGGCGATCTACTGACCTGTAAAACCTTCACCGCATCCTGTACACTTACGAGTTGTTGTTCCCAAGGCTGTACGCCTTTTGTTTCTGAGTTCAGAGTGGCCTTCAGGTCTGCTAAAGATGCATTCTCTTCCACATGGATGATCAACGTGCTCTGACCTGGAGGCGACATTCTGAGAAAAAATGATTAGCGGCGTTTGAGACAATGGGTTTGAGAATTTTGATTCCCACAGATGGCGCCAAATGTAATAGCCTAGTTCTGGGATCCGGACTTAACCTTTACATCAAATGTATTCAAAACGTTCAAGAATAATAGACAATAAAAAACAAGATGATTTAGCGTAGAAAACCTTTGAATAGGTTAAAAACCATGACCTCTTCTGAGGATTTTGAGAAAGTGATGATCTTATTGAGATTGCTAGTTATTACAATGATCGTTCTGAGAATGTAGGATGATAGAGTAAGAACTTTTCTCTGGTCAATGTTCCGTCCCTCATCTGCAGTTCTCCAGGTCTTTTTGTAGGTCCTCTAATATGACCGTTTGGCGTCCATAAAGTCCCTTAATGATGGACGTTACAAAGTGAGTGTGATATTCTTTGACCAGGTTGTGTAACGTTCCGACCTTTGTTGTTGTACAACGGTTCTATTGCTGACTGTGTGCTTCGCACAGGTCGAACTGTTGATGCAAAAGTCAAAAGTGATGTCTCGAACTGAGGGAAGTTTGGCTACGTCTTTAGTAGTACTTTTTGTATGCTGATGAGATCGATGACGAAGCTTGAGTCCGAGATACAAAATAAGTTATTACAAGACGGCTCTCAACCAATAGCATGAGTGTCGTTAGGGATGAGTGGTATTGGTTAAGAAACTCGTTCTGTATATGTTTGTGATTGTGCCACATGCTCTGTTGTTGAGGTCGAAAGTTCGTTGTAGTTCGAAGATCAGGCATGAGCTCGAGATGCGGAATAAACCACTACATAAACAAACGGTCCGAATTCAAATTTGGTGGAAGGGTTATTCTTTTAGGGGTATAGATAAGCAAGATGTATTCTTTGAACGTTTATCCACATTAGTAGGAACTAGGGAATATTTATCCTAATTTATTTGCTAAATTAGGAATAGTCGTAAGCATTGTCATAAAGGGCCTTAGAGTAGTTAGATAAGTGCTCATATTTTGTAAAGAGTTGTCTCAAAAGAAATTTATGATATATTATCTCTGTAGTTTGTCTCTCCAAAGTTTATCTTTAGGTTTGGTCTCTCTCCAATATTGTCACTAGATATTTCTCCATATTTTCTCTTTAAAGCTTCTCTCAATTTCAAATATCAGTTATACATCTCGTATATTAACAACATATCCGTAAATGCAATGGTTTTTACTTAGCAATTAGTGTGTGTTTTGCATGTGTCTTGCACCACAAATTCATCATCTTAAGATTATCCATTAGTTATTCTTTCATAGTTTAAAATAATTGTTTTATCCATCGTACATAATATTCATCTGCTACCCAACAGATTATTGATTACCTGTAGCAGTAGCACTTGTTTTAAGCTTTATCAAGATATTTGGGGTCTGAGAGTAGTTAGATAAGTGCACATCACTTATTAGCATTTTCCCTCAAAAGGAAATTTAAGATAACTTATTTTCTTGTCCTTAGGTTTTGTCTCACTCTATTTTAGTCATTTGAACAAACTTTCTCCATCATTTCTTGTCTAATTTCTATGTTTTCTTAGGATCTTTATGTCCATAAAGTACGTTAGAGAATACTGTCATTTGTAAATGATGCAGCTTGTATATTTCCAGTGTATCCAACACGGTTTGGAATGATATCAAATAAATAAGAGAGTAATTTTATTGATTAAAATTGATAATTACAAAGAGACTAGGTATCTCTATTTATACATGATAGAGGGCCTCATTGGATAAAAAATCTTATAGAGAGAGAGAAACCTGCTATCACTGAAAATAAAATATAATATAGTCTATTCTAAATAATAACTTGCATAGCAAGTAAACTCATTAACTTGATTCGAAGTAACATGCTTCACCGTATTACTGTGCTCCATATTGTCGTGCTATATACTCTAACATAGTATGTGTATTGCTAAGTAATGCTGATTGCAATAGTCAAAATTATTAGGATAACTACTCCCCAATTTGGTCTCTAGTTATACTTTCATTGTTATAAGATTATCTGCTTTAGGAAGCAATATCTATCCTAATTCGGTCTGTTAAACTACAAAAAAACTGATTACGATTCACGCTTATTTTAAGCATTGGCATAAAGGACCTTAGAGTAGTTAGACAAGTGCGCATAACTTCAAAGATTAAGGACCTATCTGTATTGATTTTCTCTTCAAGTTTGTCCTTAGGTTTGTCTCTCTCCAATTTGATCACTACAATTTAGTCACTAAACCAAGTTTTCTCCATCATTTCTGTATGTTTTCTTCGGATCTTTACGTAAACAGAGTACTTTTCCGTATAAATGATGCACCTCGCGTATCAGCAATTGTTGACATGATAATTGGAATGAGTTTAGCATGTGTATAAGTACAACAAAGAGGTACGAAAAGAAACCATATACATGTGGCAACACACGTGTAGCTCGATAAGCAAGGATGGTTGCAACTTGCAATGGCGTTACATTAAATTTAAGTATTCCAATTATTAGTATACCTACTATTCAATAAAATGAGATTGCTAGTTTATTAGTATACCTTTTCTTTTCCGAGATATTTTTTTTGAGGCAAAAAGAACGACCTTCGTGCAGGCACAACAACAAGGTTCATCAATCACTCATGAGATCGTTCTAACGGGCATGAATTAAAATATCAAATTTATCAGGATATATCGCAAACCAAGCTAGGCGTTATGAAATTTTACCAAGCACATTAATGATCCCTGTTATGATATTTCTAACCTTTTTTGGTAAAATTTTATGAAAGAACCATAGAATATAACAATAAATTGCAAAAATAGCACATTAATGGTACGTTTTCAGTATTTTTCATATATTACTTAATTAATGTATCTAATATATCAATAACATTCGAGGTCTCTGCACTAAACGTGAGGTCTCAATAATATCTCAAAACCAATTGGCCATGAAGAAATTGCCAGTATCTATATTTTAAGGTACACGGCTTGATTTGCCTAATGTGAAACTATATATCTCAACGTGCCAGTCTTCACTGCCCTTCGCAAGTAGTGATTACCAGTTAGCCTAGCCCAATTAGCTTTGAAAGAAATAGCCAGTATCCTATAAGAACCCTGTAGATTCTTAGTGTATTCACGAATGACCCCTTGGTTCCTCACTTATTTAATTCAGATATGTATTTTTTTTTTAAATTGACTACAGTTTTCGGTAGTCGATTGTTTTTGACTGGCGTTAATCTGCTGAAAAGGGAATGAGATTGAATAAATGAGGAATCAATGGGTCATTCGCGAATATATCAATAAACTATGGGGGTTTTTTATATCAAATTTGCTCTGTTTTTTTTTAGCAATTAGAGTATGCCCTCCAAATAAACATGCAAATTTAATTTTGCCCCCTTGAACCAGAAAGGATTGTGGTCTACCCCCACCTACTCTCTTTCCCCTAGTTCAACGAGGGACTTGACTTGACCAGTCTAACTTAGTTGAAGTACCCAGACTACTCTTTACTTTAACTACTCACTTGTCACGTTTAAAAATGTAATGGCGCTACGTGGCTTAACAACAACCATTAAAATTTTAATTAACGGCTCATATTAAAGATTTTCCACTGTCAATCTAGTGCCACGTAATCAGATGTGACGGTTGTAATACCCTTGTAACAGTCCTCCTGGGGCGAGCGGGAAACTTAACTTCCTTCCCCCCTTTTTACTTTTTTTTCTATCTCTCTCTCTCTCTCTCTCTCTCTCACACTTAAATACTTCTCTCCATCTCTTTTTCTCTTGCTTAGAACTCCATCTCTCTCACCTTTGATCCATTTTTTCTCTCTCTCTCTCTAAACTTCACTTTTCTCTCTAAACTTCATCTCTATGTTTTTGTATTGTATGCAATTCACGCCGTTTCTCTTGCTGCGATGTTGGTGTACTTCATCTATGTAAAACTTAGTCCTATGTGAGTATTTTAAGGATCACTGTAAAACTTCATCTCTCTTCTCTAGTCCCTATGTAAGTATTTTAAACTCTCCACGTGATCTATTTGTTAAAAAAATTAATTTATGAAGTTGGGATTTCGAAATTAGGGTTTTGTTTTGTTATTTGTTAGTTAGGGTTACTTGGCTCAAAGTACATTGGGGTTTTTGATTGTATATGCTAGTTAGGGTTTTGATTTGTATATTCTGAAGTTGGGATTGGTGTATTTACAGTTAGGGATTTTTATTTGCTAGTTGGCTTGGTGTAAACTATTAGGGTTTAATATGTCATTGTAAAATGTGTAAACAGGGATGGTACTACTAAGAATTTGATCATACATTGGGGGGGGGGGGGGGGGAACTTGACAGGATCCTTGGGAAATAATAGGGTACACTCATTGCCTTTATGTAGGAGGGAAAAACATAGGTTGACATGTAGATGGGGATAGGTTTCTCTGATATGCCTCGCTGAATATGTATTTAATGCACTGAGAACTTTGAATGAGGATACACCCCAAGGTACAGTGATTGATATTTACACTTTGTGGATGGGTAAACATTCTTCAGTTAAGAATGGCAATGATTTGCTAAATATGCGGAGTTATGGTAATGTGGAGAGAGTGGGGATGTCCACTTCTACTTTCTCATTAAGGACTAAATGATGAACTTAAGTTAATGAACCTAATAATGAACCAATCCTCCAATTACATTAATATGGAGTTTGTTGAACCTAATTGAATAAGAACATGACGACCTTAACAATGAAGAGTAGACTTGAGCTTAATGACTTAAGTGATGATAACACAAGTGATGATAACACAGTGAGGATGACATAAGTGGGCATACCATTTTTAATATTGACAGTGAGGAAAACTCTAGGGAGTCAGACTTTGAGTATAGTGAATGGCTTGTACTTGATTATACAGGAGAACAAAGTGATGTTGAGTTTGGTGAGACCTAATTAACAGTAGCGAGGCCATCTTGGAGGTCAATGAACCAAATGTAGGAGGTGGGGGACTTATTAACATGTTAGGGCAGGGGCGAAGACAGGACTTGAGTCCACTGAGAAAAAAAATTAGGAAGCATATTGGGTATTTTAGTATCGCTATATTAGAACCATGTCAAGTTAAAAAAAAGTATGAAAAGAGAGTCCCCAATCTAAAAGTTAATTTGAATCATATAATGTTAAATGATGAAGTAGGACTTGATAATCAAAAGTTAATTTTGAATCATATAATGTTAAATGATGAAGTAGGACTTGATAATCATAAAATGTAAATGTAAAATGAGGTTGTAGGGACTTGAACCCTTGTTTAGTAGTTAAAAACAACATACGTCCACATAGCCAATTGCAATTATATGATTAAAGCTGAGTGGGGTATATATATACAAATTATACATATGTGTATTATTTTTAGCTATCTGGTAAGTGATTTTTGGCATATTATTTTAGCTATTGGTAAGTGATTTCGGAAAATCTAGTGGGGTCAAATGACCCTACTGGTCCCCTAGCTTCGCCCTAGGGGGGTGGGGGGGGGAGTGAGACAATAATAGTTGCCATTTAAACAACATTTGAGTGAGTTGTTTAAAGCTGCTAAGAAGTTCAAGAAAATAAAGACTAAGGTAGGATCTCTTGAGAACAAATCAAAGAAAATTGTTGCAAATAAAAAGAGAAAGTCTAAAGCTTGTAGTGATGCTATTAGGGTTTGGGATGAACCTCTATCTAAAAGGGTTGAAACTGAAGGTGCAGAAATGGGATTCAAACTGAAGGTGTAGAGAGGGTTAAAGCTGAACCTCAAACTAATATTAGCTCAAGGAAGAAGACACAAACTAAAAAATAAACAAACAAACCAAAAGAAAAAAAAACAATGACCAGGGTGGAGAACCAACTAAACCTAAAAATAAAAGAGCTAGACCTAGTAATTTACCTGAAGAGGAATTAGATGTACTTTCATTATTATGACAGTGATGGTGACATTTTTTACAAGAAGATGTGGGGCAAGCTGAGAATGGGGCACAGACTGAGAGTGGGCATCAGACTGAAGATATGGGGATGATAACACAAATGTAGAGGGTAGGTATGTTCAAGAAAAATAGGATCTAGATGAAGTTGAGGACTGGATTAGATGGGCAGAACTACATCAGATAGCTTAGATGCTAAGGAAGGGTACTATAGCACACACACTTCACTGGAAGATATGATACTCCTACATAAAAGGACATAGACAAACTTGATGAAGAACTGAGGAATTTTGTTGATAAACAACAAAACATTTTTTCTAAAGAAGAGGAGTCAACACCCGTCAAAAATGTTGGGAGAGAGTATGATGAACTAAAAATAGGGATGGTATGGGGAATGTATTTAAAGCAAGAATATTCATCAGAAACTTTGCTATCATAAACAAGTTGAGTATTATCAAGTCAAAAATGAGAATTATAGACTAAGGTCAAATGTGATGATGAGAAATGTAAGTAGATGTGTTATGTGAGAAGAAATGTGATCAATGGTCATATTATAGAACTGAAAGGCACAATTAATCAAACTCATACATGTAGAGGTAAGGGTGGGGATAAGAACAAAATGGCATATGCAGGATGGGTGGCCAATGAAGTTGAACAACTGATTAGGAGTATGAGATCTTCAAGACCATGTGATGTACAAGAAGCATAAGAACAAAGTATGGTATTGATGTGTCTTACTTCACAGCATGGAATGCATGGACTATATGCATAGAGAGAAAGTGGGGCCCTATGATAAAAATTACATTGTTAAGCCAGAGTTGATGTGTAAGTGATATGGCTAATCCTAGAAACATTTCAATTGCAGTTGACTTAATGACAATGAATGGACAAGAACCTGTATTTCATACAAGGGTTCAATGGAGGGGTGGTTTGAATTGGTGCAGACCACTATTGGACTTGATGGGTGTTTCTTAAAGGGCAAGTATGGTGTGGGGTGTACCTTTCAATCATTAGATTGGATAGGAACAATGGATTATTCCCAATTGCAGTGTTCTTCTGTAGGTCCGAGTGTACTGAAACTTGGAAAAAAATCTTAGAGATGATGGAACCTTATTTAAACCTACACAGATCAGGTTAAACTTCATCTTTGATAAGCAGAAGGGATTGATAGAAGTGTTAGTTCAGTATTCCATTTACAAACCACAGATTTGTTTCAGGCACATGTATAAAATATGAAGAAGTACCAAGAGGAACTCACTTGGGAAGTGGTTTAGGGGGATGTTAAGGCATGGAAACAAACTGAGAAGAAGGAATTTCTTGATCAGTTGAATTAAGTTGG